>JBBGZY010002307.1:517500-614057 GCA_037952925.1 Lithobates clamitans
ATCATTTTTTTTTTTTTCGGCTTTACTTTTTAGATCCAGTGGCGACACCGGACATTACAAGTTACCATACTCTCTTCCTCTTGGCCATACTGGGAGGGATTGCATTCATCCTCTTAGTCCTGTTCTGTCTGCTGTTGTATTACTGCAGGTAAGACTATACTGCAAATCTTTGACGTTTATTCAGTAATATACAGTGCCTTCAAAAAGTATTTATACCCCTTAAAAATGTCCACATTTTGTCATGGTAGAACCAAAAATGTAAATGTATTTCATTGGGATTTTATGTGATAGACCAACACAAAGTGGCATATAATTGTGAAGTCGAAGGAAAATGATAAATGGTTTTTACAGATATCTGAAAAGTGTGGTGTACATTTGTATTCAGCCCTCTTTACTCTGATACCCCTAACTAAAATCTAGTGGAACCAATTGCCTTCAGAAGTCCCCTAATTAGTAAATGGAGTCCACCTGTGTGTAATTTAATCTCAGTATAAATACAGCTGTTCTGTGAAGACCTCAGAGGTTTGTTTGTGATCCTGTTTGTTCACTAAGGTTCTCTAAGGCCAAGGAACACACCAGACAGGTCAGGAATAAGGTTGTGGAGAAGTTTAAAGCAAGGTTAGGTTATAAAAAATATCCCAAGCTTTGAACATCTCATGGAGCACTGTTCAATCCATCATCGGAAAATGGAAAGAGTATGGCACAACTGCAAACCTACCAAGACATGGCCGTCCACCTAAACTGACAGGCCGGGCAAGGAGAACATTCATCAGAGAAGCAGCCAAGAGGCCCATGGTAACTCTGGAGGAGCTGCAGAGATCCACAGCCCAGGTGGGAGAATCTGTCCACAGGACAACTATTCACTCCACTCCACAAATCTGGCCTTTTACGGAAGTGTGGCAAGAAGAAAGCCATAAGAAGTCCCGTTTGCAGTTTGTGAGAAGTCATGTGGGGGACACAGCAAACGTGGAAGAAGGTGCTCTGGTCAGATGAGACCAATATTGAACTTTTGGCCTAAAGGCAAAATGCTATGTGTGGCGGAAAACTAACACTGCACATCACCCTGAACACACCATCCTCACCGTGAAACATGGTGGTGGCAGCATCATGTTGTGGGGATGCTTTTCTTCAGCAGGGACAGGGAAGCTGGTCAGAGTTGATGGGAAGATGGATGGAGCCAAATACAGGGCAATCTTAGCAGAAAACCTGTTAGTCTGCAAAAGACTTTAGACTGGGACAGAGGTTCACTTTCCAGCAGGACAACGACCCTAAACATACAGCCAGAGCTACAATGGAATGGTTTATATCAAAGCATATTCATGTGTTAGAATGGCCCAGTCGAAGTCCAGACCCAAATCCAATTGAGAATCTGTGGCAAGACTTGGAAATTGCTGTTCAGACACTCTCCATCCAATCTGACAGAGCTTGAGCTATTTTGCAAAGAATGGGCAAAAATGTCACTCTCTAGATGTGTAAAGCTGGTAGAGACATCCTCAAAAAGACTTGCAGCGTAAGGTGGTTCTACAAAGTAATGACTACATGCAAATGCACGCCACACTTTTCACATATTTACTTGTAAAAAATTCTGAAAACCATTTATCATTTTCCTTTCACTTCACAATTATGTGCCACTTTGTGTTGGTCTATCACATAAAATCCAATAAAATTAATTTTACTTTTTGGGTGTAACATAAATGTGGAAAATGTCAAGGGGTATGAATACTTTTTTCAAGGCACTGTAGTTCATAGGACATCATCGTACAGTGAAAAAAAAGACAAGCAGCTAGCCGTTTTGTCATTGCATAGGTGGCTGAAACATAGTTGCCGAGTTTAACAGACCTGGGCCCCTTTGTAAGTTTTGGGTTAGGGTTTCTGAGCTTTCTGTACTTCTTGCTGTTTTATCAACTCTGCCTGAGTTCTCCCCTCTAGACTATAGAACACCCACTCATCTCCATAACATAAAGGGTGTTTTGTAGTCCTGAAGAGGGAACTTAGGCATGGCTGACAACATTGCTTGGGAATTTAGTACAGCAGAGGCAATGACCCTTATTTAAAGATGCAACCTTCTAAAAAAAAAAAAAAACTAGGGGGGGCTCTATGTATAAAACATTGGCTGTGCGTAAGCAAAGACACTGATTTAAACCGTTCCCAAAATGGTCAATCCAAGGCAAGCAGTAAACCGGTCTGCTCAACTCGTGGCACTCAGAGCAGTGGCTGGGGGCTCGTCCATTAGGGGCGCACAGGCACCGTTGCCCCCCCTATTTCCGTTTTTCCCCCCTATAATCTACATGCAGAACACCAGATGCATGGATTCCAATAGGTGTGTTTTTTTTTTTTTTTTTTTTTTTAAGCACACGATTAAAGCCAGAGGCTCTAATAGGCTTAAAAAAAAGGCTGGTCTGGGGGCGCAGAGCACTGCGCTCCCAGCCCACCCAGTTGTGTGACAATAGCTAATGAATATTTGCTATATTCACACTGAATCTCCTCGCCGCCAATCAGGGTGCGGGTCATGAGGTGAGTGGGGGGGGGGGGGGGTGTTGCGGGCTGGGGGATGGGGGTCCGTGGTCAAGTCCATCTGCCCCCCCCCAACCGATGGCGCCCGCGACCTTAAACGAGGAAGGTGCCTACCCATGCTCTGGGATGGTGGGTTGGCAAGACCTGATGGCGATCAACGGGTTACCAACTCCTCATCCCAGAGCATTAATCTGGCAGCAGCCATGGAGGAAACAGGTGGCCGCGGAGGGAGCAGGAGCCACATAAGCCGATGCTTCCTCTGTAGCACCAGCTCCTGTCCCAGGTGGAGTGATACCAAGTCCACTTTGTCTGGGACCTGTCTAGGAGCCTGGAGAGCGATGCCAGCAGAAGCTGGAAGTGGAAAAGAAGGTCCGTGTAATAAACACATACACTGGGCTTTTGCAATAAGCAAATTAGTACCTATAAAAGGGTAACTATTAGGCTGCTTTCACACTGATCCGCTGGTGCAGCACAGTGCACCCGTGGCTTTGCTGTGGGTTAGCTGCACTGAGCCATTGACTTCTATTACATCCTGCGGGTTTGGTGCGCTTTTTGAAAGCGCACCAAAACTTCTAAATGCTGGAACTTTAGTGAGCTTTCAGAAAGTGCACCACACCTGCAAGATATAGAAGGAAAGCTGCATGTGCACTGTGCAGGTAAACTGCAGCACATCAGTGTGTAAGCAGCATTATAGGGGGCTCAGGACAGTAAGGGCTCATTTTACATTTGCAGTTTGTGGGGAGGGGGGGTTGTAAAACCCCCATAGTTGAGACGTGCTTTTATCACGCCCCCTCAAAGACTTGTGTAGCGTCAGGGGTCGCAATGTCAACTCTGCCCCATGTTTCAGGGGGCCAGTGCCACCTCCCTGTCACATTCTGTTTTACACCAGGACCGGAAGGGCGGCGGAGGTGGCGGCGGAGGTGGCGGCATATACAGGGACTAAACTATCCTTTTTCCTCCTGCAACCGCTGAAATAGACATAGTGCCCTTGTTAAAAGTAAGCAAAGTCAGTGTTCACACTAGCATCATCCACTCTTTTTCTTTTTCTGATTGTGATTTAAACAGTGGGTAAACATCCAACAGGGATTGGTCCCATGTAAAATGATGATCCTAATTGTTTAAAATCTTCAATATGCTATTTGAAATTCTGAATTATTTGACGTTATTGTGGCCTGCGACTGGTTACCAAGTCATTTAAATGGGACTCGCTCTTCAAAAGGTTGAGCACCCCTGTTCTGTAATTAATATCGTAGGGGGTCTCTATTGTTCCCTCTCCAAAAATTTGCCTGCCGGGGTTGGCAGCATGTTACCAATGTGTTGCCCTTCCGTAAGGACACTTCTCTACATAGAGGCTGCCCGAAAAAAATATGACACAGAGTGGGCTAAATGACTGGCAGAACCTTCCACTGCAACAGCTGGCTAAGAGATTCATCATGTATGCAATGCCAGGTCAACTCTAGATTAACCTTCCTTGTGTTGTATCCTACCAAAGGGTTATCACATCAACTGTTCCTCTTTTGAGCACGAGCCATACTAGTCATTGGTTTCGTCTTGCCACAGCCCCTGTTTAGTCCCTGTTGCTTTTTTATACTGTATTGCTTTAATGGAGCTCCTGCGTTGGCCCACTGTCTGGAGCTGTGTCAAGATATTCGTTGAGTTCATGTACGTTTTGTGTATTATTACTATTATACAGGATTTATATAGCGCAAACAGTTTGCGCAGCGCTTCACAGCATCGAGAAAGACAGTACCAATACAAGAGATCAGAGGGCCCTGCTCGTTACAATCTAGAAGGGAGTACCTTTTGTATGTTTTTATATACACAAATAAAGAAAAATAATAATAATAAAAAAAAATATATATACAGTATCTCACAAAAGTGAGTACACCCCTCACATTTTTGTAAATATTTTATTATATGTTTTCATGAGACAACACTAAAAAAATGAAATTTGCTACAAAGTAATGTATGTGAGTGTACAGCTTGTATAACTGCAAATTCACTGTCCTCTCAAAATAACTGAACACATGGCCATTAATGTCTAAACCGCTGGCAACAAAAGGGAAAATGTCCAAATTGGGCACAATGTGTCAATATATTGTGTGGCCACCATTATTTTCTAGCACTACCTTAACCCTCTTGGGCATGGAGTTCACCAGAGCGTCACAGGTTGCCACTGGAGTCCTCGTCCACTCCTCCATGATTACATCACAGAGCTGGTGGATGTTAGAGACCTTGCGCTCCTCTACCTTCCATTTGAGGATGCCCCAAAGATGCTCAATAGGGTTTAGGTCTGGAGACATGCTTGGCCAGTCTATCACCTTTACCCTCAGCTTCTTTAGCAAGGCAGTGGTCATTTTGGAGGTGTGTTTGGGGTCATTATCATCATGTTGGAATACGGCCCTGCGGCCCAGTCTCTGAAGGGAGGGGACCATGCTCTGTTTCAGTATGTCACAGTACATGTTGTTCATGGTTCCCTCAATGAACTGTAGCATTGGCAGCAGCACTCATGCAGCCCCAGACCATGACACTTCCACCACCATGCTTGACTGTAGGCAAGACACACTTGTCTTTTGTACTCCTCACCTGGTTGCCCCCACACAATCTTGACACCATCTGAACCAAATAAGTTTATCTTGGTCTCATCAGACCCCAGAACATGGTTCCAGTAATCCATGCCCTTAGTCTGCTTGTCTTCAGCAAACTGTTTATGGGCTTTCTTGTGCAACATCTTTAGAAGAGGATTCCTTCTGGGACGACAGCCATGCAGACCAATTTCATGCAGTGTGCGGCGTATGGTCTGAACACTGACAAGCTCACCCCCCACCCCTTCAACCTCTCCTGCAATGCTGGCAGCACTCATACGTCGATTTCCCAAAGACAACCTCTGGATATGACGCTGACCACGTGCACTCAACTTCTTTGGTTGACCATGGCAAGGTCTGTTCTGAGTGGAATCTGTCCTGTTAAACCGCTGTATGGTCTTGGCCACCGTGCTGCAGCTCAGTTTCAGGGTCTTGGCAATCTTCTTATAGCCTAGGCCATCTTTATGTAGAGCAACAATTCTTTTTTTTCAGATTCTCAGAGAGTTCTTTGCCATGAGGTGCAATTTTGAACTTCCAGTGACCAGTATGAGAGGGAGTAATAACACCAAATTTAACACACCTGCTCCCCATTCACACCCGAGACCTTGCAACTTTAACGAGTTACATGACACCAGGGAGGGAAAATGGCTAATTGGGCCCAATTTGGACATTTTCACTTAGTTGTGTACTCACTTTTGTTGACAGCGGTTTAGACATTAATGGCTGTGTGTTGAGTTATTTTGAGGGAACAGCAAATTTACACTGTTATACAAGCTGTACACTCACTACTTTACATTGTAACAAAGTGTAATTTCTTCAGTGTTAGTCACATGAAACGATATAATAAAATATTTCCAAAAATGTGAATATATATATATATATATATATATATATATATATATATATATATATATATATATATATATATATATATATATATATATATATATATATATATATATATTTTTTTTTTTTTTTACAAAACCACTCACAGGCAGGGTTTTTATAACAGAAGAGACCTTGGTGGGAGCTCAACCAGCATGCTGTAACGCCCCTGATAAATTCAGATGGTACCCCTGGGTGAGAGAGGCAGCCATATGGCACCAAATAGGTGCCTATTGGAGCACAATTCTCTATTAACCATCTCATTGCAACTTTATTAAATTCAGATAAGGGGCACAGACCTGGTCAATGGGCTAAGACCACTTTATCACTGAACAGTACTAATAAGTGAAATTATTTTAAAGTAGAACACCAGGCAGACATAAAATACACAAATTATTGCACACTGTATTCATTAACACGTCCTTAATTGTATTGTTTAAAGTATGCAGTGCAATTTGGCCTGGTATCTGTATAATCTGATCTGCCTCTCTGTTTTGATAGGAGGAAATGTTTAAAGCCTCGCCATCCTCATCGTAAGCTTCAGCTCTCTTCTGCTTTGGACTCCTCCAAGAAGGACCAGGCCACCTCTATGTCCCACATCAATTTGATTAGCCCTGGCCACATGGAGATGATTTCCTCAAGTGGCGAGGCAGATATACATACCCCAATGCTCAAGCCTTCCTATAATACCTCACGGGATTTTAGCTCCAGAGAAGAGCTGCTTTCCCAGCAGGACGAGAAAAGCCGAATGTCGTTCGACAACCTGACTCCAAGTGGGACTTTGAGACAGGTGTACAACAAATCTCTGGATCAATTCCTTTTAAAATCAAGGAAGTCAGCTGAAATCTCAGATGGGTACGTGTCTCCTATGAACGACGATTACCGACGGAGCTACAACTCTGTTATCTGCCAGCCTTTGTTTGAAAGTAAAGATCAGCTGTCCACAACCAATGTTTCAGCAGGAAGCAAGCCTAACCTTCAGGAACAAAGTCACCCCGTGCCTTCTGCTCCTGAAACAGAGCAGGTCATGGACCGACGGCCTAATGAATGTATGTCAAGGTCTGTAGATCACCTTGAAAGGCCAACCTCCTTTCCTCGTCCTGGTCAGCTCATATGCTTTAACTCTGTGGATCAAGTTAACGATGGCGTTTACCGAAATGTCTTGCCTACCTTGGTCATCCCAGCTCACTACATGAAGCTTCAAGCAGAACACCCTTTTGTCAGCCAGCAGTTAATTGTTTCTGCTGAACAACAGTATGAACTTGAGCGGCTCCAAGCAGAGCTGTCCATATCTCACAGCCAACATCCTCAGCCATCCTCGCAACTAAGTTCCCAGGCCGTATCTCAACAACACTTGCAAGATGGAGAAGGAGTAGAGTGGAGTGGGCAAAACACTGTGATGTCTGAATCGGTTTCTATCCCTGCTTCCCTTAATGATGCTGCCATTGCTCAACTTAACGGTGAGGTACAGCTCTTGACAGAGAAAGCACTGATGGAGCTTGGCGGTGGCCGACCATTGCCCCATCCCCGTGCCTGGTTTGTATCTCTAGATGGTCGAACAAATGCACACATTAGACATTCATACGTTGATCTCCAAAGAGCAGGAAAAAACGGCAGCAACGATGCCAGTTTAGATTCTGGTGTTGACATGAATGAACCAAAATCTGGGCGCAAAGGAAGAGGAGAAAAGTTTGCCTTCCTACAGCAGCAGCACCCAACCCTAATGGAGCACCAGCAAAAAGACCCGACGGTGTCAGACAGCCCGGCCTATACTCAGCTGGTTTATTTAGATGATATGGACCAAAGTGGTAGTGAATATGGCACAGCTGTATGCAGCCCTGAAGATAACAGGGCTTTCAACGAGGCACCGACAAGAAGGAGCGGTGGCCAGTTACCCAGCCTTCAGGAAGAAACTGTTAAACGAACTGAAGATTCCTCACCTGTGCCATTAAACAGTCCCGAACACGAGTACTCCATCAACGATGATTGTTCTGATGACCAGGGGGAGAACAAAAAAAGTCCTTGGCAAAAGCGCGAGGAGCGACCGCTTCTGGCTTTCAACATGAAATGAGTTGACGCACCACAAAGTGGGCTCAAAAAAAAATTGCCAAATATCCTTTCTTTGGAAATATTTAATTTGTAGGGTTGGGGGTTTGACTAGGACATGAGAACTGATCAGAGACTGAGTGGTTTAATTTTTTTTTTTTTTTTAATTCGATACAAGGAGTGCATTTTATGAAACCTTTTACTGTTCGTGAAAAAAAGCCACAGCCCAGTGTAGCGCTATCTCAATCCTTTTTTTTTTTTTTTTTTTTTTTTTTTTTAACCATTGGCTAAAGATTTGAAGAATATGGAACTTTTTTTATTTCACTTGATAGGTTCTGACCACTAACCTCCCAAGAATGGGGAGCATGTGACAAGTTTGTAGTTCTGAAAACCAATAGTATAACAGTGTTCACTGTACCTCAGCATTGTACAACGGAATTGATATTCAGTATCATAATGTAGACATTTTTGAAAAAACAAAAGGCTATGCATTGATGCTTATACACCAACTGACATTTTTGCTTAGGCGCTGCTTTTTTATTTTTTATGAGGCTGTAAAAAGATTTTTTTTTTGTTTTTGTTTTGCATTATAACCTGCTTTTACCTTCTTTACTCTCTTCGTTTTGTAATGTATTTCTACAGAAAAAGATGTGAGTTGAACTTTTTTGGTATTAATCTTCTTTTACAGTTTTTTTTTTTTCCTAAACTGACAAATTGAAACAAAGTGCATTGCCCGTTTTGTCTAAGTAGAATTTGATCCCTATTCTCAAAGTGCCTTTTTAATAGCTTCCCAAAAGTTTAAAGGTTTGTGCACACAGGTAGAATCGTATTCTTGTCCTCCTTCTGCTAAACTGGGGAATTTAGTTGGCATTACTGCAATTGCTGATGTCTACAATAAAATAGTCTGTTGCGTTCTGTATAATTCCTAAATGTCCCCAGGTTGGTAGCACAGGCCTACATTTTGGTCCCTTAAAGAGGTGGGGCAGAACTTGCATGACTTTGTCAATATGGCACAGAACTGAAATGATTCCTAATTTTTTATTTTATTTTTTTTTTTTACATTTTTAGCCTGGCATTTTTGGTATACAGTTGGTATACAGTTCTGTGCATTACCACATTGAGATTTTTTGCCCATTCAAGGTAAAGTTAAAGTTTCTCTTAAACTATTCCCCCACCCAATGATGGTTGCCTTCTCCCCCCACTATTCCATTTCTTCTTTAGAGCTGGTACTCTGTGTATGCTCCGTGTCTGAGCTTACACTAGGTTAACTTCCTCCTAGTGTGACAGTGTCATAGCCTGGCAATTGGCCACTCAGGCCTGTGTGCTGCATATTAAGAGGGGAGTCGCATGCTCCTCCATACCCAGAAGCACTGAGAATTTAATGAGGGCTCCAATAGGATAGTTGAGGAGCACAGCAAAGGTGAGTGTCAGTAGGTGGTGGGTTCTTGCCCTAATAGGACTCTTTTTAATGACCCCAGTGGTGTCAAAAACCTTCTTGTATTTAGCAGGAGATATCAATTAACAGGAGGCGGAGGATTTATATACTGCTTGTGTGCACAAAGCTGATTTCATCCATTTTAATAAACTATTATTTTATTTTATTATTTTTTACTTTTTTCTTTTTTTTCCTCCGCGTTTTTTAATGTTTTTGCATGCCCCAGAATCCATCTCGGCTCAGTCCATCTCATTTCAGTACAACGTATGCTTTTCACTACCATTGTGTACTGTAGAATTCCACGTAGCTGAAGAGAACTAGGAGACATCTAGACCCCCTTAGTGTCACAAGCATATTGTTAATGTAAATAGTTTTTTTTTTCTGTTACTTTAGAAGCTGATACCTCTGCCCCTTGTTGACTTGGACTTGGGACGTGAGGACAATTATCTAACATTCTGAAGTGCTGGAATGACTTTTCTGTGCATTCTCTTTAATGAACTGCTTGGTTATACAAGAATTATAATTAAAATAAACCTTTTAAAACTTTTTTTGGACAGTGTTTATTTTTTTGTGTGGATTTATTGACATATATTAAGGCATATAGAAATGGGTACTGATAAATCTGGGAATCAAGGGCACCACATCCCAACAGTACATATTGTATCAATTTTTGGGAAAGGGGATTTTAAAGGTGCCAAAACACACACACGATACAAAACAAACCCTTTATTGTACATACAGTATGCATAAAAAAACGCATACAAATATACTATCTTTTTTTTTAAAACCAACGAATATCTTAGTAAGGTGTAAATGTAGTTAACATTTGCTCGACATGTTTTGCCAAAAAGGCTTTCTCAGGAGCTTCAAAGCGCTACAAATTGATACAACTGAAATTAAGTCCAAGACAGCATATTCATTTTAAATTGCCCAAAAATATAGGATTAAATATGTATATTTAAATTGAATTCAAAATGAATATGCTGTCTTGTTATTTCAAATGTGTCATTATGTAGTGCTTTGAAGCTCCCAAGGAAGCCTATTTGGCAAAATGTTAACTACATATACACTTTGCTTGGATATTGTTAATTTAAAAAAAATTGTTAAGAGTATTTGTAAATAAATATGCAATAAATCTATCCCCTATTTTGTAGAAGCTATAACTTTTGCGCAAACCAATCAATATACACCTATTGTGATTTTTTTTTACCAAAAATATGTAAGAATACATATTGGCCTAAACAGATTTTTTTGGGGGGGGGGATTTTTATTATAGCAAAAAGTAAAATATATTGTTTTTTTTTTTTCAAAATTGTCCGTCTTTTTTTGTTTATAGCACAAAAAATAAAAACTGCAGAGGTGATCAAATAACACCAAAAGAAAGTTCTATTTGTGGGAAAAAGGACATCAGTTTTGTTTGGGTACAGCGTTGCACAACCGCACAATTGTCAGTGCCGTATCGTAAAAAAAAGGCCTGGTCATTAAGGGGGAAAATCTTCCGGGGCTGAAGTGGTTAAGGACTGTGATCACCAACAGTACTTTGAAGTGGGTGGATTTTGGAACAGCCTGTATTTATTATTATTTATTTATTATTTTTTCTTAGTTTTGATTACAGTGGGAAAGGATTAGAGCCTCTGTCTAGTTTTTAATGATATCGAGTGGCTTTTAGGTAGATTTACCCTCACAAGTTCTAGCATTTACAGGTGCACTACAAATCAATAATAATCTGGCAAGGGTTCTAGCCTTCTCCTAAACAAGAACATTTTTATTTCTATCTCTTTGTTGAAGACTTGAGGGTATTAGAATGTACTTCTCGCTACTGTGAGCATCAGAAAATTAGCAATGATCAGGAGATGTAACCACTTTCATGGAAGCCAACCAGAGCATTAGAACTTTTACAGAACTAGTTAGTGAAAGCAGTAGAATATTACTTGTCATTTTCATGGTAACTAATGCTGATATCGGTTAATTAGTCAGTCCACACAAAATTGTTTCAGTTTTTGATGAACACTAAAAAATAAAATCATATGACAGTGTCTTACAGTGCCTTGCAAAAGTATTCACCCCTTGGCATTTTTTTTGTTTTGTTGCCTCACAACTTGGAATTAACATGGATTGTTTGAGGATTTGCATCATTTAATTTACAGAACATGCCCCACAACCTTGACGATATTGTTTGTTTTTTGCTTCACAATAAAAAAATAAAAAAAAAGACAAAACAGAAAAAGTCAATGTGCATAATTCACCTCCCTAAAGTCAATACATTGTAGAGCCACCTTTTGCGGCTATCACAGCTCCACGTCGCTTTGGATAAGTCTCTATGAACTTGACACATCTTACCACTGGGATTTTTGCCCATTCCTCCTTGAATAATTGCTCCAGCTCCTTCAAGTTGGATGGTTTCAAGTTGTGATGGTTTGTGAATAGTAATCTTTAAGTCTGACCACAGATTTTCTATTGGATTGAGGTCTGGGCTTTGACTAGGCCATTCCAACACATTTACATGTTTCCCCTTAAACCACTCAAGTGTTGCTTTAGCAGTGTGTTTGGGGTCATTGTCCTGCTGGAAGGTGAACCTCCGTCCTAGTCTCCAATCACATACAGAGTGGTACAGGTTTTGCTCCAGAATATCCATGTATTTACACCATCCATCTTTCCCTCAACTCTGACCAGTTTCCCAGTCCCAACTGCTGACAAAACTTCCCCACAGCATTATGCTGCCAACGCCATCTTTCACAGTGGGGATGGTGTTCTTTGGGTGATGTGATGGGTTTGTGCCAGACAAAGTGTTTTCTTTGATGGCCAAAAAGTTCAATTTTAGTCTCATCAGACCAGTGCACCTTCCTCCATACATTTTGCGAGTCTCCCACATGCCTTTTCGCAAACTAAAAATGTGCCATTTTGTTTTTTTCTGAAAGTAATGGCTTTCTTCTGGATACTCTGCCATAAAGCCCAACTCTATGGAGCGTACGGCTTATTATCATCATATGTACAGATACTTTAGTCTCCGCTGTGGAACTCTGCAGCTACTCCAGGGTTACCTTAGGTCTCTGTGCTGCCTCTCTGATTAATGCCCTCCTTGCCCGGTCCGTGAGTTTTGGTGTGTGGCCGTCTCTTGGCAGGTTTGCTGTTGTGCCATGTTCTTTCCATTTGGTTATGATAGATTTGATGGTGCTCCTAGGGATCATCAAAGATTTGGATATTTTTTTTATAACCTAACCCTGACTTGTACTTCTCAACAACATTGTTCCTTACTTGTTTGGAGAGTTCCTTGGTCTTCATGGCAGTGGTTGGTTAGTGGTGCCTCTTGCTTAGGTGTTGCAGCCTCTGGGGCCTTTCAAAAAGGTGTGTATATGTAATGACAGATCATGTGACACTTAGATTGCACACAGGTGGACATCATTTCACTAATTATGTGACTTCTAAAGGTAATTGGTGTCACCAGAGCTTTTTATGGGCTTCATAACAAAGGGGGTGAATACATACGCACATGCCAATTATCAGTTTTTTATCTCTGAAAAATTGTTTTATGTATATATTTCTCTAATTTTACTTCACCAACTTAGACTATTGTGTTCTGATCCATCACATTAAATTCAGATTAAATAAACATTGCACTAAAGGCTGTAATGTAACAAAATAGGTAAAATGCCAAGGGGGGTGAATACTTTTGCAAGGTACTGTATATCTCTCAGGGACTTTTTTGGTAAAATTGTTGCGTTCGGAGGTCTGCACAACTGCTGTGGCCACTATGAGAGTTGTAACCCATGATAAATGCTTGTGAGTCCCCGCTCAGGCTGTTAAGGTCCGATGAGTTGGCGAGGGTGCAGGCTGAGGAAAGATCTAGACCCAAAGCATACTGCAAAAATGGAAAGATGTTGGATTTGTGGTCTGGATGTATCCAGCTGAGGCTGCTTTTACCTGCTTTCACCTGCTAACCACTCAGGCCAAGTGAGGTGTGCGGCGGCTGGGCATCTTTTCCCACTATGAGAGTTCCCAGTCTCCTTGCTAGATTTTTTATTTTATGAGGAATGTAGGAGAAGGAATTGGAACTATACAAATTTTCATGGAAACACCCAAAACTTCCAGGAGCCACATTCAAGACTTCCTGGGGGACATGGACAAAGTTTGGGAATTATGAGAATAATATATTTCTATTGATGTCTCAAAGACATGCTGTGTGACATGCCTAAGCTATAATTTCTGAAACAAACGGGTTAGGCGACTGGCATAGGGATTTTAAACCATCATATAATCACAAGACTCTGTTTCTGACAATATCCTGAAGTTTCCTAATTCGAAATTTGATCTCTACTACATGATCAGGATAAGTATAGAAAGTGGGTAAATTTGGGTTTTTCCACAGCGGAGCATAAGGTGAAATAAAAGATCTTTCCGTTCCCAACCCATACACAACACCCCAGGCCCTAATAACAGAGCACAATAAAGGAGCACATAAGCATATTTGGGATTTCAATCCCCTATAGACAAAATTAGAAAAAGGCCCCATAGTAACCAACTACCGCTGCCTCGAAGAACAGCATCGTCAAAGGGAGTTGTTGGCCAACAATGGGCAAAAACTAACTGGCCAGCAAAAAATATTTTTTTAAAAATTGGGTACTGTTGAGCTTTCCTCCTACCACAGTTGTTGCAATACTGCCAGCCTGATCCTGGGAGTGCCTCCCTACCAGAGGAAGGCAGACAACAATCTCCAGGAATGTAGTCTGCTCTTGAGGGCTGAATGTAAGTGAGAAACATTAAGAGAGATGGAGTCAGAAACAGTGTTTGAAATAATTATGCCAAGGTATTTGATTCCATCTACCCACTGGAGGAAATTGTCAGTAGGATTACACGAAGAGGGAGTAGATGTGCGTAAAGGTAAAATTTAAAATTTTGGTTTTGTTCCAACTTACCCTTTAGGCCCAAGAAGGTGGCAAAAATATTTATTATGGATAGTGCAGCTGACCAAGCCCCAAAGTAATGAAAAAAACCATACCAGATCTTCAGCCTAGAGATCCATTTTTTCTTCAAGGCTACCAACCCAGATGAGTTTGAAGAGAAACTGCGCACACAACGGGAATGCCCAATCCAATTTGATGCTACAACCGAGGCTGTTGCCGAAGCACGTCAGCTGTTTTGCTTGTCACTTTTTGTAACCAACTATTAAAATTGCTATATGGACTACAGAGCTGCCAGCTCAATCCTTAGAAGATGGAATCCATGGAAGATGTTCATAAAGCCAGGGCTATGGGCTCCAATATGAGGGCAAATAGCCCCGGGGACAGGAGGGCAAACTTGTTGGGTGCCTCTGGATACTGGAAATCCCCAAAAACCTTACACCAGGACATTGTCTATTCCCACTGGCCACAGGCTGGACCCCCTAAAGTCTGAAGGACAGTAATCTGGCCCTTTTGTTTAGAAAGTTTGGAGACCTCTGTTCTAGACTAACCCTAGGACTTCTCATACAGAGTATCTATAATCTGCATAATTTGTGGTCCATTGGATTACATTGTAAAGGTACTACTCTCCCTTTTTTGTTACCATATAGTTCATCCAGCATGCTAGTTGTATTTTAATAATATATATACCCATATATATGTTCATTCCCCCTTTTTTTTTGCTTATGCTATTTTACTTAGAGGGAAAGGGAGTTGTCGGGCGGGAGGACCTGGTGTAAGCGCAATTTGTATCCCAGCTGTGGAGTCATATGTGCATATGGGTTTGGTCTTGTCATTCATGTTAGGTGGGTGTCTTGTTGTGTGTGGGGTTTTTCCCTTTCCCCTCTTGCTCCCCCATCTCCCCTTTTAGTTGAGTTTTTTGGACAGCATTATCATGTATAAATGTATATTTCGTTAATTTATAATTGTTTTTCAGATTAAAAATCTTCTCCATGTTTTGGACTTTCAGACAGCTCCAATCAATATCCTGAGGAAGTGAGAAATTTGCGAAACGCGTAGACAAGAGCTGATATGTCTAGTATTTTTAAATTACATCCTTTTGATGTTCCGATGCTACTAATTGGTCACTTGGTAAGGTGTCTGCAAAGTCCCCTTTTTTTTTACTTGAATTTGGATAGCCTGTATTTCCCTTGGGATGATACCAACCAGCGCCATTTACTACTAACGAGCCTAGAACAGTGGATCCTTTTTTTTGCATCTTATAGGAGGTCAACCCACTGTAGAACAATTGTCCCAAAACCCATTTATTGTTAAACTACTCTCATATATGTCCAGTCAACCAAATCAAAGGCTTTCTTCAGATCCAGAAACGCCAGTATTCCCCCACCAGAGACATCAGAACCCAGCTAGGTATGAATAAAAACTCTCCTAAGATTGTCAGTTGCTTTTTGGGGGCATGAAGCCCCTTTGGTCTGAGGAAATCAAGAGGTGGAGGATAGTAGAAGTTTAATAAACAAGGAGTCGAGAGTTCTGCATAGTGCTTGTGACGCTGCAGCACATGATTTTCTGACTGGATGAAATCCAGCATCGCTTAGTCTTTTCCTCCCTAGTCTTTACTCTCCCTGGCCTTACCCTTTTATGCTCTGGATTTCAGTACTTTAAATCCCAGATTTTCCTAGATCTCTTAATACTTCTCAGTGTTTATCACAATTATACCTTTTATTGCGAGTCTATTATACCCCAGTGAACTTATTTAAAATGGGGCTTTTGTCAGAGCCAGTTTGTCCTAATTGTAGGGACCATGGTATATACACATGCTGTGGAGATGTCCCAAGTTACCCAGATATTGGACGTCTTTTCTTGCAACAGACTATTCCAAACAGACATCCCTTTCGATGCCCCAGGCGCTGTCTGCTTGGAGTTTTTGATGACATCCATACTCTATGCCTTTACTAAGGAAGCTGCTTCCAGGGTCATTATAAAATGATCCTCCTCCACTGGAAAAGCACTTCCCCCTCAATCCCTTAAGGAATGACTAGACCATATGGGTACTACTTTAAGATATGGTATAGGGGTGGGGGGTAAACGTGAGAGGATTATAACTCCACAAAGACACCGTCCCTGAAAAATTCAAGCTAAAAGGAAACGGGACTTTGAGTGTGCCTCGGTGGGGTTGAAATAACAATCTATACCACAGTTTTTAAAACCATGTAGAACAACTTTTATTCCCCATCCATGGATGGAAACCTTAGGAACAAATTACAGTCTAAAATAAAGTACAGTTTACTGTTTCTTTTGGTCCAGGGTGTGCAGATCCTGGTAGAGAGTGTCAAAAATGTGGTGTACGCGTTTTGCGGGAACCCCTCTTCATCAGGGCCTTTAAGGTAGAACAAAGAGCATATAAGTACTAAAAAATAAGCCAGGAACATATTACCAATAACATTCTAAAACAATATTTAGTGGACATTGACATTACATATATGGCATATTTTCATATATCATGGAAACATGGTGTTGAGAGGCATTTATAGCTGCCCGCCAATAAAATCCCAATACATCAGCCTAGAGCAGGGATCCTCAAACGATGGCCCTCCAGCTGTTGCGGAACTACGTGTCCCATGAGGCATTGTAAAACTCTGACATTCACAGACATGACTAGGCATGATGGGAATTGTAGTTTCTGAACAACTGGAGGACCATAGTTTGAAGACCCCTGGCCTAGAGCTTTAACAAGGAACATGCCGTTACATAGCATTCTGTCTGATGTTCAGCTGTGGCTCACAAACGCATGACCAATCGAAGAAATAAAGTAGATTAAATATACACCTAGAATAGCAACTTTATTTCTCTTAAGTAATAAAATTCATCCATAATTTACCTTCAGACTGTGCGGTTGGTGTGCCGGCCCAGGAAGAGCGAAAAGCCTTGGGAGCCCACGGAGAGAGAGGGGCGGACCCCTATGTGTGGATGGTGATATTGTAAATATTTAAGTTCATGCTAAACTAGTAAAGATGCTTAAAGAGGAAGTAAACCCTGATGGGTTTTACTTCCTCTTTGTTTCCCTGCAAAGGTAAAGCATATTGGGCTACTATGCATAGTAACCCATTATGTGTCACTTACCTGACACAGGAGCCTGCGATGTCACCGCTGTCCCTTCTTCCAAAAAGCGTCCATCTTCTTTCCGGGTATCGCGGCTCCGGCGATGTGATTGGCAGGAGCCGTGATGACGTCACTCCCGCGCATACGCTCTGGTGCCGCCACTAACGGCACGATCGCCGTTAAAAACGGCACGCTCAGTGCGCCTACGCGCCGTTGTCTACGGCCCATGCGCCGTAGACATTGGTGTCTGTCTTTTGGAAATATCTCTTTAACCGTGTAGGTTTAGGAGATATGTCTTGCAGGTAAGCCTTAATCTAGGCTTACCTGTAGGTAAAAGTGGTCTGTAAGGGTTTACAACCACTTTAAATGAGGAGAAACAGAATGGATGGGGAGGGGAAAAGGAAAGAAGGGGAAGGGAAGCAAAGGGGAGGGTAGGGGAGAGGGGGAAGGAAGATAGGGAAATGGGAAGGAATATTTACAATATCACCATCCACACATAGTGTTCCACCCCGCTCTCTCCGGTGAGGCTCGGGAGGTTATCCCCACGGGCTCCCAAGGCTTTTCGCTCCTCCTGGACCGACACACCAACCGCACAGTCTGAAGGTGAATTATGGATGAATTTTATTACGTAAGAGAAATTAAGTTGCCATTTTAGGTGTATATTTAATCTACTCTATTTCTTCGATTGGTCATGTGTTTGTGAGACACAGCTGAACATCAGACAGAATGCTATGTAACTGCATGTTCCTTGTTAAAGCTCTAGGCTGATGTATTGGGATTTTATTGGCGGGCAACTATAAATGCCCCTCAACGCCATAATGTTTCTATGATATATGAAAATATGCCATATATGTAATGTCAATGTCCACTAAATATTGTTTTAGAATGTTATTGGTAATATATTCCTGGCTTATTTTTTAATTTTTAATACTTATATGCTCTTTGTGCTACCTTAAAGGCCCTGACGAAGTGGGGGTTTCTGCGAAACGCGCCAACTTGTACTCAGTCTTAAAGCGGGGTTCCACCCAAATTTTGAACAATATCTGTATGTATTCTCTTCCTTGCCTAGATGCTGACATGCCATTTAAAAAAATTTAAATCGCCGTAATTACCTTTTTATTTTTCTATTCTTCTTTGCACTTCCTGGTTCTCCTCCCGTGGGAGTAGGCGTGTTTCTAGCCTCTCCCAGACTCCTGGGAGCTAGTCTCAGGCTTCCCAGGATGCCACTGAGCATGTGCGGGAAGGAGCAGTGAATGCTGGGAGCACAGCATTCACCACATCCAGGAAATAAATGCTTGTGGGCTTCAAATGCCCACAATGAAGATGGAAACCGCCTGCAGTGAATAATATAAGTTATTCTTTCCGACAAAATCTGACACAGGTGAACATATTACACACAATATGTGAGTATGTAATGCTGAGAAGAAAAGTTTGTGAATGACCAAAAAAAAAAAAAAAAAAAAAAAACGATAGATAGGTGGACCCCCGCTTTAAAGTGGTATCGGTGCAACCCTAGATAGGATATTGATGTAGAATGCCTTTGATTACGATTATTGCATTTGCCATAGTGCTGCTCTATTGGCACTGTCATTTCTGTTTTCAGTCACTAGGTGGGGTTGTACGTTATCTTCATTGGATCTGACGTCTGTACTAGCTCTATGGAATTGGAAGCTGTAATTGACTACAGTATTTGTTTTTGTAGATTACAACTTTACATTGTTTTATGAGGGCTTATGGAACATTTATGCTTTAATGTGTTCAAATAAAACTATCTTCTGATTAAGGAAAAAAAAAACCTTAGATTCAGAATCATGTGACCATTGCTTAGGCTGATCTGCATGCAAATAAAACCTGCCTAGGAAGGAACGCCCACTCCTCCAGACTGACACCCAACCATGTTAGGCATTTTGATATTTGCATAACTCCTTCCAAGAGTCAGCCCACGGCTTGTATCACTGCTGAGGGATCAGATGGTTCTTGAGAGAAGTACTAAGGCAGGGTGCTGTGATGTGTTCAGGAAGCTATGCACAGCACCCTGCTGGCCTCTCCTACCAGCCATGATCTGCCTGCAATGCATAGAGAAGCACAGAGACCCATTAAGCTTGTCACTGGCTATAAAATAAGATCACGACATATCGGTGCCAAAATTTTCCAGCGCAACCATGTGACCATGCTAACCAACGAGAAGCTTTTGCCGGTAAGGTATCCCAGAAAAAGAAGTGCTTCTTAATGGTCAGTACGATCACATGGTGTTATACTGACCAGTGAGTGCTTGCCATTGCAAGCATTAGGATGAATACTCACCCCAGGGCTATGCTGTACAGACTGCTACACCAGCCGCATAGGTCATCACAGCCGCTATCTGCAACAGGCTGTGGAGGGGTTGACCAGGATACACAGAGTTGCGTTCAACGTTTAATTTTTTATGAAAGGGTGAACTTACCCTTTAAGGACAGACACACCGATCCCCAAGCATTGTTTGGCATGGCAGTGTTGATTGATTAAACTGGCTTTCTCATCCTCTACAACTGACCGGGGAATTTCCTATTGCTGAATCCTGCTGCAGGGAAATAATATACAGTCATATCTGGAAGATGACTCAGATTGCTGCAATACAAACTCCATGCATATTCTACAGCCTGCTGAATACAAAGTGCAAGAATACTGAGCTGCCACCTATACAACAGTTACCATAGAAATATAACATCTTGCAGAATGGTATGTCAATGAAATCTGTCTGGCTGGGAGTTTTTAAGTGCTTCACAGACACCAGCAAATCTTCAAGGTGTTACTAAGGATTGCAAACAGAAAACACACTTTAGCCATATAAATCTAATTGGCGGGGGGGGGGGGGGGGGGGTGTTAAAGTGTACAGACCTTGAAGACTGTGTTAGATGAAGTATTGGATTTAATTATTTAACCACTTGACCTCCGGAAGATTTAACCCCCTTCATGACCAGGCCATTTTTTGCTTTACTTTGCCTGACAATTGCGCGGTCATAGAGCTTACTGTTTGGTGGTATTTCATCACCACTACGTTTTTTTTTTTTTTTTTTTTTTTTTTGCGCTATAAACCAAAAAAAAAAAAGACTATTTAACCACTTGCGGACCACCCGTCGTCGTTATACGTCGGCTGTTTGAAGAGGAATACCGGGGTTATGGCAGCAGATAGCTGGCATGACCCTGGTATCCTCTTCTTCAGCGGGTGGTCCGCTTTCAGATAAGTTTCAGATTCGCCGCAAGATCACTTTTATCTGGCGCCGCGATCCGGTGGTCTCTGCCGCTTACCGGAGCCGCAGGTAGCGGCGGAGACAATCGCGTCCTCTGCCCTCACAGGCTGGCTGCCGAGAGGAAGATAGCCCCCTCTCGGCTCCATAGCATTGACTGGCGGAAGCGCCGTCAAACGTCACTTCCGCCCAATGCTCTTCTTCTTTATATATATATATATATATATATATATATATATATATATATATATATATATATATATATATATATATATATATATATATATATATATTATTTTTTTTTTTTTTTTTTTTTTTTTTTTTTTTTTTGGATCTTAGTATAAATATGAGATCTGAGGTCTTTTTGACCCCAGATCTAATATTTAAGAGGTCCTGTCATGCTTTTTTTTCTTTTACAAGGCCTTGTAATAGGAATGAAAGTGACCAAAAAAATGCTTTTAAAAGGACAGTGTCAAAGTAAAAAGTAAAATAAATAAGAAAATAAATAAAATTTAAAGCGCCCCGTCCCCAAGAGGTCATGCTCAGAAGCAAACGCATACTTGAGTAGCGCCTGCATATGAAAGCTGTGTTCAAATCACACATGTGAGTTATCGCCGCAATCGCTAGAGCGAGCGCAATAATTCTAGCCCTGGACCTCCTCTGTAACTCAAAACTTGTAACCTATAGAAATTTTTAAACGTCGCCTATGGAGTTTTTTAAGAGTAAAAGTTTGTCGCCATTCCACGAGTAGGCGCAATTTTGAAGCGTGAAATGTTGGGTATCACTTTACTCGGCATAACATTATCTTTCACAATATAAAAAAATAATTGGGCTAACTTTACTGTTGTCTTATTTTTTTAATTCAACAAAAAAAATTTTTTTTCCCTAAAAAGTGCACTTGTAAGACCGCTGCGCAAATACAGTGTTACAAAGTATTGCAAGTAACAACCACCATTCTATTCTCTAGGGTGTTCGATAAAAATATATATATAATGTTTGGGGGTTCTAAGTAATTGTCTACCAAAAAAAAAAATTATTTTAACTCGTAAACACTGAGTCTCTGTATATGTGTGTGTATATGTGTATATATATATATATATATATATATATATATATATATATATATATATATATATATATATATATAATGTGTGTATATATAAATGTACAACACATCATGGCAGTATTCGGCCCCTATACAACGTAATTGGTGTTTGCAAGATAATGACAGGTGAAACGTAAAATGCTAATGAAGTAACATTTCAAATAGTACTATAGCACGGAACATACCCCAACCTCAAGTACATAATAGGAGGATAGACGTGTTAAACTTAAACCGTGTAATCAGATAACGTGAATATATATTATTCACCAAACCTCATCGCTGAATATTTTAAAGGGTTATGAAACTTAAATGCTTTTTTTTTTTTTTTTTTTGCTATATTTAGATTAGTGGTAAGCCACTTCCTGATTTTTCACTTAGGCGAGGGTGATGTATGTATTGGCTGCATCTGTATCTCAAAAGGCCCGTGTCACCCTAAGAGTCAAGTATCACAATATTTTACACTGCAACCTTTAAAAAAAAACTACATGGCACCATCTGCTCATGCATGGAATCTGTTGTTACATAAAGGTCACCTTTTCACTCTCCTCTCCACTTCCTTCCTCCCCCACTTTATTTTATTTACCGTATATACTCGAGTATAAGTCGTTCCGAGTATAAGTCGAGGCCCTAATTTACCACAAAAAAATGGGAAAAACTTATTGACCCGAGTATAAGACGAGGGTGAGAAATGCAAAGCTACTGTAAGTGGAAAAGAGGGTCAACAATGCCCATTTGCAGCCTCACTGTGCCCATTTGCAGCCATAGGTCCCCTGAACCGGTAGTTAAGGGTTCCTAGATGCCCCCTAGCTGCAGCCAAAATTTGGGGTCTCTGAACCCAAAGGGTCCCAAAATGACATTGCTGCAAATGGACACAGTTGACCGAATTTGGGGCCCCGTATCCTGAGGCCACTTAGTGCTAAGAACCCCAAATTTGGTGTGGAAACCCAGTGGAACTAGCACCATAAAATATCCAAAGCTGGGGTTTCTAGCACCAAGTGGCCCCGAGATACAGGGCCCCAAAAATCAGTTCAGAAAATGTCAAGCACTTTTCTGTAGCAGAGAATGACATTTTCCGAACCAGCTTTGGGGCCCCGTATCTCGGGGCCACTTGGTGCTAGGAACTCCATCTTTGGATATGTTATGGTACCAGTTCCACTGGGTTTGCACATTTGGGGTTCCTAGCACTGTGGCCCTGAGATAGGGGGCCCCAAAGTCAGTTCGGAAAATGAATTTTTTTGCTGCAGAAAAGTGCTTGACTCGAGTATAAGTCGAGGGGGGCACTTTCAGCACAAAAAAATGTGCTGAAAAACTCGACTTATACTCGAGTATATACGATATTCCTTTGTTCGTCACTTTTTGTATTTTTGTGTTGTACACGGTTTGTTGCACTGTGTGACTGGTAGGGCTGCAGGTCCTCGGGCCTGCCCTGAAAGTCTTGGGAGGGGGTGGACATGGCCTTTTGGCTTGGTTCACCCTCTCTTATGGGGGTCTCCCTTTGGGGGAGCCCCACCGAGTACTTGGGTGGGTCTGTTTTGGCAGGCCCTCCAGAGAAAGGGGTCCGTCTGGTTTCGGCCAGATGGACCAAGTGTAAGTACCCCTGTCCCCGTCAGGAGCCGAACTCCCCGGGGGATTCAGGGCAAGGTCCTCTGATTTTTAGAGGGCTTGTGTACCTGTTGCACTTTTTTGTGTTTCACTCTTTGTGTGTGCACATTTTTTTGGCACCGGGTGAAGTTTTTGAGTGCGCTTCACACGACATGGGCTTTCAAAAAAAAAAAAAATCTGTTACATAGTAAGTCTGGCTGAAAAACGACAGTCCATCCAGTTCAACCAATAAAATGGGGGGGAAACAAAACAATAATACAATGATCCAGAGGAAGGCAAAAAAAAAAATATTCAAGGGATGATCCAATTTGCTCCAGCGGGGGAAAAAATGTGTTCCTGATCCCTCAAGAGGCAATCGGACATTCCCTGGATCAACTTTACCTATAATTGTTGCTATCCAGTCATATTATGTACATTTAGGAAAGAATCCAGGCCTTTGTTAAAGCAAGCTACTGAGTTGGCCAGAATAGCTGTACTGTGAAGAAGCCTTTCCGTATTTGGAGATTAAATCTTTTTTCCTCCAGATTTAAAGAGTGCCCCCGTGTCCTCTGTGATGACCTTACAGTGAATAACGCAACACCACGCTCACTATATGGACCCCTTTATGTATTTGTACATGTTGATCATATCCCCCTTTAATCTCCTCTACTTAAGAGAATAAATTCAGTTCCTCTAATCTTTCCTCCATGCCTCTTATCAGTTTGGTTGCTCTTCTCTGCACTTTCTCCAGTTCCCCGATATCCTTTTTGAGAACTGGTGCCCAAAACTGAACTGCATATTCCAGATGAGGTCTTACTAATAATTTGTAATGATATCTCTCTCTGGAGTCCATACCTCTACGATAACGAATTTACGAATTACAATAGTACCGAATTTAAACGAAACCGAAATAACGGAAAAATATTCGGATGAAATTCAAATTGTTTTTGAATCATTTTCGAATAGTTTTCTAATTCCAAATAGTTTTCCAATTTCCAAAGAGAATAAAATAGAAAATAAAATAAAGGAATAGAATAGAAAAAAAATAGACTAGAAAAGTATATAACAGTAAATAAAAGAATAAAATAGAGTAAAATAGCAACAAATAGAATAACATAGATAATAACCATCTTCTAATATTCAAATTTCAAAATAGAATAAATTTGAATTTGAATACATAAGAATAGAATAGAAAAAAAAGAATAGAATAGAAAAAAATGGAAACAAAAAAAATAATTAAAAAAATAATAGATTAGAATAGAAAGTATATAATTATATCCCAAAATTCAAATAGAATCAGTTTGAATAGAAAAGAATAGATTAAAATAGAATGGAAAATAACAGAATAGAATAGAAAGAATATAACCATCTTCCGAAATTCAAATAGAATAAATTTGAATTGAAAAGAATAGATTAAACAAATAAAAAAGAACAATAGATTAAACTAGAATATAACCATTTCACAAAATTTAAATAGAATCAATTCGAATTTGAACAGAATAGATTAGAATAGGAAGATGGTTATATTCATTCTATTCTATTCTGTTGTTTTTTTCTATACTATTGTGTTATTTTCTATTCTACTCTATTCTTTTCAAATCCAAATTGATTCTATTTGAATTTTGGAAAATGGTTATTATTTCTATCCTATTTTAAATTTTTTTTTTTGTATTCGAATTTCAGAAGATGGTCATAATCGTTCTATTTATTCTATTCTTTTTTTTTTTTTTTTTTTACTCTATTCTATTCCTTTCTATTCTAAAATATTCTGTTCTTTTATTTTCTATCCTATTTTGTTCTGTGTTACTCTATTATATTCTTTTATTTTTTGTTATATTCTTTTCTATTCCATTCCATTTTTTATAATTCTATTCCTTTTTCTTTTCTATTTATTTTCTCTTTGAAAATTGGAAAAATTTTCGAAACGATCCGAATTCAAAAAATGTGAATCGATTTGACAACGAATAAAGGAAACAAATTGTGAAAACGAATTAAACAAAGGAAACTAAATAACGAATTGAAACAAGACCAAATTTTTTTGTTCTGCACATGTCTAGAACTGATCTCCCAGGACTCGCATCCCAACGCATAGGGTGTGAACTTAAAAAAAAAAAAAGGTTTAAATCTGTACTCTAAGCACAAATCATTTCATTTAACCATTTTTAGACCGCCGACCGCACATATACGGTGGCTCTATGGCGCGAAACAACCTACCTGTACATCGTTTCGTGTAATAGATACTGTGGACGCGTGCAATGACTCAGTGTCCGTCGGCCACCCGTGATCGCGGTACAGAGAGGCAGGATACCCGTTCTGACAGGGGACAACATTGAGATCTGACGTTCCTAGTGATCAGGAACAGCGATCTCTGTGTTATCCCAGTGAGCCCATCCCCCACACAGAACACACCCAGGGAACACAGTTAACCCCTTGATTGCCCTTTAGTGTTAACCCCTTTCCCTTCCAGTGTCATTTATACATTGATCAGTGCATTTTTTTTTTTTTTTTTTAGCACTGATCACTGTAATAATGTCACTGGTCCCCAAAAAGTGTCACTTGGGGTCATAGTCTGCTGCAATGTCGCAGTCCCGCTAAAAATCGCAGATCGCCACCATTACCAGTAAAAACATAAAAAAATAAGTCCATAAAACTATCCCCTATTTTGTAGACGCTATAACTTTTGCACAAACCAATCAATATATGCTTATGTTGATTTTTTTTTTTTTTACCAGTGCAGCAGTGCATTGCTGTATGATGATTGGCCAAAGCATGCACCTGACCTGCATGCTTTGGCCAATCACAGCGCGCTCTGCTGAGAGAGCCATGATTGGCCAAAGGCAAGTTGCCTTTAGCCAATCATGGCTCAGTGGGACTAAGGCCACGCCCCACACTATATAAGGTTGCTTACATTGCAGGCTTGTATAGTGTGTGGATGGAGATAGATTGAGCTAGATTAGACAGGCTTGTTAGTGGCAGTGTATTTGATATATATATATATAATATATATTATACCCCACAACAATGGGGTTGTGCCCACACTCTGGGTTAACTGATTCTATTGTAAGGTTGATGACAGGTTGATGAGATATACTTACCTGATCCGCCGATCCTCCTCAAAAGAGACTGGTCTAGGACCCCCGTGCTCCAGCGGTATTGAAAATGGACTGTTCCTGACGTTAGCATGCTTCATAGACCGGAACAGTCCACCACTGGACTGAGGGGGTGGGGGGGGGTAGTTCTGTTTTCTGGAGGATCGGTGGGTCAGGTGAGTATGATCTTTGTGCCCACCCCTAGCAAAAATGAGTATTTGACCCATGCAGTGAGGGCACAGGAAGCTTCCTGATGACGCATTATTTTATGCGAAATGCGTTGAGGCTGGTTGTGCGACGCTGACCTCATTTCCTGCCGAATGTACCGCACTGAAAACGAGGCTGGAACTGCACGTTGGCTCCTAGTAGCACACAGCCATTGCTGGCTAACACTGGAAAGCTGGAGAGACTCAGTGCGGGAATTTTGCGCAATTAGGGCCATTTTTGTCTTTTGAGAAATATATTACCTGGAGGATTGAGAGAGTGGTATGAGATTTTGGTGGAGACATATCTATTTACCCACATGGAAGAGTAAAGAAAGGTTACATACAGGCTGGTTTATTGCTACTTTTTGGTAAGCATATTGATTGGATGGTGTTGGTTAATCACAGCACAATCGTTTTGGAAGTCACCATTTTGTTCAGCACAGAGGACTAATTCACTTGGACTTTTTTTTTTTAATATTTTTTATCATGTGTCACTTTTATTTGTATAAATGTTTTTTTATGGAAAACCATAGTATATTAACACACTGTTTGATTTAAAGGGCCAGCGCAGCTTCACAAACAATATTTTTTTTAAAATTTTTTCGCTGGCTTAGTGGTGAATATTAGCTGCAGCATAGCCCGCGTTATATAATACAAAAAATTTGGAATTTGTTTTGCGCCGGTGGCACTCAATATACCAATTCAGATTTGGAACAGTGGCTCCATTTTTTTTTTTTAAAGATAAGCGTGACAAGTGACATTTTCAGGAGAGATCAGCATTGGCAGCTGCCATTCTTCTCTTATGATAGATTTTTTTGAACAGGTCTTTTGCATAATAAATTACAAAGAACCCTGATGTTGGTAAAGAGCAGTGACCGAGATCAATGAGATTTCAGGTGTTATGTTTTCCGTTTAAATAAGAAATGGATGATAGGATACTATTCATTTCAGCCCCATTGGCTCTCTTTGGTGGTGGGCCTTATGGCCTCTGCCGGACGGGGGAAGGACTGTTTAGTTGGAGCTTTGGATTGGCTAACTCTGCCTGAGCATTGGGCTCAAGGACCTTTTGGATGAGACCACATGACTAATGCCTAGGCTTTAATCACATGACCCACTAACAGAGGGAGTCGGGACTGGTTTCTGCAGATTGGGTAGTTCTCCCAGTATTTTACCAGAGCAGTAGAAGGGATATGATTTCTTAGGTGGGTATTACAAAAGTTATCTGATTTCTATGGCTTGAATGCCCTTTACACTGCCCTACCTTTGTTTGCACTGCTCTTGGACTTCCGTAGATGTAAATGCAGGCCATGTTCACATAACGGCACACCTAAAACCATTTTCTCAGCAGGTAGTAAAATTAGATCTTTTACCTTGTATGCATTGGGCCACAGAGACCCATTGTTTTACATTATTAGGCATCTATTACAGGGATTTCATGTTTAAAAGGTTACTGAATTCTATAAAATATCAGCAACACTGTGTCTTGGTGTAATGCAGTTCAGCCACTAGATATCACTGTGATGACATCATCATATTATATCATGTCATTGCTTCATTTCTCCATGACCTCAGATTAGCCAATGGTGACTTTGCTTCACACTTTCCAGCTGAATGTATTTTATTCATTATAGAACCAACTCAATGCTGCTTTTCAGAAGAGTGCTATGTACTGTAGCTGATCTGATTTTACTGTTATTAAAACAATAAAGCATCTTAAACAGAACACAATGTAGTTGTCATTCTGTTTGCTGTCCTTCGGTATATTGCACAGAATTCATTATATAAGTGGTATTTTTATATGCAGTATTTATGTAGTGATGACATTACTCAGCTCAGGCGCACAAACACTTTGCCCATACAGTGTAAAAAACAGATGCATTTCTGCACCTCAGAGTCATAGTAGCCTATCAAAATCAATGACAGGCTGAAACACACAATCGCTGTACACATATCCGAGCAGGACTTAGGGTGGTGAGGGCCCCTGGGCTTGAGTCACTTTCGGGCCCCCCTACCCTTCTATACATATGCACAGCTCTATAAAACAGAAATAGAAAAGGATAAGGTGCGCCAGACTCAGTGCAGTATTAAAGAACTTCTGTTTAATTGGACAAGACAAAACAGGCAAATGGCTACTCACAAAAGTAGATAATATATAAGCGTATAAGTGGGGAATACTGTACTGGTATTCGTCCTGGGTCCACGATTAATAAAAGCAATAAAAATGGATAAAATGATAATTACCGTATTTATCGGCGTAGAACACGCACCCCAAGTTTAGGAGGGAATTTTAAGGAAAAAAACTTACATTTAAATGCCCATCAATGCAGCCTTATCAGTGTCAGTGTAGCCTTGTCAGTGTCAGTGTAGCCTTGTCAGTGTCAGTGTAGCCTTGTCAGTGTCAGTGTAGCCTTGTCAGTGTCAGTGTAGCCTTGTCAGTGTCAGTGTAGCCTTGTCAGTGTCAGTGTAGCCTTGCTCCAGTGTCATTGCTGCCTTGTCGTTGCAACCTTTCAGTTTAAAAATGGCGCTGCCGAGATACAGAGCCGGATGTCCTGTGTATCTCGGCGGCTTTCGGATGCTCTTGGCGGCTTTCAAAACGGACGAGGCCTGCGGGGCCCCCTATTGGTTGGGGCCCATGGGCTTGAGCCCAGTCAAGCCCAATGGTAAGTCCGGCCCTGAGTACTTATATATGCATTCGGTGCAAACATACATATGTAAGTGCTGCTCAGATGTGCATACAGCTGCTGTATATTCCAGCCTAGGAGCAGGCTATGTGTACCATCTGTGATATTTCATTTTTACAATTTACCGAAAAATGCATCTGAGTGTCTAAGCCCTAAAGCGTGGGTGCTCAACCTGTGGCTCTCCAGCTGTTGTGGAACTACAAGTCCCATCATGCCTCTGCCTTAGAGTGTCATGCTTGTAACTGTCAGCCGTGCAATGACTCATGGGACCTGTAGTTTCACTACAGCCTACATCCTGATGTGTGTAAAAAAAAAAAAATATAGATAGATATATATATCTACACAAACTATATTACCAAAAGTATTGGGACACCTGCCTTTACACGCACATGAACTTAAATGACATCCCAGTTTGTAGGGTTCAATATTGAGTTGGCCCACCCTTTGCAGCTATAACAGCTTCAACTCTCCTGGGAAGGCTGTCCACAAGGTTTAGGAGTGTGTCTATGGGAATGTTTGACCATTCTTCCAGAAGCGCATTTGTGAGGTCAGGCACTGATGTGGATGAGAAATTTGGAAATTCGGATATTTCCGAATGAACACATTTTTTTCTAAATTTGTTAAAAAAAACTAATTTGGAATGAAACGAATTGCACGTGTCTAGTGATAACACCAAAAGGATATTAGAAAAAGCAAACAACAATCTGGGATTGTATAACAATCCAACAACTCATTGCCTGTCCCGTCCCATCTGATGGCATTCATCATCAATATCTGATTTATGACCATTCGTTAGGCTAAAAAAGTTGATGTATACAGGAATTGCATTCCTACATAAGTAAGAGGACACACACAGCTTATGTAATATTTCTAAAATTTCTTTTAGACCTCATAGGCTAAAACGAATGCCCATGTAGCTTTGTAGCGCGCAAAAAAAAAGAGCAGATTATTAATAAAATTGAGGATTTATGGTACAAACTACAAGACCATACATTTCTGTGAAGTCTTATGTGATAAAACACTTATCTCATACAGCTTTTGAGGACAACGTGTTTGTTTATTTTTTCATTTTGAAAAACAAAAAGAATGTTGTACATACTGCATAGACAGTAAAGCAAAAATCGCTTCTAGGTGACATTTTGAAAATAATAGAACACAAACTTTGAGGCACATTGCAGTAAAAAAAATCCCATATTTTGCAGCTTGGGCACCACAGCATGAATGTGTCCACCGCCTGCATATTTCAGGTGGCAGAGTCATCAGTGTCGCTAAAGGCAGTCCTCTTATGTCTCCAGTATTACACCACACAACGTTTGCTCCAGCAAGAACATCAGAGAGATTGTTTCACCTCTTATGCCCCGTACACACGGTCGGATTTTCCGACGGAAAATGTGCGATCGGAGCGTGTTGTCGGAAATTCCGACCGTGTGTGGGCTCCATCGGACTTTTTCCATCGGATTTTCCGACGCACAAAGTTTGAGAGCAGGCTATAAAATTTTTCGACAACAAAATCCGTTGTCGGAAATTCCGATCGTGTGTACACAAATCCGACGCACAAAGTGCCACGCATGCTCAAAATAAATAAAGAGATGAAAGCTATTGGCCACTGCCCCGTTTATAGTGCCGACGTACGTGTTTTACGTCACCGCGTTCAGAATGATCGGATTTTCCGACAACTTTGTGTGACCGTGTGTATGCAAGACAAGTTTGAGCCAACATCCATCGGAAAAAATCCTAGGATTTTGTTGTCGGAATGTCCGATCAATGTCCGAACGTGTGTACGGGGCATTAGAATGGTAACCACACAGTGCACTCATCCTAAATGAGGAACCGATGATGTGGTGGAAAACAATCTAATCCCAGTCCTTGTCCCATATTCATGCAAATACTCATTTATGGTCAAGGTCGAGTTCCAGTAGGTGGGCACCTCACATATCGGGCATTTGGCATTCAGCTGGAATTTCAGCCAGGTGAGCAGTGGCTCGGTATGACTGCCTTAAGTGGTCACACACTCTTCTGGCTTGCTGCAGGACATCTTGGAAGCCAGGGTTTCTAACTAGGAACTGCTGCACCACCAGGATAAGACATGTGCCATGCAAGTCACATGTGTGAACTTCCTCTGATAAAGGGAGGAGATCAGTATGGTGCCATTTTGACACAACTTTTCTTAGCACAAACTGGCGTGGGGTCAGCCACTTCTCAGCCGGCCCCTGAAGTATTCATAGAATCTTGGTTCCACTGCTCCTGTCCCCCATGCATACCAATTGCAAAACATTGTGACAGCCTTTTTCACTGTTGCATAGACTCCTAGTAGCTTGGGCGGAACTGGTGGTTCTGGAAAATACCCAGATGAGGCCAATGATGAAGGGGTAGAAGTGACTGAGCTGTCACCATCACCAAATAGGACAACACAGGGTGACACCACCAGCTTCAGCGCTGTGCCGTCTTCATCCTTCACTGCAGTTGGAAAATTGACCCAGAGGTCCGTGAATGAGATGTAATGTATGGTCCATGCTTACTGGACCATGATGTTTGTGGTCATGTGGACCCTGCCACTGACCACTGTTCCAGCAACAAGGAGACATTACCTTCTACAAGCTGGTAGAGGGCAGGCCACCAGCATGTTGCCTACCTTCCACCATTGATAGAATTTGTACTATAGCCTCCTCACCCTCCATTCATAGAAGCTATACCGAAGCTTTCATCAATGAAAAGCAATCTATGAATGGAGGACAGGTAGATGAATGAAAGGTCTGCCTCCTCCATTCATAGAGCACATTTCATTCATGGAAACTATGGCATTGCTTTTACTGAGGAGAGGGGCAGAAAGAGCAGATATAGTAGGTACTTTTGTCACATTCCTATGACTGGTCCAGCAGCTTGTATTAATCCCCGCAGCCCTGGAAGTTTGCCACTGTGGGGGGGGGGGGTTGTATGATGGGGCAGAGGAGTTCAGATTTCAACTAAAAGGGCAGTCACCAGATCATGGGACACTTCTCATAGAAAGAAACTGCACTAGTAAAGTTTCAGAATAAAAGAAAAAAAAAATATCCCTGCAAGGTAACATCATAACGTGCTGGTATGCATCGCATACATTATGAGGGACTTGCCTTAAACCAAAGCCTTCCAGTGGCACGCTGTCACCGCTGTAGAGGCTTCCATCTTCACCTGGTCTTCCTTCCAGGTTCAAGGGCTGTGGCCTCTTGAATGGCCGAGCCATGATGTCGTCACTCCCGCACATGCGCACGGGAGTCACGGTTTGCGCCACAGAGCTCCGAAGGAATAGCACAGGTATGCCATTCCTTCAGAGCACATGCGCCATGACGTCACCGGCTGCTGCTTACCGGAATATCTCCTAAACGATGCATGTTTAGGGGATATTCATTTTACCTACAGGTAAGCCTTATTATACAGACAGTATACATGATATAATACATTGTATACAGACATGATACATGATACAATGTATTATATCTTCTCTCCTTGCTATAGGAGAAATTTGAGGAGAAATTTCCACTAGAATGAACATCTGCTGGAGCTCTTTACTTTTCTGGCAGATGTCCTTTGCCAACTGCGGTAGTGGTAGGGGGCAGTGTGGTGCACGATTCGGTCACACAGCTCCCTTTTTTTTTTTTTTTCTTTTGTACAAACTTTATTTGAAGTGTGCAAAAGTATACTTCATTTATGGTGCTGTACAGTGTGCTACCCTAAAATGCAGCATGCTACAGTGCAGCTTCGGCCTGCATTTAAGTGTGAATGAGACACACAGAGAACAATGTAGTCACCACACTAAATGTGAATTCACCCCGACACCAAAAAAAGGTGTGTAAATTTTTTTCTATAAAGATAAAATAGCTAGATTGATCTTCTAGGTCATTGTCATGGTCAGTGTATTTTAGGTAGGATTAACCGCTTGACCTCCGGATGATTTAACCCCCTTCATGACCAGGCCATTTTTTGCGATACGGCACTGCGTTTAACTGAAAATTGCGCGGTTATGCGACACTGTAGCCAAAGAAACATATGTCCTTTTTTCCCCCAGAAATAGAGCTTTCTTTTGGTGGTATTTGATCACCTCCTGTGTTTTTATTTTTTGTGCACTAGACAAAAAAAGACCGACAATTTTGAAAAACAAACAATATTTTTTACTTTCTGCTATAAAACATATCCAATAAAAAAAATGCAAAAAATGTAATATCTTCATCAATTTCGGCCAATATGTATTCTGCTACGTATTTTTGGTAAAAAAAAAAAAAAATTCCAATTAGCGTTATTGATTGGTTTGCTCAAAACGTCTACAAAACTATGGAATAGATTTATTTTATTTTTAATTTTTTTTTTTTTTACTAGTAATGGCGGCGATCAGCGACTTATAGTGGGACTGCGATTTTGCAGCGGACATTTTGACACAATGTGGGAACCAGTGACACGAATACAGTGATCGGTGCTAAAACATATGCACTGTCACTGTACTAATGACACTGGCTGGGAAGGGGTTAACATCAGGGGGGATCAAAGGGTTAACTGGGTGCCTAGCCAGTGTTTTTGTGTTCTGTGGGGGAGGTGCTTTTATAAGGGGAAGGCATGGATCCATGTCCCTGCTTTGCAGAGACACAGGATCCATGTCTTACCTCCTGACAGAACGGCGGTCTGCCTGTATACCGAACAATCAGCGGGTGACAGTGGATACTGAGTCCACGGTACCTGCTGATTAGCTCCTGCTGTGTATAATCACAGCGGGAGTGAGCCGCTGTTGGAGTGCATGCATTTGCGCCAGCTACCAGAAGAGCTGGATCACGTAAATATACATGATGCTGCACAGAGGTGTTGCCCTGTAGCAGTAAAACTGCTATAGGGCGGACCATAAGTGGTTAAAAAACATATAATTTCTTAAAATGGAATTAGAATCAGTGTCATTTGGGCTCGGTTCACACTGTGGTGTCCTCAAAGTCGCCCGACTCTGAAGCCACCCCGCACAGTGCGACTTGCAAACGACTTCTTTAATAGAAGTCAATGCAAGCTGCTCGGAAGTCACCCCCAAGTAGTGCAGGAACCTTTTTCTAAGTTGCTCCGATTAGAACGGTTCCATTGCACTGAAAAAAGCGCGACTTGTCAGTCAGCTAACAAACAAATACTTGGGGGGGCACACCCTAACTATGCATCACATTACCTACTTGCCGACCAGCCGCCGCAGTTGAACTGCGGCAGGTTGGCACGGCTGTGCGAATCGCCATCATTGTACGTCGGCTGCTTTAAGAAGCTATAGGGGGCGCACGTGCGACGCCAGAGACGATGCGTGTGGCCAGCGGCCGCAATGTCCGCTGGCCACCCACGATCGCTCCTCAGAGAGCCAGAACAGGGATCTGTCAATGTAAACAGACAGATCCCTGTTCTGACAGGGGTGTAGAGAGAGATCTGCTGTTGCTAGTGATCAGGAACAGCGATCTCTCTCCTCCTCCAGTCAGTCCCCTCCCCACACAGTTAGAAACACCTCCCTAGGACACACATTTAACCCCTTGATTGCCCCCTAGTGTTAACCCCTTCCCTGCCATTGACATTTAAACAGTAATCGGTGGCTATTTTTAGCTCTGATCGCTGTATAAATGTTACTGGTCCCAATAAAGTGTCAAAAGTGTCCGATCTGTCTGCCGCAATCCCACTAAAAATCACAAATCGCCGCCATTACTAGTAAAAAAATAAATAAATAATAAAAATGCCATAAATCTATCCCCTATTTTGTAGACACTAACTTTTGCGCAAATCAATCAATATACACTTATTGTGATTTTTTTTTTTTTTTTTTGGCTTTGGCTCGCTTCACACCGCTGTGCGGGGCAGCTGACACCCGGGGTCCGGTGCGTCCCCGTTCACTGCTTCAGGTCCGATTTTAGTCAGAATTTTTGGCTGAGAAGATGCACATGACACATGTGCAATTCGCTCCGCAGCCGTCCTGGAGCTGTGTGAACCGGCTCTCTCAATCTCCTGACATGTGAATTAGATGCAAGGAAATCCACATCCAATTCGCAATGGTGTGAACCCAGCCTAAGTGTCCGTATATTTTAGGCAGGATAAAAAAAAAGCAAAATGTGTGCTATTGTTTCTGAACCGCACTACAGGTACAAGCAACACCTAACCTACACATACTGTATGTGGTATTGCTGCGATCGTCGGCAGCTGATTTTTTTTTTTCCGGTTGTCCTTGGTTGGTAGCTTATGGTAATAGCAAGAAATATGCAGCTACTTTTTTTATAGTTTCCTTTGATAAACAAAAATAAATCAGCAGATATCTGATTTCACAGTTTCATAGTTGGTAAGGTTGAATAAAGACAATAGTCCATCCAGTTCAGCCTGTGTAGGTGTGTGTGTGTGTCAGTGTCTATAGTTATTTCCCATATCCCTGTATGTTGTGTTCTAACCATTTACCACCAAATAAAAGCCCAATTAGTCCTTAAAAAAAAACAAGGTACAGTCCACCTAGATTCCCTAAGTGGTGATGAAATGTTTGTACAGCTTTACTAACACATGTCAAAGTTCCAAAACTGTGTTTAGGCGTTCTGATTTGTTTTTCCCTCCGCCATGAAGGGGTTAATGATGTTAACCTCTTGCCGACCAGCCGCTGTCATTGCACTGCGGCAGGTTGGCTCGTCCCGGCAAATCACTGTAGCTGTCCGTCGGCGCGGGAACTCTCTTTTCTGGGCGCGCGTGCGCGCTCCCATTGGCCAGCGGGGGAGCCAATCAGCGGGTCCGGCAGACTCCACGTCTGCCGGCCACTCGCGATCATTCCCTGCAGTGACAGAACGGGCATCTACCTGTGTAAACAAGGCAGATCTCTGTTCCGACAGGGGAGATCACACAGATCCTGTCTTTCTTCTAAGCAGGAAGACGGATCTGTGTGTTTCCACAGTCTCACAGTCTCACAGTCCCCCCCCCATACAGTTACACCCCTTTCACAGGGGGCGGTGCCGGTGTTAGCGGTAAAGCGGCGCTAGTTTTAGCGGCACTTTACCGCCCTTACAGCGACGATTTTCGGTCGCTAGTGGGGTGGCAGAGGAAAGGGTTAAAAGCGCCCGTGTTGCGGCGCCGCCGAATCGCATTGCAGGTGATCCAGCAGTGCTGCCCATTCATTTCAATGGGCAGGGCGTTTTGGGAGCGGTGTATACAGCGCTCCCAAACCGCCCCAAAGATGCTGCTTGCAGGACTTTTTTTTCCCGTCCTGCAAGCGCACCGCCCCGGTGTGGAAGCACTCGGACTTTCACACTTGGGAGGCATGAGAGGCGCTTTTCAGGCGCTTTCCATGCGCTATTTTTAGCGCTAAAATGCCTGAAAAGGGCCCCAGTGTGAAAGGGGTCTAAGAACACACAGTGAGGGAACACATTTAACCCCTTGATCACCCCTGATGTTAGATGTTAACCCCCCTCCCTGCCAGTGTCATTAGTACAATAACAGTGCATATTTTTAGCACTGATTACAGTAATAATGTCACTGGTTCCCAAAAAAAGTGTCAAAAATGTCAGTTAGATGTCCGACCTGTCTGCCGCATTGTTGCAGTCCCGCTAAAAATCGCTGATCGCCGCCATTACTAGAAAAAATGCCATAAATCTATCCTCTATTTTGTAGACTCTATAACTTTTGCACAAACCAATCAATATACGCCTATTGCGATTTTTTTTCTTTTTTTTTTTTTACCAAAAATATGTAGCAGAATACATATCGGCCTAAACTAATGAATAAATTTGTTTTTTTACCTTTTTTTTTGGAAATGTTTTATAGCAGAAAGTAAAAAATGATTATTTTTTTTTCAAAATTGTCGCTCTTTTTTTGTTTATAGTGCCAAAAATAATAAACCGCAGAGGTGATCAAATATCACCAAAAGAAAGCTCTATTTGTGGGGAAAAAAAGGACATCAATTTTGTTTGGGTACAGCGTCGCACGACTGCGCAATTGTCAGTTAAAGCGACGCAGTGCCTTATCGCAAAAAAAAAAAATGAAATGGCCTGGTCAGGAAGGGGGTAAATCCTTCCGGGGCTGAAGTGGTTAATTACATTTTTTTTTGCCTTCAGTACCACTTTAACCACGTCTGGACTGCCCACCGTCGTTATACAGTACTTTGAAGAGGAATATCGTTGTTTTCTTAGCGGAGCCGTCGGCAGCGACGGAGGCGATCAGATCCTTTCCCTAGCCTGACATGGAGACGAGTGAGGGGAAGATGGCTCCGACCCGTCTCCATATCATTGCAGGGCAGAAGAGACGTTAAAACTTCACTTCCGCCCATAGCTCTTAAAGGGCCATTTTTTTTTTTCATTTTTTTAAATGACAATTTTTTTTTTTTTTTTATATTGCATTTTAGTGTAAATATGAGATCTGAGGTCTTTTTGACCCCCAGATCTCATATTAAAGAGGTCCTGTCATGCTTTTTTTCTATTATAAGGGATGTTTACATTCCTTGTAATAGGAATAAAAGTGACACAATTTTTGTTTTTTAAAACAGTGTAAAAATGTAAAAAAAAAAAGTAAAATAAATAAGAATAAAAAAATTTAAACGCGCCCCGTGCCGCCGAGCTTGCGTGCAGAAGCGAACACATAAGTGAGCAGCGCCCGCATATGAAAACGGTGTTCTAACCACACATGTGAGGTATCGCCGCGATCGGTAGAGCGAGAGCAAAAATTCTAGCCCTAGATCTGCTCTCTAACTTAAAACATTTAACCTGTAGAATTTTTTAAATGTCGCCTATGGAGATTTTTAAGGGTAAAAGTTTGTCGCCATTCCACGAGCAGGCGCAATTTTGAAGCCTGACATGTTGGGTATCAATTTACTCAGCATAACATTATCTTTCACAATATATAAAAAAATTGAGTTAACTTCACTGGTGTCTTATTTTTTTAAATCAAAAAAGTGTATTTTTTCCAAAACAAAGTGCGCTTGTAAGACCGCTGCGCAAATATGGTGTGACAGAAAGTATTGCAACGACCGCCATTGTATTCTCTAGGGTTTTAGAAAAAAAACAAATGTATAATGGATGGGGGTTTCTAAGTAATTTTCTAGCAAAAAAAAAAAAAACAATTTGTAAACAACAAATCTCAGAAAGAGGCTCGGTCCTTAAGTGGTTAAAGTGATGACATCAGCAATCAATAGGCAATGAGCCCCCCCCCCCCCCCCCCCCCCCCAGCAGCGGCCTCTGTTGAAAAGAGAGAGCTCCCCCTGGCGGCCCGTAGAGAACTAGTGACAGAACGGAGGCGTGCTTGCACCTTCCTCTCCTGGCCGCTAGATGCCGCTGCGCGGGATGCTGTGGCTGGCTGCGGGCGCCCGTCCTCCCCTCTCTGTGTCTGAGTCGTGATGGCGGAGGACAGCGAGTCTGCGGCCAGTCAGCAGAGCCTGGAGCTGGACGACCAGGACACCTGCGGCATCGACGGCGACAACGAGGACGAGGCCGATCATGCCAAGGGGTGAGAGAGGGTGCAGGAGGAGGAGGAGGAGGAGGGGGGGAGGGGATGCAGCATGGTGCTGGGCACACATCACCCATACACAGTATGGAGGAGCTGGGCTGCCACTACCAGGATCAGCATGTCTATAGGAAGGCCCTGGGGCCCTCACTGACCTGTCATTATGGGGCCCCCAGTGGCGGCTGCCTTGGGCCCCCCCCCAGTGTCTGTGTAAGAGGTGCCCACCGTGTGCTCCGCGGGGCCTGGTGCAATACATTGGCGCTGCCCCTGTGGGTCAGGGGCCCCTCGTTCAGATTTTGGGGCCCCCTGGTACGCTCTTTTTGGGGGCCTCGTAACATTTCGGCGCTGTGCGCTGCGGTAACGCGTTGCGTACATTAAATAACGCCAAGTCTGGGGGCGTTGTGGCGCGCGCCGATGCGCTATGAATGATGGCGCTACACAGCGATCAGCCGCAACATTGTGACCACTAAAGGGAATACCATCGGAGGGACAATGGCAGGCGGGATATATAAGGACGCAAGTGAACATGTTGTCCCTGAAGTTTCTGATTTGAAAGCAAAAAAAAAATGGGCAAGCCTAAGGATTTGAGAGTTTTTGACAAGGGGCCAAATAGTAATGGAACGTCTGGGTCAGAGGAACGCCAACGCTGCCGGTCTTGTGGGGTGTTTCCGGCCTGCAGCGGTCAGGACCGACCAAATGGGGGTCCGGGGAAGGTGACGGGGTCATGGGCAGGCCAAGGCTCATTGGTGCAAGTGGGGGGGCACAGACTGGCTTGCCTGTTCAAATCTGCATTGGCATCCCATTCAGAATGAAAAGGCCACCAGGAATTTAGCAACTGTTCAAAAGGTGCGGAGCTCCGCCCAAAAGGGGAAACTCCGCCCCTCCGCTGCCACATTTGGCACCTTGTGTGGGGGAGTGGCTACCTGGTTTGGACAGGTACCCGCCTCCACTTCCGGCTCAGTTCACCGCGGGGAAATGAGCCGGAAGTTCGCCACCCCCCCCTCCTTCCCCGCAGCCGGCCCATTCACAGAGCGCAATGTGATTCGCGCATGACAAGATGGCGGCGCCAGCACCCGAGAGCCGATTAAAGAATCAGCTCGGGTGAGGACACCGCTGGATCCCCGGACAGGTAAGTGCCCTATCCGTAAAAGTCAGCAGCTACAGTATTTGTAGCTGCTGACTTTACATTTTTGGAGGGGGGGAGGGGACGCCTCTTTTAAAGTGGTGTTCCACCCAAAAAAAAAAATTAAAAGCCAGCAGCTACACCATACTGCAGCTGCTGGCTTTTAACAATAGGGCACTTACCTGTCCTGGAGTCCCGCGATGTCGGCAGCGCAGCTGATGTTTCCATCAGCTGTCTGGTGCTGCTGTCGCCATTGCAGGTAAGGGAAGCCGGCAGTGTAGCATTGCGGCTTCATGGCAGGAACCATACTGCGCATGCGCGAGGCCTTGCTCCTCCTACTGGCCCCGCGACAGGGAGAGGAGGGGGGAGCCCCGCGGTGGAATCACGGGCCGCGGCCTGGACTCCCGGAAGTGGGAACAGGATACCTGCCAAAGACAGCTATCCTGTCCTCCCCCCCGAAAGGTGCCAATTGTGACACCGGAGGGGGAGGGGAGACAAATGAGTGGAAGTTCCACTTTTGGGTGAAACTCCTCTTTAAGTCCAATTGTCTCTTAGGCTGCATTCACATCTCTGAGTTTTAAATCACGGGCAGATTTCCCACCGATTTCAAAGTGCCGAGGTGTGAACGAGAAATCGCAGAGCGCACATTTGAATGGCACCTAAAATCGCAGTGGCTAAATCACACTGCAATCGCAGCAACCTGCATCGTGTGAAGCATGTCACCCAAAAGTAGCTCCTGATTTTTTTTTTTTTCCAGAGACGAGCTTCACGTGATGCGGGTTCCCGCGATTGCAGCATGATTTAGCCACTGCGATTTTAGGTGCCATTCAAATGAAAGGCATCTCACATGTGCGTTCTGCGATTTCTGTCATTCACACCTCGGTGCTTTGAAATCGCGGGCAGAATCGCGGCAAAGCTGCCCACAATTCAAAACGCTGAGATGTGAATGAAGTAATAGAGACAATTGGACTTGAAGAGGATTCCCCCCCCCTCCAAAAACTATTAGGAGCACTTACCTGTCCGGGTATCCTGTGGTTTCCTCACCCGAGCTGATGCTTGAATCGGCTCTTCGGTGCTGGCGCCGCCATCTTGGCTAAAAAAAAAAAAAGCTTCACAGCCGGTTATGTACTGCGCATGTGCGAATCACACTGTGCTCTGAATGGACCAGCTGCGGGGGGGGGGGGGGACACTTCCGTCTTACTTCCCCGCGGTGAACTGAACCAGACATGGGAGTGGGCACCTGTCAAAATCAGGTTCCCACCCCCCCAAAAGGTGCCAAATGTTGCAGCGGGGGAGGCAGACAAGGGGAGCTTCCCTTTTGGGTGGAGCTCTGCTTTAACTCACATTGTGCCACCACTTTTTGCAAAATTGCTGAATCTGCCCGCGATTCAAAATGCAGAGATGTGAATACAGCCTTATATAGGACAGGCTTTTTTAACACTCCGGCTGTGAGAGGAGAGAAACACACACGGCAGCTATGTTCCCCTCCTGTCTGCTGCCCATTCACAGAAGCCTTTGTATTTTGTGGTTTTTGCGTCACATGACCTATGAAAATCACACCATAAGCCAGGGTGGATAAAAAATTGATGATTTAAAAAAATGTTTTTTTTTTATTTAAATCAGATTTTTTTTTATTTATTTTTTTAATCATTTTTTTTAAATAAAATGCTTTTGGGGTAATAATCGATCTAAAGATAGTTTTCTATTTTAAATACATTATTAATTTAGTTTATTCAGCATGAAATGGAGCTTATTTATGTAGCATGAGGCTGTATATTCTGCAATATTAAAATTTTTGGTAAACTCATTCAATGAATCCAAGCTAAGATAACATAGTTACATAGTAGGTGAGGTTGAAAAAAGACACAAGTCCATCAAGTCTAACCTATATGTGTGTGATTATATGTCAGTATTACATTGTATATCCCTGTATGTTGTGGTCGTTCAGGTGCTTATCTAATAGTTTCTTGAAACTATCAATGCTCCTCACTGAGACCACCGCCTGTGGAAGGGAACTCCACATCCTTGCCGCTCTTACAGTAAAGAACCCTCTACATAGTTTAAGGTTAAACCTCATTTCTTCTAATTTTAATGAGTGGCCACGAGTCTTGTTAAACTCCCTTCTGCGAAAAAGTTTTATCCCTATTGTGGGGTCACCAGTACGGTATTTGTAAATTGAAATCATATCCCCTCTCAAGCGTCTCTTCTCCAGAGAGAATAAGTTCAGTGCTCGCAACCTTTCCTCATAACTAAGATCCTCCAGACCCTTTATTAGCTTTGTTGCCCTTCTTTGTACTCGCTCCATTTCCAGTACATCCTTCCTGAGGACTGGTGCCCAGAACTGGACAGCATACTCCAGGTGCGGCCGGACCAGAGTCTTGTAGAGCGGGAGAATTATCGTTTTATCTCTGGAGTTGATCCCCCTTTTAATGCATGCCAATATTCTGTTTGATTTGTTAGCAGCAGCTTGGCATTGCATGCCATTGCTGAGCCTATCATCTACTAGGACCCCCAGGTCCTTTTCCATCCTAGATTCCCCCAGAGGTTCTCCCCCCAGTGTATAGATTACATTCATATTTTTGCCACCCAAATGCATTATTTTACATTGAACCTCATTTGCCATGTAGTTGCCCACCATATTCATTTGTTCAGATCTTTTTGCAAGGTTTCCACATCCTGCATTGATGCATTCACACAATTTCACAGTAACCACGAGATAAAAGAAAGTTCAGGAATATTCCTTTATCCCATTTCTTTGCAAATCTATGTACACTACAAACTGTATGATTGAATCGGTTCTGATATCGCTGTTTTACTAACCTAACAGCTTATTATTCCAAATAAAAATGAGTCCTTACATTTAAAGAGCACCTGTCATTTCAGATCCATCATGGCAGTGCCTGTTAGTGGGCATCCACTCACCTGTTGCCACCACTGCCGCATCACCAGCCGTCCCATTAACCACTTGACCACTGAGCACTTAAACCCCCTTCCTAACCAGACCAATTTTCAGCTTTCGGTGCTCTCACATTTTGAATGACAATTACTCAGTCAAGAAACACTGTACCCATATGAAATTTTTGTCCTTTTTTTCACACAAATAGAGCTTTCTTTTGGTGGTATTTAATCATCCCTGGGTTTTTTATTTTTTTGCGCTATAAATCAAAAAAGACTGAAAATTCGATTAAAAAAAAAAAAAAAATTCTTTGTTTCTGTTAAAATTTATGGCAGAGTATTGGCAGAGTATTGGCAGAGTATTGGCAGAGTATTGGCAGAGTATTGGCAGAGTATTGGCAGAGTGTTGCACACTAAACATCCAGCCCACCGCGCTGCTGCCATCTCTCCCCTCTGTACCGATCGGTACAGAGGGGGGAGGGTGGAACCAGCGTCATGACGTGACGCCGGTCTGTTTACAAGTGATCGCTCCGTCATTTGACGGAACGATCACGTGGTAAACGGCCATGATCAGCGGCTATTTACCGTGATCCGTGATGCCCGGCGGTCACGGATGTTCCCGGGTGCGCACCCCAGGGGGCGCGCGGGAGCAACATTCTGGAATGACATCCCACAGACATCCACCCAGAACTAGCCGATCGCGCTGTTGCCGTCTTTCGGCAATGGCCCGGTCGGCAAGTGGTTAAAGTGAATAGAACTGTCGGTTAGTCAACAGCGGGTCAGAGGAGGAGCCTCTGCAGGACAGATGACAGTTGCTATTTAAAAATTATGATTTAAATCAAATCCACCCGGCCATGAGCACAGTAAAATCGTGGAAAAATCGTGTGTGTTTTCAACGCCATTATCGGCAAAATGCCAATGACACCATTTTCCTCCGATATATTTTCGGCTCATCTTTAGTTACCATCCCTGTTCGACAAATATCAGTCATTTGGTCTTCTGACAAAGAGACATGTTGAAAATCTTTTGACAATCCGCGGTGGTAGCCAGTCAGTGGTTCCGTTGTCAAATACAATATCCTGGGGAGGGGGAATCTTCCATCCACCTTATTTTGTCTGCTGGCTAAACAAAACAAAAAAAAACAAAACACCCCCACAGTGTCTGGTCAGCTTTACCTCGTCCCATAAGGTTTTAAGCTGGCCATAACATGGATAGAAAATCGTTTAAAAAGCGATCGATAAGCCCGATCGTTCGACTTTAGAAACAGTGGGTGCATTTTGATTCTCGAAAAGAAAAATTCATCCTGTCAGAATTTTGTTGTGTACTGAACAATTTTCAGAATATTAGCAGGGAAATCGATTGTAAATAGTTCGGAAAAAACGTACAGCACATTGTGCATTGAACATTGATCAACAAAAAATGTACCATTAATGTCATTAACGATCGATAATATGTGGTAAACCATTTGATACAATGATGGCGTTGACACACATCTTTATTAAAAACAAATGTTTTTTTGAACGATTTTCTATCCATGTATGGCCAGGTTAAACCCATAACAGTCTGTAAATCAGTCTGTAAATGCAGTAACACATGCTTGTTATACGCACTGTGGAACCTAAGGGGTTAATCCTGTACATTGTGTAAAAAGGCTGTTTGATCCTGTCTTATCTGATCCTCCCCTTCTTCCACAGTCCCTAATTCATCTCCTGATAGAACAGAGCCTTGGGGCACTCTGCACATGCTCAATTTGGTGTGTATTGATAGCTGCTTAAGGACCGAGCCTCTTTTTTGACACTTGTTTACAAGTTTAAAATCCATTTTTTTTTGCTACAAAATTACTTGGAACCCCCAAACATTATATATCAGACACCCTAGAGATTCAAATGGCGGTCATTGCAATACTTTGTCACACCGTATTTGCGCAGCGGTCTTACAAGCACACCTTTTTGGGAAAAAATACAATTTTTGACTTGAAAAATAAGGCAACAGTTAAGTTAGCCAAAGTTTTTTCTTTTTATATTGTGAAAGACAATGTTATGCTGAGTAAATTGATACCCAACATGTCACGCTTCAAAATTGCACCAGCTCGTAGAATGGCGACAAACTTTTACCCTTAGAAATCTCTATAGGCGATGTTTAAACATTTCTATAGGTTGCATGTTTAAAATTATTGCTCTCGCTCTAACGATCACGGCGATACCTCACATGTGTTGTTTGACCACCGTTTTCATATGCGGGCGCAACTTTCGTATGCGTTCGCTTCTGCGCGCGAGCTCGGCGGGATGGGCGCTTTAAATATTTTTTTACTTTTTTCTTTATTTTTACTGTCCTTTAAAAAAAAAAAAAAGATTTTGGGTCACTTTTATTCCTTTTTACAAGGAACGTAAACATGACAGGACCTCCTTAAATGTGTGATCTGGGGTCAGAAAGACCTCAGATCTCACATTTACACTAACATGCAAAAAAAAAATCTAAAATTCCCCTTTAAGACCATTGGGTGGAAGTGACGTTAGACGTCGGTTCTGCCATTCAATGTTGTTAAAAAGCCGAGCGGGGGCCATCTTTCCCTCAGCTCCATGCCTGTCAGAGAAGGACGTGATCGTCTACGCCGCTACCGATGGCTCCAGTAAGCAGCAGAGATGACCGGAATGGGCCCCCCTCCAGCCCCCGATTTAAGTGATCTTGCTGCGAATCCGCTGCGGAGACCACTTTTATCTGAAAGCTAGCCGCTCGCCGTTGTTGAAAATACTGAGGTTATGAGAGCTATCTGCTGCCATAACAACAGTATTTAGCGTTAAAGTACCAACGTACAATGACAGCGATTTGTGCAAAGTGGCTAAAGTGTTTGTTTTTTTGTTTTTTTTTTGGGGGGGGGGGGAGGTGCATGTGATCAGAACAGGGCCAATCAGCAGTGTCCAGACAGAGGGTCAGAGGTCCTGCATACTAGCATCCTTTAAAGTGGGAGTCCGGCGACCAATCTTTTTTTTTTTTTTTTTTTAGGTCATTGAGACACTTTGCTAACCCCAAAATAATACTCACAGTTTGGGTGTAATATTTCCGCCTCTGTCTGTTTTCGTACTGAAGAATAACTTAAAAAATGTGATGCTGGCTGTTTCCATCTTGCTTGTGGGCATGTGAAGCCCACAAGCATTGATTTCCTGGATGCGGTGAATGCTGTTCATTTACAGCTTGTTCATTGTTTCTGCACTGAATCTTGTGAAGCCTGACACTAAGCTCCCAGAACAGTGCGGCGCCGGGGAAAGGCAATAAACACGCCTACTCCCATGGAAGGGGAGACAGGAAGTGCCACAATAAAGTACAATATAAAGGTAATTACAGCGATTAAAAAAATGTTCGTGCGGCATTTGATCATCTATGCAATTAACTGAAGGGGGTAAGATTAGGGAAAAAAATTTGAGTGGAACCCCGCTTTAAGGACTCGTTTGCTCCAATGGGCCGTACTAAATGTACGGTTGCTGGCATGTGCTGGAAGACACGTGTGGATGCAGCTTTCGTGGCCCATCACACTGTTTCCACAGTAATGTGATGAAATGTCACATTCTGATACAGCTCTATTCAGCACAATGGCGTTGCAGTGGTTTGCATTACAACCTGCTGCTCTGGAAAAAAAAAAGAAAGTAGTGCATGCAGGATTTTATTCAGCATCGCTGTGGCATAAACTATACTAGCAGTGGGGCTGGCAGTGCTTGTGTGCAGTAAGGGGGGGCGGGGCTCACACACAGACTAGCTGACAGGTGGGGAGGGGGAGAGGAGAGCTGCGCATGACGGAGGCATGTAAACTGACCACGGTGTCAGGGCTCAGCAGCCATGATTAACCGTGGTCCGTTTACAGGGGGGAGGGCAGAAACTGGCAGGATCAACCGGGTATTTCAGGTGATAGAGAGGACCAAATTACATAGCATATGCACTGTGCTGTTATTCATGCTTTAAAGGAACAGGATTCTCGTTTTTTTGTTAGGTTAAAAGAGAAGTATGTTTTTTTTTTTTTTTTTTAACCCATCATACTTAGGTGGATGCTGCATCTGTCCCACGGCGTCTCTACACTGAGAACTGAGCCATCGAACACCGCCGATTGCTCAGTTCTCTCAGATCCCTGAGCTGCTGACTGTCAATCGGCAGCTCTCCGCTCTGCTCCTCCTCGCTCATTGGAGCGCTGAGCTGTGGAGGGGCTGTGAGAGGCTGAGACAGGCATCAGTCCAGGCACCTGGCGGATCCAGACTTTATTGTCGGGATGACGCGGTGCCTGGACTGATTCCTGTGATGTCAGCAGAGAGCACACTACAGACCGCTCTCTGCTGAAAACGGCCCACAGGAGTGCAAAACTAATTGCACTCTGGAGAAGCCCAGCCAAACGAGCTCAGGCTGGACTTCTCCTTTTAAGAAACACTTTAAAGTGGAATTACAAAACCTAACTAGTCTTAACAAATGCCCCCCCCCCCCCTCCTAACACCTATCCTGGCTAAGCTGTTTAGGAGAGGTGTACTCAGCCTGCAATCACCGTTACTCTCTAGCTGACACTCACGTTGTTGAATGTAATGTCCCGATCAAACCTCGTGTCCAGCAGACGTGCTCTTTGCTCTGATTTGTTTCCTGGAAATATCCCTCCTGCCCCCTGACTCTTCTGGCTTATCCACAGTGTGAGCTAACACATATATACAGACTCTGGTCAGCATTGTCTGTCTAGGTTCTTATCACAAACTTACGTGTCAAAAGTACATAATATATCTTGCATGTCAAAACCAAAACCACGGGGGCCCCTTGTGGTGCTCACAGTGCTGGAGGAAATGTAGGAAGTTCCGGGACCCCTGTGGGTATAGAGCGGAAGTGATGTCAGCTTGGGGGAGGACCACCTATACATCTCTACTCTATCCCAGTGAGCACCACCGGCCGTGGTTTTGGATTTGATGTGCAAGATATATTACTTACTTTAAACATGTGAGTTGTGATTAAAAAATTTTAACCAACTGTTTGCCCATTGCTGCACTTCTTAGATGGCGCTTCCTTGTCTTTTCTATTCTGTGTGGAATCACACAGGAGCGGTGGGTGGGGAAACCACATGCGGTTTGAACAGGAATCACACGGTATTCCTGTTCAAATCGCATGCCATTCTTTGCTGTGCGATTTGAGCCCATTCATTTTGGTTCAAATCGCACCTCAAAGGTATCGGTTTTGGGAATCGGGAGCATTTGTACCAGTACTGGTGCTTGGTATCGGCACCAATACCGATACCGGTATGCAACCCTACTACTGGGTATTTTAATTTGCTGACTCCAGTGGGTGTAAAGAAATGTGAGTATATACAGCCAGGGATTGGGGAAGTTTAGTGACCCTTTTCTTCTTCCCAGCATTTGCAAGGTAAGGGTTCACTCTCAGGGCTTGTTCATACTAACTGCATTGGACAGTGTTGCTGAACGCATTCCCAACACAAGAACATGCCAGTTTATCTTCTATCCTATGTCTTCAGTTCACTCCAGTGTGGTGCGTTGGTGCACACTGAAATAAAAAAGGACATGTTGCATTTTTGCAAGAATTGCACACAGCTGTGGAAAAGCATTACAATGCTGCTGAATATTTATTTATTTCAGGTACTTATATAGCGCCGTCAATTTACGCAGCGCTTTTTACATATACATTGTACATTCACATCAGTGCCTACCCTCAAGGAGCTTACAATCTAAGGTCCCTAACTCACGTTCATACATACTTGGGACAATTTAGACAGGATCCAATTAACCTACCAGCATGTCTTTGGAGTGTGGGAGGAAACTGGAGTACCCGGAGGAAACCCACACAGGCACAGGGAGAACATGCAAACTCCAGGCAGGTAGTGTCGTGGTTGGGATTCGAACCAGTGACCCTTCTTACTGCTAGGCGAGAGTGCTAACCACTACACCACTGTGCTGCCCTATATGCACACCAGCACACATTATGCACACCTTAATGCTTGTCCGCTGGTATGAATGCGCGCTAAGTTTTATCAGCTCTCCCTCTGTCTTTATCTGCCACTGAAACCCATAGAAGTTTTTGACATCTCTGGGTATAGGGGACCGTGACATTCTTCTGCCTCCCTCAGTAGAGTCCTCAGTGTCAGAGAAGCTCTTTATTGCAGAAGAGACTTGCTGTGTCCTGCCTGTCTGCTTGCAGTCTTGTGTTTAAATGTACACTGAGCTGCATGTTCCTGGCACACTGGCTGTGCAGGATTGACTGACTCCCATGTGCGGGATGACGTTATTCCCCTACTGGCCAATCGGGAGATCAATAACTCAGCACCTGAAAGTAGCCGGAGAAAAGATGATAGTGGCCAGAAAGGATGTAACCATTCCAGCATTCCTGGAAGGTAAAGGCGAGTATTTTAGGGAGTTTAGTTCAGCTTTAACAGCAGATCAGGGTAAAGGGAGATTGCAAAGAGCGAAAATACAACATGCTTGCTGCATCTGCTGTAAAGAGAACCTGTTACTTTTTCTACTGTGGGCAAAGTAACAAGAGCATGGACTATCGTCAGACATGACCTATTTCATCCTGGTTTCTCCAGTTTTTGGATCATTATCCTTGGTACTGACTCGTCACAATGCTCCATGTGCAGGTTGATGATATGGTTTTATGTTCAGATGTATGGTCATTCCAAAGCCTTGTTCGATCTGGATGTCCAAAATTGTTCCACTGTAAATGACAGATGGATGGTCCTACTGCTATTTATGAATTAGAAGAACTCTAGAGGCACCTGACAGGGTTGCCCCCTATCCCCCATTCTATTTGTACTAGCTTGAACCCCTAGCCATTAAATTCAGCATAACACCGATATCCAGGGGTTACCTTGTGAGGACAGGGTGCACAAGTGTGACCTATTAATGCTTCTCTTGTCCCCGATCACCTCCAGTCCCAATCTATATCGGGAGTTGGCACAGTTTACTATTGTATCTGGACTGAGGGTAAATCATTCCAAGTCCCAGGCACTTAATTGAACGTTAGAAGACAGCACGGTAAACTCTTTCCAAAAAATGTTTTCCTTCAAGTGGCAGAAGATTAATAAGTCTGATCTGTGTTCCTTCCAGCAGAAGGTCCTGAAGATTATTTGGGGGGACAAGAGACCAAGAGTGAACAGACACACACTATTTACCCCCAAACTGAGGCGGGGGCCTGGGGGTCCCAGACTTAACCAAATATTATTATGCAACACAATTGGCCCAATTGATCCGCTTTCATTCCAAGCGAGCTAACCCAATTTGGTTACAGTTGAAATCTCACCTTCCCTCAACTCCAATAAGTCATCTGATGTGGATAACAGCCAAAGACAGACCAGGCATATTCTGCCCGACGTCTTTTTCTCTGAGGCTATGGGACAGAATAACCAAAAGACAGATTCAAATCCCCCCAGACTCCTATGGCCCCTTTGTTGGGCAGATCAATGTTTTCCCCGGGTTTCGGTCCCTCCACTTTTGAGTGGTGGACAAACAAAGGCTTCCTCCGTCTCGCGGATTTCTGCGACCATAAAGTACTGACCAGACGCACTTTACAGGAAAAATACTTCCTCCCCATAGGGGAACAGTTTTTATACTCCCAAATTACACACTTCCTGAATTCCCTGAAATGTACAGGTGACTAAGGCCTCATGTACACTGCTGCTGGTAAACAGATGTTTAGGAGCAGTTGGGCATTTTTTTCAACTGCTCCCGGAACTATCCTCTATGTTATCTTATCAGTTACATGTCCTTTATAGTCGTTTCTAGGCAGTTGAGTTTAGAGGCTCTTTTTGGAACCCAACAAAGCTACCCGCTTTTAGGCGCGTTTTCGTCTAGACGCGTTTTTAAAAAGGAAACATTTTATTTATTACTTTTGATCCTGGAAAATGCTAAAAACACACCAAAAACTCAATTATCACTGCCTGCAAGCTTGATATACCGTACCATATGATTTTTCCCCTCATCAGCCAATTATGCTGTACAATACATGACTTGCATTACTTGACTCTGAAGTTGAGTCACCAACAGACGTTCCTCTGGTGGCACGCTTTTCCTCATGTTGGTGTCCATGCGAACTAGACGGGGTCTAACCTTTTCCAAGAGAACGTCAAAGCAATTGATTGACCTAAGTGTAAAATTTTAAAAAATTCTCTGGGTAATTACGCAGCTGAACATACATATTAGAAAGTATCCTGTGGACATGTGTTGAGCCATCAATGGATATAAACATTTTATTTATTACTTTTGAGCCTGGAAAATGCTAAAAACACACCAAAAACTCAGTTACCACTGCCTGCAAGCTTGATATACCATATGATTTTTCCCCTCATCAGCCAATTATGCGGTACAATACATGACTTGCATTACTTGACGCTGAAGTTGAGTCACCAACAGATGTTCCTCTGGTGGCACGCTTTTCCTCATGTTGGTGTCCATGCGAACTAGACGGGGTCTAACCTTTTCCAAGAGAACATCAAAGCAATTGATTGACCTAAGTGTAAAATTTTAAAAAATTCCCTGGGTAATTACGCAGCTGAACATACATATTAGAAAGTATCCTGTGGACATGTGTTGATCCATCAATGGATATAAACATTTTATTTATTACTTTTGAGCCTGGAAAATGCTAAAAACACACCAAAAACTCAATTACCACTGCCTGCAAGCTTGATATACCATATGATTTTTCCCCTCATCAGCCAATTATGCGGTACAATACATGACTTGCATTACTAGACGCTGAAGTTGAGTCACCAACAGATGTTCCTCTGGTGGCACGCTTTTCCTCATGTTGGTGTCCATGCGAACTAGACGGGGTGTAACCTTTTCCAAGAGAACGTCAAAGGTGCCAATTGACATAAGTGTAAAATTTTTAAAAATTCTCTGGGTAATTACGCAGCTAAACATACATATTAGAAAATATCCTGTGGACATGTGTTGAGCCATCAATGGATGTCTCCAGTAGCAACGAACTCTGGTCCTCTCATGCAATTTTCTACGTCTTTGGAGCCTCAGCAAAAGCAACATTAGAAGCATTTCCTCACACATTTCCTCACACATGCTCATCATGGGAATCCATATTAACAAACCAACCAAAAAAAAACAGCTAGCTACAAGCACACTGCTTTCTCAGCTGCTACTCACACTGTTCTCTCACAGATTGGCTGAAATAGTTAAATGCTTTCTAATCATTTGGAAGGGTCTCCTGAGGTTATCTTTAGTAAACGCTTCTGAATGTAAACACACGTTTTTAAAACATGGATTACTAGCTGTGATGTTCCAGCGTTCTGGAGAGGTTGAGAAACGTCCCGTGTACATGAAGCCTTAAAGCGGAGCGCCGCCGAAAGAAAAAATTTTAAAAGTCAGCAGCTACAAATACTGCAGCTGCTGACTTTTAAAACATGGACACTTACCTGTCCAGGGCACCCGCGATGTCGGCACCCAAGGCCGAAGCGTCTCTCCGTCCTCGGGTGCTGCCGGCTCCATCTTCGGTAAGGGAATCAGGAAATGAAGCCGTGCGGCTTCACTTCCCGGTTCCCTACTGCGCATGCGCGAGTCGCGCCGCGCAATACGAATGCTCCCTGCTGCCTCTGGGACCCGTGTGTGTTTCCCAGCACGCAGCGGGAGGGAGCAGGAAGTGGCGTAAATAACCGCAGATTCTGCGGCTATTTATGCCGGAAGTGGGTACAGATACCTGTAATATACAGGTATCTGTACCCCCCCCCCCGAAAGGTGCCAACTGTGTCACCGGAGGGGGGGAGGAATCTGATTAGTGGAAGTTCCACTTTTGGGTGGAACTCCACTTTAACCTCCTCAACCCCCATGGAATATTTGTGTAGCTCAGTGGATAAACACACGGGCCACATCTCTATGATATATGCTCGGCTATTTGAAGGATCCACTAAATTACCTTATGTGGTATGATGGGAACAGGATCTAGGGGAAGAGTTGGAAGCAGTGGAATGGGGGAAACTGGCCCAATTCAATTCTAAATCTTACATTAATACCCCCCTGATTGAGGCGAATTATAAAGTTTTCCTGCGATGGTACCTAGTTCCAGTCAGACTGGCATCTGCAGTCCTGGGGACCTCCTCCAGGTGTTTTCGCAGCTGTGGCCAGAAGGGTACCATCCTCCATACATGGTGGACGTGTAGCAAAGTTAGGCGGTTCTGGATCCGCACATACAATTTTATCTATTCCCTCACCCAAATGAACCTAACAAAGTCTTCACAGCAGGCTCTTTTGGGGAAGCCAGTGGAGGGGATACCGGGACACGTGAGACGCCTAATTGCATTCATCTTTACGCCTGCTAGGAAATCCATAACGAGATCCTGGAGGTCACCCATAATCCCCTTTGATCATTTGAAGGCCAAATTGACATTGATCATGATTAAAGAACCAGATGGCTATGGTGGCTATCCACCGGGACAAGCTAGCCCACTTTGAGAAAACATGGACTCCATGGATAAATTACCTGTCAGAACCCACCTGATCTGGAGGGAGAGACGCCTAGCACCCTGTATAGCAGGGCCATAGCCTGGTACATAGACACTACCACTTTCTTCCTGTCTTTTCCCATCTCCTTCTCTATGGGTTTTCCTCTTATCTTATCCCCCCCCCCCGGGTTTTTTTTTTTCTTTTTCTTTTCCTTCTCCCACTCATCTTTCTAGAAAATGGATTAACCTTAAAACTATTGTTGGTCTGGAGCGACTTAGTCTAAGTATAACGTGAAAGGGCTCGCATGAGTCCAGGTAAGGGAACAGGCAGCAGTTTATAATATGTTTAATCACTTCATTTCCCGGCTATAGTAATATGACGTCCGCAGGAGGGATCTCCCATCCTGGGCAGGCGTCATATGATGTCCTGGGCCACCTGGCCGTCTAGGGGGCGCGCGCGTGACCACCGTGTTGCTTGGGACCCGGTGTGTGTGTGCATGGCGGCCACGATGTCCGCCGGGCACCCCCATGAACACACCAGGACCGTGGATCCTGTCAGGTGAGAGGAGACCGATGGTGTGTTCCCAGTACAGAGGAACACCTATCAATCTTCTCCCCTTGTGAGTCCCCGCTCCCTACAGTTAGAATCACTCCCTAGGAAACATAATTAACCCCTCAATCACCCCCTAGTGTTAACCTCTTCCCTGCCAGTCACATTTACACAGTAATCAGTGCAATTATATAGCACTGATCGCTATATAAATGTGAATGGTCCCAAAAATGTGTCAAAAGTGTCCGATCTGTCCGTCGCAATGTCACAGTCATGAAAAAAATTGCAGATCGCCGCCATTACTAGTAAAAAATAAATAAATAAAAATGCCATAAATCTATCCCCTATTTTGTAGATGCTATAACTTTTTTACCAAAAATATGTAGAAGAATACATATCGACCTAAACTGAGGAAAAAAAAATATATATTTTTTTTTTTTAAATTGGGATAGTTATCATAGCAAAAAGTTAAAAATCTTGTGTTTTTTTTTTTTCAAAATTGTTGCTCTTCTTTTGTTTATAGCGTAAAAAATAAAAACCGCAGAGGTGATCAAATACCACCAAAAGAAAGCTCTATTTGTAGGGAAAAAAGCCATAAAAATGTCATTTAGGTACAGTGTTGCATGACTGCGCAATTGTCATTCAAAGTGCGACAGCCCTGAAAACCAAAAATTGGTCTGGGCAGGAAGGGGGGTGAAAATGCCCAGTATTGAAGCGGTTAAAGTTGAGCACAGAGTGCCCTGTGCATATTATTTCTTCACACTTTTTTAAAATTTTTTGATACTCTGGTTCACGGCGTATGGTCCGGATTTTACCTCTTCAGTAACCTGACCACCCGATCAATGATTGGGAAGCCACCCATGGGTCTGAGAGTTATTGGACTGTTTGACTTTGTCTTTCTTTTTCCTGTATGCACCCAGTTCCTTAATATGTTGGACCAGAGTGGGCTTCCCATAATGTATTAAACTTTTGTGCTAATGTTAAAAAATTACCAATAAAAACAATTGAAATGAAAGAGAAGAACTCCTCTGTTATGCTGAAGGGGGTTTTCCAGATGAGGACTGATTCAGACAAGCTTGGATTTTATCCTGCAGACTCAGATCACCACCCTGCATTTCCTGAGCAGTTAGATAGTCTTTTCTGCAGGATAATGAGCTCCATTTCTCTTTATGGACATTTGCCATCGGGGAGTGTAGTGGGCCCTCAGTGTTTGCCCTGTATTCACTCATGCTGTCTCGATGACAGTTGCATTTATTCATAGATGTGATTTGGATATGGGTGCAGCAAAGGCCATCTAACTGCTCATAAAATGCGGTGTGCTTACATCTTTATATTTGGTTCACACATTATTTATAAAAGTCCTTTCACCTATTCATCATTATTATTATTATACAGGATTTATATAATGCCGACAGTTTACGCAGCGCTTTATAACATGAGGGCAGACAGTACAATTACAATACAATTCAATACAGGAGGGATCAGAGGGCCCTGCTCGTTAAAACTTACAATCTAGGAGGGAGGGTCAAGTTATACAAAAGGGTAATATCTGTGGGGGATGAGCTAATCATGGGTCCCTTGGTGTAGTTTCATGGTGCCAGAGAATGGTAATCTAGTCTTGTAGAAGTGCATGCACTGTCTAGTCCTCGACGGTCCCTGTTTGCTGACCCGACCACTGAGATTTCTGGATCCTAAAAGGACCTTGCCGCTGGACATCCAATGGTGGTTGTGTCACACAGGAATGAGGTGGGCACTTGAAGTACACCAGCTTCCATACACAGAAGAAGAGGGACGACTCTGGACTGGTCTCTGGATTTTGACGAGTAAAGCATTTTAGAGGCAGGTGGGATTTTAGGGGAATTCCTGAGTTTAGTTTTGAATAACACACGTCAATGTATGTTGAGGGGCCCATTGAAAACAAGAAGCATATGAAAACACACATAACATGAATTAATGTGTCGCCTGGTAAAAAAAAAAAAAGCATACCGATGTCACATAATGAATCTGGCTAAAAAAAACAAAAGTCCATTCAGTTCAACCAACACAGAAAAAAAACAACGCGCAAATGGAAAACCTCCATATACACAATCCTACACTAGAAATCGAACTTAGAGAACTATATTGAACACTTGATTTCTTCAGAAAAAATGTAATCTTCATTGCTCAACATTTGATGGAATTTTTGTTGAGGCGATACCATGCTAATAGAACAGTGTTTTTCAAAATAACCAATACACTTCAACAAAAAATACTTTATTTTGTAGAAAACGCAATGATCAAAATGAGAGAACAGCAATGATTTCTGAAGGTTACAACAATTATTAGGAAGTGGGTTGGCCCTTGCTTTGACTTCAGCACATCTGCTTTACACAGAACATCACTAGTCTCTCACACACGCTCAGTTGTGATTTTGTTCCACTCTTCTTCCAGTCTCTTATTTATTTATTTCAGGTACTTATATAGCGCCGTCAATTTACGCAGCGCTTTACATATACATTATACATTCACATCAGTCCCTACACCCTCAAGGAGCTTACAATCTAAGGTCCCTAACTCACATTCATACATACTAGGGTCAATTTAGACAGGATCCAATTAACCTACCAGCATGTCTTTGGACTGTGGGAGTAAACCGGTGTACCCGGAGGAAACCCACGCAAACACAGGGAGAACATGCAAACTCCAGGCAGGTAGTGTCGTGGTCGAACCAGTGACCCTTCTTACTGCTAGGCGAGAGTGCTACCCACTACACCACTGTCTCTTCCACAGTTGGGTGACTGTAGTGGGGTTCTTGGCCATAACTTTGTCGCCAAGGATTTTCCAGAGGTTTTCTACTGGGTTTAGATCAGGACTCTTGGCTGGCCATTTCATTATTTCAATGTTTTCAGCTTCAAGGAACTGCTTTACCTGTTTTGCTGTGTGACGGGGGGCATTGCATGAAAATTGTTGGGTGATAAACGCAGGGAAGGAACCGCATGTTGTCGAAGAAGGTTCAGATACACATTTGAATTCACTCTTGTAGCTGTATAAGAGGCCCAACTCCTGCAGAAAACATCCCCCAAACCATGACGCTTCCCCCTCCACCTTTCAATGACTTCTTTACACTCTTTGGGTTCAGTCTTTCCCAAGTTTGATGATGAACATAATATTTCCCATCGGACCCAAATAAATAAAATTTGCTTTCATCACTAAAATGATCTTTGGACCAGTTCTCCTCCATCCACACAACATGCTCCTCAGCAAAGGTTAGTCTTGCCTTCTGATTCTTTCTGCCAATGAGAGGTTTGGGCACTGCGGAGCGGGATTTCAGTCCAAATTCTCTTAAACGACGAGACGCTGTATGACGAGACAGATCCTTACTCTGTTCAGCGCTGAACTGGCGAGCAATCGCAGCTGCAGTGTTGAACCGATAGCCCATTGAGATTCTCCGCATTATCCTGTCCTCACTTGCATTTGTCTTTCGTGGACGACCAGCCTTCTTGGGGGACTTAAATGAGTTTGACGTTGTATAGATGCAATATTCTAGAAATCGCAGATTTGGAACGACAAACTTCTCTTGCTTTGGCTGAAAAGGTCCCTTTGGCCTTCATCTGGACAACCTGCTGCCGGAGTGTTTCAGTCACTTTAGAAAGGTTCACCATCTTGCAAGGTTGGTGGAAACTAGAAAGTTAGGCTGCCAGTTAAATGGGGTTTGTCAGATAATTAACCAATTAAGGACCAAACCTCTTTCTGAGATTTGTTGTTTACAAGGTAAAAACTGTTTTTTTTTGCTAGAAAATACTTAGAATCCCCAAACATTATACTTTTCTTTTCTAACACACTAGAGAATAAAATGGTGATCGTTGCAATACTTTCTGTCACACCGTATTTGCGCAGCAAGTGCACTTTTTTTGGAAAAATACACTTTTTTGAGTTAAAAAATAAGACAACATTAAAGTTAGCCCAATCTTTTTTTATATTGTGAAAGATAATGTTACACCGAGTAAATTGATAGCCAACATGTCATGCTTCAAAATTGTGTCCGCTCGTGGAATGGCGACAAACTTTTACCCTTAAAAATCTCCATAGGCGACGTTTAAAAAATTCTACAGGTTGCATGTTTTAAGTTACAAAGGAGGTCTAGGGCTAAAATGTATTGCTCTCGCTCTACCGATCGCGGTGATACCTCACATGTGTGGTTTGAACACCGTTTTCATATGCGGGCGCTAGTCACGTATGCGTTCGCTTCTGCACGCGAGCTCGTCTGGATGGGGAGCGTTTTAAACTTTTTTTTTTTTTTTTTCTTATTTTCTTAATTATTTTACCTCTTGAATTGTAACTCTTGAAATATGCTTAACAATACTGCTCTTTTACTCTTGTTCAGATCATTTCAAGTAGGGCTAAGCAGTGACCTTGAAATTTGGGACATTTTAGGTTGTTCTCTAATTGTGATCTCCAGTGTATGCCCACAGTTGATCCAGAGGAAGGCAAAAAAAAACTTAAATTTGCTCCAGTGGGCGGAAAAAAATCCCTCCTAATCCCCCAAGAGGCAATTGGATATTTCCTGGATTAAAGTAATTGTAAAGATAATTTTAAAAAAAATTTTTTTTAAATAACAAACATATCATACCTCCACTGTGCAGCTCGTTTTGCACAGAGTGGCCCCCGAATCTGGTCTTCTGGGGTCCCTCTGCGGCTCTTCCCCACATCTGATAACCCCCTAGGAGAAGCGCTTCCCCGAGTGGGTTACCTTGCGGGCGTGCTCCCAAGTCCAGCATTCAGCATCCATAGAGGCCGAATGCAGGACTCGGCCCCACCCCCCGACGCTCGCGTCATTGGAATTGATTGACAGCAGTGGGAGCCAATGGCTGCGCTGCTATCGATCTATCCAATCAACAGCCGAGAACCCCAGACAGAGAGACAGCGTGCCCCCGTGGGTCAAGTTCGAGGGTTCAGGTAAGTAAAACGGGGGTCTGGGGGGGGCTGGTCACTGACAGGTGTTTTTTCACCTTAATGCATAGGATGCATTAAGGTGAAAAGACATGAACCTTTACAGCCCCTTTAAGTTTACCTATATATGTTAATACCAAGTTATATTATGTACATTTAGAAAAGAATCCAGATCCTTTTTTTTTTTTTTTTTTTTTTTATATATACAATCTACTGAGCTGAGCCAGCTCTTGAGGGAGTCTATTCCACATTTTCACAGCTCTTACTGTGAAGAAACCTTTCCGTATTTGGAGATTAAATGTCTTTTCCTCTAGGTGTAAAGACTTGTCCTCTTTGATAACCTAACTCAGCATCAAGTTCACTATATGGGCCACTTATGTATTTATATATGTTGATTATATCCTCCCCTTAATCTCCTCTTCTTGGGAGAATACATTCAGTTCCTCTAATCTTTCCTCATAGCTGATCTCCTCCATGCCTCTTATCAGTTTGGTTGCCCTTCTCTGCACTTTCCCCAGTTCCCTGATATCCTTTTTGTGAACTGAACTGCATATTCCAGAACCCAGATGAGGTCTTACTAATGATTTGTAAAGGGGAAAAATGATATCCCTCTCTGGAGTCCATACCTCTCTTAATACAAGAACGTATTTTGCTGTGTGTTGCAAGAAAAGATTCAAGTGGTGTTCCGGCCAAAATTATACTTTTTAAATAAAAATACCCCTATAATACACAAGCTTAATGTATCTAGTAAAGTTAGTCTGTAAACTAAGGTCTGTTTTGTTAGTTTATAGCAGTAGTTTGTTATTTTATAAACTTACAGCAAGCCGTGGCCATCTTAAGTGTGGGCATCTGAAGCCAGACTGTATTTCTTCCTGGATCTCATCCTTGCAGATCTCGCACATGCTCAGTGCAGCACAAGCAGTGTAATAGGTTTCAGGTCAGGTTTCCATAGCAACGGCAGTGTCAGAGGAAGTTGCCGCCCCTTCCCAGAAGGCATTGCAAACAGGAAATGATGCGATGGGCCGCGGCCAGGGAGGAGGAAGTGAAAAATGAATACAGCAGATATACACTAAGTGCTGAGAAAAAAAATAAAAAAATATCCAATTCGTTTACAGTGCACAGTTTAATGAGGGATGCTGAAGAGTTGTAAAAGTGGGTGGAACTCCACTTTCATGATTTTGTGAATTGAATGACGGGCTGTCAGTGCACCACAATGGATCACACAACACATTTAACAAAGGAGCGCGCCACGGTGCATCATTTGTGTATCGCAAAGTGATTAAGTGTGATGTGCATTGCTGTCTTATGTATAGTGCGTTAGGGTGACATTCACAATGAATTCCACCACTATGCACCGCACATAGAGCAAGTGTTATTACAAATCAATAGGTGTGGATTCAGACTGGTATTGGCCGTTGTTGAAACTCTCAGAAGTATCAGTTAGCAGAAGCATAGCGGTGGATTCATGTGGGAGATTCTTGTTTGTGCGATTGAGCTACTAAAATTGCCTACAGTGATTCATAATTAATATCTAGTTACCAATTGACTGGTACATATTAGAAACACCTGATGTGGTGCAATTAGGAGCAACGAACTATAAATGCTCGCACAATGCTCCAAACACATGCAATCAGTCGCTGCTTCATACAACTACTGTGTAAGTAATTTCATACAGGAAAATAATCCCACACCCATGTAATATTTATTTTTTGTGACCTGAATAAAACTGATCTATAATTATGAAACAAAACAACAAAGTAAAATGCTTCATGCAGCTTTGTGAATTGACACTTGGATGTTCATATATATATATATATATATATATATATATATATATATATATATATATATATATATATATATATATATATAAATAATGTTTTATTTTTATTTATCTTTATTATCACACGAATAGTGCAAACCTTTAAACTACTTCCTGTTTTAAGGTCTTGCTTTATCTGCTCCAGCGTTGTTACTCATGCTTCAGTTACGAATTGCTTAAAACTTGGGGAAAAATACAAACACACACACAATATATTGCCAAAAGTATTGTGACGTCTGCCTTTTACACGCATATGAGCTTTAAATATGTTGTAAAGTCAGAAGGTTTTTTTTTTTTTTTTATCTTAAAACCTTCTGCAGCCCACCTCGGCCCCCCTAATACTTACCTGAGCCCCATCTCTGTTTAGCAATGTCCACGAGTGTCTCGGCCGTCTGAGACTCTCCCTCCTGATTGGCTGAGGAGACACAGCAGTGGTGCCATTGGCTCCCATTGCTGTCAAAGTCAGCTAGCCAATCAGGAGAGAGAGAGGAGGCCCTGTGTGTAAATGGACACAGAGCTGTGACTCGGCTCGGGTGCCCCCCCATAGCAAGCTGCTTGCTGTGGGGGCACTCAACAGGAGGGAGGGGCCAGGAGAGGCGGAGAGGGACCCAAGAAGAGGAGGATCGGGGCTGCTCTGTGCAAAACAAACTGTACAGAGGAGGTAAGTATAACATGTTTGTTATTTTTATAGAAAAAAAAAAAACACAAGACTTTACAAGCAGTTTAATGTCATCCCAGTCTTAGTCCGTAGGGTTAAATATTGAGTTGGCCCACCCTTTGCAGATATAACAGCTTCAACTCTTCCGGGAAGGCTGTCCACAAGTTTAGGAGTGTGTCTATGGGAATGTTTTAACCATTATTTCAGAAGCGCATTCCTGAGGTCAGGCACTGATGTTGGACGAAAAGGCCTGGCTCGCAGTCTGAGCTCTAATTCATTCTAAAGGTGTTCTATCGGGTTGAGGTCAGGACTCTGTGCAGGCCAGTCAAGTTCCTCCACCCACAACTCGCTCATCCATGTCTTTATGGACCTTGCTTTTGTGCTCCTGGCCCCCCCTCTTCATTGGGTGCCCCCACGGAAAGCCGCTTTTCCTGGGGGCACCCATGCAGGCTCACGCCCAAGTCCTGCTGCTGCATCCATTGACACAGACAACGGGACTAGGCCCTTCCCGCTCCCGTTTAACTGGATTTGATTGACCATAGCAGGAGCCACTGGCTCCTGCTGCCATCAATCTGTCCAGTGAGGAGAGAGACAGCGGTTGTAGCTGCTGCACTCGTGCACATCGCTGGATCAGATTGGGGTCTGGCGGGGGGGGTGGGGGGGAGCTGCAGCACAGGTTTGTCACCTCAATGCATAGAATGCATTAGGGTGAAAAACCTTGAGGCTTTACAATCACTTTTAAGCACATGTAAACAAGGCCTTTTGCATAGATTTTCCCAATTTGTGCCTCTACCATGGTACCCCAAAGCCATGACCAACACATCCCTTACATAATCAGATTCCCCAGTTATTTGTAATTTTTACATGACTAAAAAATAAGCTGGGGGTGGGTGTGACACCGTCACTTGCTCTTGTAATGGTTGTAGCGTGCCGGGGGAAATGTTTTGCCGGCGTAGCGTCACATATGGCGACCCGCCACATTTGGCTACCCGCTGGAGTGCGCATGTGTGACGCCGCCATATGCGTTCCAACACTTTTACGACAGTTATTATGTGGCTTCACCCCTAAGTCCAGGTTCAAGCCCCACCATCCAAGTGGTCATAGAGTTAGATTATAATTATGCCGAGCGAAGCAAGGCCATGCCCGAAGCATGGCGAGCCTGCGAGGGGCCCTGTTGCAAAGTGGTGTCTTACAATCAATAATTATACAGAAGAAGAGCTTGTCTGTAACGTACCTTCCGTGAGCTTTTGGAAAAGCGTATCGGCAGGTTACGCATGTGCAGTGCAAAATTTCTCAGCTTAACGTCGCTCCTGTAGCCAAATGTGATGGGTCGCCATATGTGACGCTACACCTGCAGTCCTTGGAGATGTGCCAAGTTGTCATGTGATACAACTTTCTGCCAGCCACGCTAAGTAAGGTTAATCTAGTCAAAAAGTAGAAGACTTTTTTTGTCCTCATACAATCAGTCCCCTTGCACCCTGCTTTGTCAGAATGGGCAAAGTGACCGTGTCTCTTTAAGGCCTCATGTACGCTGCTGATGGTAGACGGACATTTAGGGGCACTTGGATGTTTTTTTCAGCTGCCCCCTGAACTCTCCTCTGTTATCTAATCAGTACATGTATACAGGGTCCTTTATAGTCATTTCTAGGCAGTTGAGTTTAGAAGCAATTTTTGAAAAGCAAAAAAAATGCATTTAGGACGGATGTTCAGAGGCATTTTGAAATGCCAAACGCCTGTTACAGCTTGTAAACGCGGTAATTCTCAATTAGCTGTGGTTCGTTTACAAGCGTGTTTAATGGAAATACATTTATGCCAAATAAAAAAATAAAAAATAAAAAAAAAAAAAACGCGGCTAAAGGGACGTTTTTTTAAAAATATCGGTTACTATCTATCAAGTTACATTGTTCAGGAGAGGTTTTAAAACGTACATTAAGCCTAAAAGAGAATTCTACCATTTGCAAAAAAAAAAAGTACAATAAATGTACCCATTTTGCACAAAGAAAAAAAAAATTTGTTTTTACTATATTTTTGGCATTTCAGCCTGCAAAGCATTGCACCCACAATCAGTGGATCACTGCTGCAGTGCTCTGACTCCTGCTACAAAGCTGGAGGATATATCAATAGACTACAAGTGCATTGACATCTTGTGATCCATTGATAACCACAGTCCCTTTGCCATGACGGAGGATGAGGCTTGTAGTTCTTTCATTTACCTATTCCTGTGAATTGATGACGTGGTTGTGCGGACGGCGCTACGCTCAGCCATGTTGATTTCAAATGCAACAGGAGCCTGAATGGAGAAGAACCCCAGGATCCTTTAAGTGGGGATAAGGCCTGTGCATGGTTAACATTCTTCATGTTGTACCCTAAATTTGAGCTGAGCGTAGCGTGAAACGTGGTCAGTAGGTAGAGTTTGCATTTATGTATACACTGAATTTGTATTACTATTTTGCTTTGTGATACTGTATGTCAGTTATTCCTTCATATGGGGTGATGGTTGGGTGGGACACACAAAAAAAAAAAAAAAGCATGCATACATCACATCCTCGCCTGTGCTTGTGTTACATGTAGAAGGTGGGGGTGGGGGGGTCCTCACTGCAGTTGTAAGATGCGTCATTTACTGTTGTGGCCTCAGTGCTGAGCATTCATGTGTGGGCTGCAGAATACACCGAGCATTTCTCTTACTGTCAGCCTCTCTCGCTGCCTCCTCACCCACAGGCTGCATTGTGCTGCTCTGAATTCCACCATTAGCCCCGGAGCTGGCCTGCTAATCCTTTGTGTTCTACTGGGGTGGACAGAGCTTCCCATTCACAGATGCTCCAGGCTCCGTTTTTGCTCTTTCCTCCTGCATGGTTTGAAGAATACATAATAATAAAGGCACCCAGGCTTGTAGCAAGTGTCACATTCATTATTTGATATGTAGGTGGAATGTACTGAGCCTGTTGGCAGTACAGATTATATTCTTGTATATATGACTGATGTACATAAGAAATGACATACAGCCTACTGTCAGTTCTATTGGGATATCTCAGGAGTTCACTGGCCTCACACCTGTATACACGGGCGCTTCTTGTTTTACTGCTGACCTGTGTTTGTAAATCGTCATCAGGAGGTCCGGAGAGCATTGGTTGAATTGGATTGTGTGCAGCAACATTATCTTTTTATTTTTGGCAGAAAAATAAAAATAAATGTTGCTTTGCATTTCTGAAAAGGCAGAATGTCCTGTTGTTTGGTTTGTTTCAATTGGTTCTCTATACAGTCATGTACAAGGTGGAAGGCAATAGGAATGTATGGTAAATGCATCTTTTTAAAGGCTGCTCTCCAATCCAGTACTGACCTCTCCCAGGTGAAATGATGCCCAGCACCTTACAACCCACTTTCCTTGCGACCAGGGCATCGTAGAAACTTCCTACAGGGCACATAATCATGGCGGCTCGGGTTTACTTTACTGCTTAACACAGTCCAGGAGTAACGATTGACCGGTGCTGCCAGAGGACAAGGGGGAAGGACCTGTAACGTCACTGAATCGGTGCAGGAAAGGGGAACCTCGGAGAGGGCCGGAGGCCTTAAAACTGAGAATTAGGCTTTAATAGAGAAGTATGAGTTGACTTTGTTTAATGGTAATCATTATGGGCTGCTAGTGCCTACAAATCTTTTCTGCCCTCTCACAAGTGCACCCTTGCAGTTCAAACAATGGCTCTGTCAAGTAGCATTGGACCTGGAACTATGTAGGCACCATCAGATGGGAGGACAATTAGCCACAGCTTAAGGAACCTCCAGCCAACCCTGGAGGAACCCTGGTTGAGAATGGCTACTGTAGAGGGTAGAATTGAAGATCGGGTAAGTATTGCAGCAAAACTTACACAAACATGTTTTTTCATGTGTATAGTAACCACTTGACTGCGCTATAGCCGAAAGACGGCTACAGTGTGAGCTTCATTTCCGGGAGGGAATACATGGACGTCCGTGGGCGACGCACTCTGTGATTGCCGAGTCCTTGGGACTCAGCTGATCACAGAGCAGGGTAAAAGGCCAATCACAGCCGGCTATTTACCATGTGATCAGCTGTCAGCCAATGACAGCTGATCACAGAAGTAAACGGCGTGAAGAAAAAAGAAAGCTGTTAAACGGCTTCTGTTAGAGGGACATCGGTTCCCTAAGTGCCCACCAGTGCTGCTAATCAGTGCCACCTATCAGTGCTGGTAGTCAGTGCCACCTATCAGTGTCTCATCATTGCGGCCCACCAGTGCCGCCTATTAATGCCTGTCAGGTCCTCCTATCAATTCCTCCCACCAGTGTCACCTCATCCGTGCCCATCAGTGAAGGAGAAAAATTACCTGTTTGCAAAATTTTATAACAAAATATTAAAAATTTGGGGTTTTTTTTCAAAATTTTCGGTCTTCTTTTGTTTAGCAAAAAAGAAAAAGAAAAACAGTGGTGATTAAATACCACCAAAAGAAGAAAGCTCTATTTGTGTGAAAAAAATGATTAAAATGTCATTTGGGTACAGTGTTGCATGACCGCGTAATTGTCATTCAAAGTGTGACAGCGCTGAAAAGAGCGCTGGTCAGGAAGGACGTACAAGTGCCCAGTGAGGAAGTGGTTAAAAATGTTTACGTTCTATTTTCTCTCTTATTGGGAACTATAAGAGAGAAACCTTTACTTTTCTTTCAAAATCAACATTTTCTATGGGACACTATACTACAAAATACTCCCACAAATGCGGGCCATTGATTGCAACCAAGATTTGTTCATTTGCACACACAAAAAAGTATTTTTCATAACCAATTCATTCAAGACCATGTTGCAAAAATGAATGCATCCCAATAAAAGTCTCAGGCCCAGTTCACACTGGTGCGACATACACTCCGATTTGGGAGCACATGTCACATGACGAACTTTGGTATGCGACTTGTGCTCTGAGGATCTTGAGGGGAAACCCCATGCCCATATATATTTATATTTATTTATATATATATATATATATATATATATATATATATATATATATATATATATATTTATTATATTCGGCGTGGAGTCGCCCCCCCCCCCCAAGATCCATACCAGACCCTTATCCGATGCTCTCAACATGGATGGGTGCTTTGGGGCAGGGGGGCTCTGCACCCCCCACCCCAAAGCACCTTGTCCACATGGGGACAAGGGCTTCTTCCCGACAACCCTGGGCGTTGGTTGTGGGGGGCTTATCGAAATCTGGAAGCCCCTTTACTAAATGGGGGGGCCCAGATCCCGGCCCCCCCACCCTATGTAAATGAGTATGGGGTACATTGTTACCCCTACTCATTCACCCAAAAAGAGTGTAAAAAATAAATAAAACCAGTACACAGGTCTTTGCCAAGTCCTTTATTAAAGTAGCTACATCGTGTCTTCCTCTGGGTTCTCCTCTCTTCCGCTGTCTTCTTCCTCTGGTCCTTCCTCCGGTTCTTCTCTCTCCCTCCGCTGTCTTTTTTTATTTCTCTGCTAGTTCTCCAGTTTTTCTCCCCACCCTAGCTCCCGCTATTTTAGCTCATGCGTGTGCCATTACACCCCATGGCTTTATATCTCTTTGATAGGATTCCCATATATCCTATCTTCAGTATACTAGTGCTGCACATCTTTACAAGTTTTTACACACAAATCTGTTTGTCCGCAAGGTGCTGGCTGCTTTCTTTTCTCATTGGGACATAAGCACGGTTTTCTATACTTCATATACCAACTTGTTCATTCCATGCCTAGAAGACTTGATGGTGTCCTTACAAATCATGGAGGTCATATACTAGATGTAGGTGTTTTTGTTGTGGGGTGTATTCATTTTTGCATCAACTAATTTGAGTAAAAAAATGAAGATTCTGTAATCCAAGTTATATTAATAACCTCACTTTTTCATATAATGAGCTTAACAAATGTTCTATAAAACTCTCAGCTTTGTGAAAATGTTGGAAATTGCTCGTGTTCTTTGAGATATTGATTAAAATCTTACTTTTGAAAAGGGGTTTACTCATTTATGCTGAGCAGTGTGTGTGTATATGTATATATATATATATATATATATATATATATATATATATATATATATATATATATATATATATATATATATATATATATATATATATAATGTATTTGCTAAATATATATATATATAAAATTATATAATTTTTACTTTTTTTTTTAGCAAATACATTTTTTTGAGGTGTTGCAGGGTGTGTCTTGCTTATGTACAGTTCTATTGGTTTATTATCAGAGGTGGATGTGACGGTAGGTACCCCTTGGGAATATCACTGACATACTCTTACTTTCTTTACATTTATAAGGGGAACACAGAGATATCTGTACTGTTCCTGGAGTCCCGGGAATACATTCACACTCATTCAAGGATAACATTTTGGAAAAACCTCTGCAAAGTTTTACTGTTGATTTGCCAGGCACATTTGTGTTGGCTTTTAGCGGCGTCCAAACTGTACAAATAATGATTTGAATGTTGTTCTATCACAGGCTGTCTGGTCTTTATTGATTTCATTTCTGTGCTAAGGATATGTTTAAAAGAACTTTACATTCCTAAAGTGATATTAAAGCGTCACTATCTGCCAAACCTTTTTTATTTTATTTTTTTCATTTTGGATAGCGTAAGGGAGGGTTATAACCCCTGTTAGGTCTTTTTTGTTGCCCTCTCTGTCCCATTGCAGAGATTTCCCTTCACTTCCTGTCTCATAGCCAAAACAGAATGTGAGAGGAAATCCCTCCAAAGTTAGGGAATCCTGGGTTGTCACCGGAACTACCGTCCACATTGGAAGGTTTCCTCTCCATTTCTGTTCTGGTGTCAGCCCAAAATTTGGGATTTTTCTTTTCTACTTTCCCTTTCGATGATAACCGTAACAGGTTTTTACCTTAAGACCCCTTTCACACTGAGGCAGTTTTCAGGCGTTTTAGCGCTAGAAATACCGCCTAAAAACTGCCTCCCATGCTGCCCGATTGTGAAAGCCTGAGTCCTTCCACACTGGGGACGTGCGTTTGCGGGACATTCGAAGAAATCCTACAAGCTGCATCTTTGGGGCGGGTTGGGAGCGCCCTGTCTGAAAAGCAGTTTGGAAGTGCCGCAACAGGGGCGCTTTTAACCCCTTTGGCCGCTAGCTGCTGAAAAGTGGTGCTTAAACAGCGCTAAAGTGGCGCTACAACGAGCCGCGCTTTAGTGCTGATGGTCAGGTGGCCCCAGTGTGAAAGTAGTCTTAGTGACACTTTAAACTCTATTCTTCTTTTTAATTTTCTGCAGCAGAGGTTCACACTTGCTTTGTATGCTGCTTTCCTTTCCTCCTCCTCTGTCCGGTCCAATTATCCCTGCTCCCTTTTCCTGTTGTCGAAAGGCTTTAAAATCTTTTTTTTTTTTTTGGGGGGGGGGGGGTGTCGGGGGATTTTATGTACTTGGGTGTAACTTTAATTTTTTACAATTAAAAACAATTGTTTTTTTTACTTAGAGGAACTGCAGTCTGCTCACATAATTTGTAATAAAAACATCTTTGCCATTCTGAAGCTTCCCTCCAACTACTTTGCATATTATTTTATATATACTGTGATTCTGTACTTGCCAAATATGCTGCAGAAATCTCCCTCCACTGAGTCTGGCTGCATCCATTTTAACTGTGGGCAGCTGAAGCTGCTGCCTGTTCACTTCCTGGAGTTACCCAGACACACAGAGGCACACCTCCAGCTCTGCAGCTCTCATTGGCCCTCTTATGACTCATCCCCCCTCCCTTCCTGGCATACTCTCACGTGACAGAGAGCTACACATGATGTCATAAGCCTAGGCTTTTTACCCGACAAGAAACAGGAAGGTGGGCTGTATAAAGTAGCAGAAAAAAAATGTTTTACTATCCAAAGTTAAAACAACAAGGGCAGAAGATTTAATAGATGGAAAGATTAAAAAAATGACCGAATTTCCGCCTTTTTTTTTTTTCCCTTTTTTTTTTTTTTTTTTTTTTAAAGTCCCCTATGTGATTTTTAGCCTTCAGAGCGCCTGCTCTCTTGTATTATATACTGCTGGTTACTACGCTTGGACCTTCTCTTAGGCTTGAAAGTATGCCTGCATAGATTTCACTGATATCGCCGGTACAGACACAATCTGTGGACCATGAGGGGGTGTGTGTGTGCCCCTCCAACTACGCGTTTCACCCCTCCAACTGACTGGAGCTTTGTCTAGGTGTATGAGGGGATCTAGTGAGGATTTGTATCTATCTATCTATCTATCTATCTATCTATCTATCTATCTATCTATCTATCTATCTATCTATCTATCTCATTTCTAGTCTTATCTCTTGGAACCTCCACTCTGAATATTAACCCCTTCTGTACAATGTGGGCATTTCTATATAGTTTGGCTACTCTATTTCCTTCTTTTTTACTCTTACAGGAATGGTTGCAGGGGCAGGGCTAAATGAGCAGGGCTAAATGTTGAAAAAAAAACTACCTGCCCGGAGCTGCATGTCCTGGGTGTCGGGTGATACAAATTGTGTCACTGCAACAGTGAATGGGCTGACAAAAGCCCAGGCACCAGGATGCAATTTCTAGTCGCCATGGATTTGTCGAGCCCTAGTCTAGGCAGATAGTTTTTTTTTTTTGAAGAAAACAAGGCATTTTTAGTACTACTTTAACTGTAAGCAAAGCCTTGAGAGACCCAAAGGGAAGACTGATGGGGTTTCAGGTTTTCATCCAGACTTATGCTTAGTACACATGGGCCAAATGTCGTTGTGACATCAGCCAGTTCAATAGAAAGCCGATATTCAGCCCATGTGTACGGCAGCCGGTCCAACAGAAGCCGGCCGTTCAGCTGGCTTCTGTCGAAGCGGCACGATTGAAAATGGTCTGCCGATCAGCACTTTCAGCCAGTGGTTCTGAGCGCTGACCAGAGTGTTCTGCTGGCGGGGGGGGGGGGGGTCGACAGCTACCCCCTGTCAGAACACAAACACACCAATAGCACAGCAGGGGAGATTGCTGTACTAATGTCGGAAAGTTAGTAAAGCGGCTCCTGAGCTGTCAGGCCTTTTTTTTTTTTTTTTTCAGCCCACTGGGTTGAACGAAAGAAAAAATTATTAGTGTGTACTAGGCTTTAGGGGTTTACTAAAGCTGAAGAGTGCAAAATTTGCTTCAGCTGTGCATGGTAGCCAATCGGCTTCTTTTTCTTTTTTTTATAATCACTTTTTCTTTATTAAGACAAATTTCATCATACAACATAGAAATACACATTGCACAATATATCTATATAAATCTTTTCATTAACATACACCACACTAACCCCACCCTGAGAAAACACACCGGATCCTTGATCATGTGCTCTTCAAAAGAGAGAAGAAAAACAAAAAACAAAAAAAAAAGCCCACCCATAACCAAAACTCAATTTGTGCAAAACATAATTCAAAGTATAATTAAGAAGGGGGCTTTACAGCGCCCTATTACATGTGGCAAACAACCAACAATAGAAAAAAAAAAAAAGTAATAAAAAAAGTATATATAAATAAAAAAAAAAAAAAAAAATATATATATATATATATATATATATATATATATATATATATATATATATATATATAATTTAGAATTACTATTTTCGTGTCCTATTATGTTAAGTGTTTTAATTCAATATAATCTCACTCTACTATTTCATTTTTTTTTTATACCTCTCCATCTTTCATTTCAATCTCCCCTTCTTTATGTGATGCTATTACGTGTTGCCATCCAATCAGCTTCTAACTTCAGCTTGTTCACTTAGGCCCCTTTCACACCAGCAGACCAATCAGGTGCGCCTGTCAGTTTTTCAGGCGGACCCAATCGAACCGCCCATTGTTCTCTATGGGCCGGCAGATGTCATGACGTGTCCGCTGACAACCTCCGAGCATTCGATCCGATATAATCTGCTAAAAATAGACGTATGGCGATAGGGTCACCATCTGTCCAGCAGATCAAATGACAATCAGATGGAAATGGACATGTAGTCTGTTTTCATCCGACTACCCCATAGAGGAGAGCGGGCTGTGTCTGTGTCCGCTCTGCATAGCGGGGCAGACACGGAACTGTCATCCTCCTGCTCAGCAGGGATCAGCAGAGAGATCCCCCGCTAAGCAGGCGAATTCCGCTTGGACAAATCCGCTCCATCTCAAAAAACTCTATAAGGTGAACTTACACAGGTCCCCCTCTTCGCCCCACCCCAGTCCCTTTGACCTGGATCTCCGGTTCTAAGCCCCGGTATATCCATGCCAGGAGTCCGGGGCTTAGAAATCCCTTGAGGTGAATGCCCAAAACGTCCCTCGTCAGGAGCGAGACGTTTTGGAGTATTCTAATTGGTCAGCGCCGTCACATGACCAATCAGCATCCGCATAGCCCATCCTGTCAGCTATGGAGAAGACGCGTGGCTGCAGAGAGGATTTCTAAACCCCGGACTCCTGGCGCGGATATACCGGGGCTTAGAACCCGGAGATTGCGGCGGTCCAGGTTAGCGGGACCGGGGGGCGATGGGGAGGGGGACAGTTCCTTACAGATTTTTCTGTAAAGGTGAACTTACACTTTAAGCTTTGACAAAAAAAAAACGTGGAAGCAAATTTTGCACTCTCCAGTTTTAGTAAATCAACCGCTAAAGCCTCGTACACCCGATCATATTTTCGGATGAACGGTCGTCCGTTTTTTTGTTGTATGCTAGTCTTGTGTCGAAAGTGAAGAGGTTACTCACCATACGAAAACTCTTGTATGACAGAATACAACTTCAGAAGTGACGTCATGTGTTGAATAGTTTTGTATGTATTCTTTCGTTTCTGAGCATGCGTAGTCTTGCTCTTACGATTTTTTTTCAGACGAAAACCGTAGTAATTAAACAAAAATCAAACAATGTGTTCACATCTGACAAAAATGTTATTGTCTGCACATCCAGCTTTTGTCGGACGAAAAATTGGAATCGGCAGTCGAAAGCACCGTACTAACGATCTGAAAATCGGCGGCGGATGTCAGCGGTGACATGTCCACTGACACCTGCTGCTATCCAATCCGATGCTGTCCATGAAATCAAGAAGGGCGGTGGTCCTATTTTTCACCTGTCTGGCGGGGCGGATGGGATTGGATGAAAATGGACAGGCGGTCCGTTTTTATCCGATCTCCCCATAGAGGAGAGCGGGACTCTGACTGGTCCGTCTCTAAACAGTGAGCGAAGGTGGACCTGTCATCTGCCGGCTCAGTGGGGATCAATGGAAAGATCCATCAACCAGATCCGCCCAGTGTGAAAGGGGCCCAAGTGTATACCACAGTCAGTTAGTGTTGGTTAATGCAAACTGTTTGCTTGCCGTGTATGGGCAAAGGCCAGGTTAGATTTGTAGCACCCATAGACATGAGATGACCATTGTTCAATGCATGTGGAATGGGCGATGTTCTGTGGGATCCTGACACCATTTAGAGGAAGATAGTGATCAGACAGGTTAGTAGTCTGGCCATTCGTTGCGGTCTCCCTCCAAGATGAGCCTGATGTAATGTAACAGAGTGGGCACAATTTATTTGTGCACACCGGACATGGCGCACCTTTGGCAGGTAAGTTCTGCCCAATGGTGTACAAGGGCCCTGGCCAGGTGTCTAGGGGCCTCAGTATGTAAAGGGGCCTCGGCTGGTGGTCAGCCTTTTGGCTGGACAGATTGAGCAAGAGGAGCTCCCCTCCCACCCCTTCCCATTGTGAGCACTTTATGTGCTTCGTCACCTTTGTATCAAAGGGGGACTTTATTATAAATTTGAAAGTTTTATGTTTTCCTTGAGTCATTATGGCTAAGCATTATCTGAGAATATAATGGATTTATTTTGTTTGCTAAATGGTCTGAATGTTGAAACCAATAAAAGTGCCATGGCCAGTATACACCAATCTCCGTTTTCTGTGTTTTCATCATTAGTTTAAATATGGTAGTAATTGGTATGGTTTTTTTGGGTGTTTTATGTGGAGTGCAATCCTGGAACACTCAGAGAAGCAGAACTTTCATGTTTATGGAAGAGGCAGCCCAGTCATATTAACAAGGACAGTCCAATCATCCAATCACCACGTCCTATCAAGCTGCTCTTTTCTGTCTAAAGCTTCACACGAGCCTTTCCACTGACACAATTTAAAAGCCAAAGAGTCTGGTAGTGTTTTTCAGGCTATGTATGATCTCTGCATTCATGTATGATCTCTTCATTCATGTATGAGTATGATCTCTTCATTCATGTATGAGTATGATCTCTTCATTCATGTATGAGTATGATCTCTTCATTCATGTATGAGTATGATCTCTTCATTCATGTATGAGTATGATCTCTTCATTCATGTATGAGTATGATCTCTTCATTCATGTATGAGTATGATCTCTTCATTCATGTATGAGTATGATCTCTTCATTCATGTATGAGTATGATCTCTTCATTCATGTATGAGTATGATCTCTTCATTCATGTATGAGTATGATCTCTTCATTCATGTATGAGTATGATCTCTTCATTCATGTATGAGTATGATCTCTTCATTCATGTATGAGTATGATCTCTTCATTCATGTATGAGTATGATCTCTTCATTCATGTAGGAGTATGATCTCTTCATTCATGTATGAGTATGATCTCTTCATTCATGTATGAGTATGATCTCTTCATTCATGTAGGAGTATGATCTCTTCATTCATGTAGGAGTATGATCTCTTCATTCATGTAGGAGTATGATCTCTTCATTCATGTAGGAGTATGATCTCTTCATTCATGTAGGAGTATGATCTCTTCATTCATGTAGGAGTATGATCTCTTCATTCATGTAGGAGTATGATCTCTTCATTCATGTAGGAGTATGATCTCTTCATTCATGTAGGAGTATGATCTCTTCATTCATGTAGGAGTATGATCTCTTCATTCATGTATGAGTATGATCTCTTCATTCATGTATGAGTATGATCTCTTCATTCATGTAGGAGTATGATCTCTTCATTCATGTAGGAGTATGATCTCTCTATTCATGTATTGTAATGATCTCTCTATTCCTGTATTGGTATGATCTCTTCATTCATGTATGAGTATGATCTCTTCATTCATGTATGAGTATGATCTCTGTATTCATGTATGAGTATGATCTCTTCATTCATGTATGAGTATGATCTCTTCATTCATGTATGATCTCTTCAGTCATGTAGTAGTATTCATGTATTGGTATGATCTCTCTATTCATGTATTGGTATGATCTCTCTATTCATGTATGGGTATGATCTCTTCATTCATGTATTGGTATGATCTCTTCATTCATGTATTGGTATGATCTCTCTATTCATGTATTGGTATGATCTCTCTATTCATGTATTGGTATGATCTCTCCATTCATGTATTGGTATGATCTCTCTATTCATGTATTGGTATGATCTCTCCATTCATGTATTGGTATGATCTCTTCATTCATGTAGTAGTATGATCTCTCTATTCATGTATTGGTATGATCTCTCTATTCATGTATTAGTATATTTGGATTGAATTCGGAGATCTGTGACCTTTTTATATCTCTGGCAGCCTGCGACATTTATATGGTCACTGAACTCCGCTGTGAAATCTAATATTCTCCTCATTTACAGCGGGGGTTACATTATCCCGTATATAATGAAATTGCTGGTAATTGGAGTCACTTGCAGATTAGCCATTTGACTCGGGTCTTCCAGTGATCAGCAATTCCTCCTTTTTTTTTTGTTCTCTGCACACGGCATGTTTTTTTGGGAACACCGAAGATCTGATGCAGCAATGTACAGGAGTTCATTTTACACCTGTATGTACCAAGTTTTTTTTTTTTTTTTTTTTTTTTCTTGGAATTCTCTATTATTCCTTGTTGAAAATAATAGAAAATGTTTTACTGGTGTTTAGAGCTGCACGATTAATCGGCAAGAATCATTATCGCGATCTTGACTAAGGCTTCATTCACACCAGGCGGATCCACTGCCAGAGTCTGCCAGCTCAGCTCTCTGTTGATCTCTGCTGAGCCAACAGATGACGGGTCCCTCTCTGCTCACTGAACGCCGGGGAGGGGCTTGTCAGACGCCGCTGTTGCCTATGGAGAGATCGGACGTAAATGGGCAGCATGCCCATTTTCATCAGATCTCACCCGATCCGATCCACCAGGGATGGATGTGAACGTAGGGCCATCCGTCTGATTTTTAGCGGATCGGCGTGGGTCGGATGTCAGCGGACATGTCACTGCTGACATCCATTGCTCCATTGACTAACATGGAGCGCCCGTTCAGGTCCACCGACAAAAGTGACACGTGGACCTGAACGGTCCGACAGTGTGAAAGGGACCTAAAGTGTTTCACGATTCTTGCTATGCAAAGAATTCTCTTTCGGGCAGTCTGCCAAGAATCGCAACATTCTTTATCAGTTGAACTTAACTATAAACATTGTAACAATTTGTCAATGGAATAGACTTCCTGTGTAAGTGAAAAAAGTTTAACCACTTAAACACTAAACCTTTTTCTGACATTTGTTGGTTTCAAGTTAAAATCTTTTTTTTTTTTTTTTTTGCTAGAAAATTACTTAGAACCCTCAAACGTTATATATATATTTTTAGTAGACACCCTAGAGAATAAAATGGTGGTTGTTGCAATATTTTATGTCACACTGTATTTGCGCAGCGGTCTTTCAAATGCAATTTTTTTGGGAAAAAATTACTTTAAAGAATTAAAAAAAAAAAAACAGTAAATTTAGCCCATTTTTTTTTTTTTTTGTATAACGTGAAAGATTTTACGTCGAGAGAATCGTAGTCATTTTATTCTAAGCAAAAAAATCGTGATTTTCATTTTGGCCAGAATCATGCAGCTCTACTTGGGTTCCATACAAATAATTTTGCCTCTAGTTAAAGTGGTTGTAAACCTCAGACGTGAACAAAGCATATCCCTCTATAGTGTGTACTTGTCTCAATCCAGAGCACTAAGTGTCATTTCTGTCTGCTGCTTCCTTCCTCTATCAGCATGAGTCACTTCTGACATGTTTTTCCTGACACCATGAGAAGAAAAGGTGACAGGGGAGGGATCCCCAGCAGATTAATGCCCCGTACACACGGTCGGATTTTCCGATGGAAAATGTCCGATCGGAGCGTGTTGTTGGAAATTCCGACCGTGTGTGGGCTTTATCGGACATTTTCCATCGGATTTTCCGACACACAAAGTTGGAGAGCAGGAGATAAAATTTTCCGACAACAAAATCCATTGTCGGAAATTCCGATTGTGTGTACACAAATCCGACGGACAAAGTGCCACGCATGCTCAGAATAAATAAAGAGATGAAAGCTATTGGCCACTGCCCCGTTTATAGTCCCGACGTACGTGTTTTACGTCACCGCGTTTAGAACGATCGGATTTTCCGACAACTTTGTGTGACCGTGTGTAGACAAAACAAGTTTGAGCCAACATCCGTCGGAAAAAATCCTAGGATTTTGTTGTAGGAATGTCTGATCAATGTCCGACCGTGTGTACGCCCTATAACAGCCTCAGCTCTGTTCCTGTGTGCTGCGGGGCGGGGCAGGGGGGGTCCCCTCCAATCAGCTCTGAGCTCTGTTCTCCGCCCCCTTTTTTTCAGAACTCTCTGACAAGCTTATAAATTCAGCACTTTAAACGGATGTAGAGAAGGGCGGATAAACAGGTAAACAGGTACAACTTATCCAGGAGGATGTATTCCATTTCTGTGCATCACCAGAGGATAGTCCCTTCACTGGCTACATGGAAGGGTTTACAACCACTTTACGGGACAGGCTTGTATGACTCTGGAGTGCAACTTTGACCCAACTTTAGATGGGTGCCACTTGGATGTGACTTGTTCCTCTGCAAAGTTGAACTCACTGTTGCATGCAAAACATTCAGTAACGACTTTTATGCAATTTTTGAGGGTTAACATTGAAGTCTATGGCCCTCAAGTTGCATGAAAGTCGGACCAAAGTAGTGCATGAACTATGAAGTTGCTTCGACTTTAGGTTGCACATATATGAATGGTTATCATTGGAAAACGTAGGGTATGACTTGTCATGTGACTTTGGTGTCCAAAGTCCCATAACAAGTCTCAAAAGTGTGAGAGGGGGTGTAAGCTGTGCAGTCTGAAAGGGCCCTGATGTTAGATGACAGCATTGTTATAGGTGTAGGCAGTTTTACATACTTCCCAAAGCCAAAAACCTCCCAGAGATGGTATCATCGTGTCCTGTCTTGTTGCAAGGATGTTGCTAAGAAACTACCAGCCATTACTGCCCCCCCCCCCCCACCATCAGAGGAACTAGTTTTTTGGCCAGGCTTCAGGAGATACGTAAATTGCCTACACCTATAGCAAGGGCATTATTGACTTTGTCTAAAGCTGCACAGTTTGTTTTTATCTACAGGTACTTCTTACTTGCTTAAGAATTTTTTACTTTTTCCCTGGTAATAATGAACTAACCCTTAAGGCTTCATGTACACGGGACGTTTTTACAACTTCTCCTGAACAATTTAACTTGACAGATAGTAACCCAGGTTTAAAACGTCCGTTTTGTCGCGTGACTCCCAATTACCAGCATTTGCGTTTTTAGAAGCGTTTTAAAAAAAAATATTTTTTTTTTCAAATAACCAAAAATGAAAAACACCTGTAAACAAACGCGGCTAAGTGCGAGTTACCACGTTCACACGCGTTTACAAGCTGTTAGAGGCGTTTGGTGTTTCTCTGAACATCCGTCCTGAATGAATTTTTTTGCATTCCAAAAAATGCTTCTAAACTCAACTGCCTAGAAATGTGTGAACAAGATAACATAGAGGAGAGTTCAGGGGACAGCTGAAAAAAAAAACGCCTGTTCTTTACTTACTCCGACATTCTTTTCAATTTAACTGTAAAAGAGGGCGCGCTTCGCGTTTTGATGAGCACACGGTCCCATTACTTTCTCTGCTTTTTTTATTTTTTTTCGTTGTTTATGTCGGAGTTGTTTTCTGATCCTTGTTTTCCCTTTTACAGGAGCCCAGCGGGGGATCTTGGAGCTAAAAAGAAAAAGAAGAAACAGAAGAGGAAAAAGGAAAAGCCCAATTCTGGGGGGGCCAAGTCTGACTCTGCGTCTGATTCTCAAGAAATCAGATCACAACAGCCTGCAAAAGTCAGTCATCTCTAAGTTTTGATCTTTTAATAGGAAATACCACATCATATCAGTTGTCCAAAAGTGTCAGAATGTATGTGTTCTTTTGTTTTTTGTTTTTTTACAGATCTACAACCAATAACGTAAATGTATTTTTATTGGGATTTTATGTAATAGACCAACACAAAGTGGCACATAATTGTGAAGTGGAAGGAATATTTATAAATGGTTTTCAAAATGTTTTACAAATATATGTAAAAAGTGTGGCGTGCATTTGTATTCAGCCCCCTTTACTTTGCTACCCCTAACTAGGGGTGCAACGGATCGTTGCCGATCCGTGATCCGTACGGATCACCCTCCGCGGATCGGCACACCCGCGATCCGCGGAGCACTTTTCGGCCTCAGCCATAGGAAAGGATGCGGCTTCGGCCTAGCTCCGGAGCCGGCGGCCATCTTAGTACACCCGGAAGCGGCCGCTGTCTCGACAGGAAGTGACGTTTCGTTGTCGCCATCTTGCTACACCCCACACTCCTGCACAGTACAATAATGATAGAGTGAGAAGGGGCAAGCGGACATCTTGTTACACCCACCGGAGTTTTAGATTTAAAAGCCATTTTCAACACAAAACTGAGCTTATATGCACAAATACTGTATTTATGCATATAAGCTCGGTTTTGTGTTGAAAATAGCTTTTAAATGTAAGGTGTAAGATTTGTGTGTTTTTTGTTTTTTTTTTTGTTTTTTTTTTTTGCTTATCCGAAAATGATCCGATCCGTGACTCTGATCCGAGGATCGATCCGATCCGTGAGATTTTTGATCCGTTGCACCCCTACCCCTAACTAAAATCTAGTGGAACCAATTGCCTTCAAAACTCACCTAATTAGTAAATAGAGGCCACCTGTGTGTAATTTGATCGCAGTATAAATACAGCTGTTCTGTGAAGCCCTCAGAGGTTTGTTAGATAATCAAGATGGATGGAGCCAAATACAAGGCAATCGTAGAAGAAAACCTGTTAGAGTCTGCAAAAGACTTGAGACTGGGGCGGAGGACAACGACCCTAAACATACAGCCAGATCTACAATGGAATGATTTTGATCAAACCATATTTATGTGTTAGAATGGCCCAGTCAAAGTCCAGACCTAAATCCAATTGAGAATCTGTGGCAAGATGTGAAAATTGCTGTTCAGACTCTCTCTATCCAATCTGACAGAGCTTGAGCTATTTTGAAAAGAAAAATGGGCAAAAATGTCAGTCTTTAGATGTGCAAAAATGGTAGAAACATCCCCAAAAAGACTTGCAGCTGTATTTGCAGTGAAAGGTGGTTCTACAAAGTATTGACACTTTTCACATATTTATTTGTAAAACATTTTTGAAAACCATTTATCATTTTCGTTCCACTTCACAATTATGTGCCACTTTGTGTTGGTCTATCACATAAAATCCCAATAAAATACATTTACGTTTTTATTTGTAACATGACAAAATGTGGGAAATTTCAAGGGGTATGAATACTTTTTCAAGGCACTGCACAGTCGATAAATACATAGATACAGTAGGTAAATAGATACAATGGATAGATACGGTAGGTAGATGCATTGGATAGATAAGGTAGATAGAGATCGATACACTACTGTGCAAAAGCTAAGCTCATGTACACTGGCCTAAAAAAAAAAAACTCTGCTTCTACAGGAAATTTGTGATTTTTGCCTGTAGAAGCAGCTCAATGTTATCCTATGTGTCCATGCACACTAGGATGTTTACAGGTATATTGTAAGCTCAGCGTTTAGAGGCAGAAAAAAAACTTGTGGTTTGCATTTTTGAGAGGAGTTTTCTGGCAGAAAAAAAATGCTAAACTTTTGTACAAAACCCTCTAGTGTTTTTTTACTTCTGGCAAAAAGAACTGGTGTTTTTTTTAAGCCCAATGTGCATAGACCCTTAAGCAGATGTGAAAAAAATTCATGTTAATTTAAGAATGCTTTCAGAAATTGAAGTGTTAGTTTTTTTTTAATCAATTAACAACATGAAAAGTAATGAACAGAAGAGAAATCCAAATTAAATCAATATTTGGTGTGACCCCCCTTTGCCTTCAAAACAGCATCAATTCTTCTAGGTACACTTGCACACAGTTTTTGAAGGAACTCGGCAGGTAGGTTGTTCAAAACACCTTGGAGAACTAACCACATATCTTCTGTGGATGTAGGATGCCTCAAATCCTTCTGTCTCTCCATGTAATCCCAGACAGACTCCATGTTGAGATCAGGGCTCTGGGGGGGGGGGTATCTACTTGTATTTCTCAGCATTGAGGACACCATTGATGCTGGCAAAATCTCCAACTCCATTTGCATAAATGGCAGTCACAAACTTGTAGGGGAACCTTCACCATTCTTCACTGTTGCCTGCAGAAACTCATTTTTGTACCGCTCTCCAGTCCTTCATGAACAACTGTTTTGCCCCATCGGTTCAGAGTACCTGCTGCCATTTTTCTGCACCCCAGTTCCTATGTTTTCATGCATAATTCAATCGCTTAGCCTTGTTTCTACGTCGGAGGTTTGGCTTTTTGGCTGAAATTCTTCTACGAAGACCACTTTTGGCCAGACTTTCTTGAACAGTAGATGGGTGTACTTGGGTCTCACTGGTTTCCCCCAGTTCTGTGCTGCTGGACATCTTCCATTGTCGAAGGGAAGTAAGCATGATATGTCTTATCTGCTGCATTGGGTTCACCAGTCCTCAACGTTGCCGTTTCTTTGTGCTTTCTCAAAAGAGCTTGAACAACACATCTTGAAACCCCAGTCTGCATTGAAATCTTTGCCTGGGAGAGGCCTTGCTGATGCAGTGTAACTACCTTGTGCCTTGTTGCTGTGCTCCGTCTTGCCATGGTGTATGACTGACTTGTGACATGAAACTGTCTTCCACAACCTCACCTTAGTAGCAGAGTTTGGCTGTTCCTCACCCAGTTTAAGCCTCCTACACAGCTGTGGCTCCTTCAGTTAATGAGTGTGTTTCATCCTGCAGATGAAATTGATGATAATTAGACCCTGCTTGGTAGAGATGATGTGCAAGTGTAGGAATTTGCTGGATTGAAGCCAAAGTGTAATCACACCAAATATTGATTTCATTCAGATTTTTCTTGTGTTTGCTCACTTTGCATTTTGTTAATTGATAAAAATAAATAATTATAATATATATTTTTGAAAACATTATTGAGTTACAGCATTTCTTTACATCTGCCTAAAACACTTGTACTTATGTAAACCTAAATATCTGATCTATCATTAAAATTCACACTTGGTAGGACAGCAATCAGTATTGCTAAATTACATTATTAAAATAGTACGTCTATTTCCATAATTAGCTTTGTGTTTAATTTAACCCCTTTACGCCCATGTAAAACACATGAGGCATCCAGATAGTGGACTTTATTCTTGGGCGCTGCATAAATAATATGTGTTCCTGTGTTTTGAGCTGGAAGTGCGCTTGATTGCGCTCTTCCAGTACTGAGGCCGAGCGGTCAGTGACCGCTCTGAGTCTCATACTAACGATCGGGAATCATCAGAATTGGCTCTCAATCACGTGATTTCTGTGATGGGCTATTACAGTGATCATTCACTTTATAGCGCATCTTTTTCTCCTCTGTGAAGAGGAAAAATATATTAAATCTTTTATGCCTCATTGGAGAAGTCTGTACCAAAAAAATAGTCTGTTGAGAAAATTTTATAAAGTATAACTAGATTAAGGCTTGATCTAGCTTAGTGAGTGTTCCTGTCAGTGTTTGTATCAGTGGCAGTATGTTAGTTAGTGACATTGTAAGTGTCGGTGTCGGTGCCAGTGTATCAGTTAGGGTCTGTGTTTTAAATCGGAGACGTCCCCCCCTCACCCACGAAAAATTAAGTCAGCAGCTACACATACTGTGTCTGCTGACTTTTTTATTATTGGGACACTTACCTGTCCTGGAATCCAGTGATGTCAGCATCCCAGCTGATGTTTCCATTGGCTGTAAGGGAAACCGTTTTTTCAAAAAAGGAGGGTACTTCCAAGTGGGTCATCGAGATGAGACTCTTCGATCAATTAGTACAGCTTTATTTGAAAATGGCACAATGCAAAATGGGGGGGGGGGGGGGGATAAGTTGAACCTTCACCAACTATTAATATTAAAAAAGACAAAGTTATCTTAAATGGGGTTTCGCAACTGCGCACACACCTATACACACACAATCAGTAACTTGGATGGCTCAAAAATTGGAATCCATGGGTGTAAATAGCTAAGGCTTCAACAAAAATTGAAAAACAATTGAAAAATTGAGCTAATGAAAGCCATAACAGTTCCAGCTGTGCTAGATATACCCAATCAAGTTCTGATTTGGCCAAGATGAAGTGTGTCGGGTGAGGGCAGGCAGATACTTGGAGTAGCCTAGAACACCCTATAGTGTGCAGTTGGGTAGTAATATTTGCATTCCATCAACAAACATAGTCTCTGTCGAGGGGGTACAGGTCAGTGCTCCTAATTATTGAGGTGAGTCAGGGCTGGTAACCGAACATGTACCACTAAGAGCAGTGTATGGGGGCTAAATCCTGATCGGTATGGAGGAACAAGTGTGATGGGGAACAATGTACATGGAGTGATCTCACCACCTCCGTGGTATTGCCATTTCGCATTCCATTCCAAAGCAGGCTGCACTTTCTCAATGGCCCAGCGGTGGGGGAAGGAGGAGGGTGGTGGAACTTCTGGGGATCTCGCCGCAGTCAGGTCTCCCGGAATTGGAGACGGGTACCTGTCAAAACCAGGTACCCATTCACCCAACGAGGGCTGAGAAAACCCACGAGCTGAATGTCCAAAACGTTCCTCTTCAGGAGGGACGTTTTGGAGCATTCTAATTGGTCAGCGCCGTCACATGGGCGGCGCTGACCAATCAGCAGTCACATAGCCCATCCTGTCAGCTATGAATAAGACGCGTAGATGCCGAGGGGATTTCTAAGCCCCGAGCACCTGACGTGGACATACCGGGGCTCAGTGCGGGAGATTTCCGCGGTCCAGGTCAGCGGGACTGGGGGGGGGGGGGCTGGGCGAGGAGGGGCTCCTGTGTAAGTTCACCTTACAGATTTTTCTGTAAAGGTGAACTTACACTTTAATTGAACAAGCTGAGCTTAGAAGCTGATTGGTTACCATGCACAGATGCACCAGATTCTGAGTGCACCAGTGTTAGTTAATCTACCCCTAAGAGCTGGTTCACACTAGTGAGATGGCAGACATCGCGTGTGATTTTCGCACCACATTGCTGTATGGTTGAATTTGCATCGCATTTCGGCCCAAACTCGTGCAGGACCCTTTTTTTTTTTTTTTTTTTTGTCTGCACCAGAATGCGCCATGTTTTGCAAACTGATTGCGGGGTGTCGTTAACCACTTCAGCCCCGGACTGATTCACCCCCTTCCCGACCAAGCCCTTTTTTGCGATACGACACTGCGTCGCTTTAACTGACAATTGCGCGGTCGTGCGATGTTGTGCCCTAACAAAGTTGATGTCCTTTTTTTTTCCCCACAAATAGAGCTTTCTTTTGGTGATATTTGATCACCTCTGTGGTTTTTATTTTTTGTGCTATGAACAAAAAGAGTGAACATTTTGGGAAAAAAGCAGTATTTTTTACTTTTTGCTATAATAAATATCCCCCCAAAAATATATAAAAAAAACCTAATTTCTTCCTCAGTTTAGGCCGATATGTATTCTAATACATATATTTGGTTAAAAAAAAAATCACAATAAGCGTATATTGCTTGGTTTGCGCAAAAGTTATCGCGTCTACAAAATAGGGCAGGGATATGAAATTAGCGGACCTCCAGCTGTTGCAGAACTACAAGTCCCGTGAGGCTTAGCAAGACTCTGACAGTCACAAGCATGACACCCAGAGGGAGAGGCATGATGGGACTTGTAGTTTTGCAACAGCTGGAGGTCCGCTAATTGCATATCCCTGAAATAGGGGATAGACTTATGGTATTTTTATTAATTTATTTTTATTAGTAATGGCTACGACATTATGGCGGACATATCGGACACTTTTGACACTATTTTGGGACCATTGGCATTTATACAGTGATCGGTGCTAAAAAAATGCACTGATTATTGTATAAATGTCACTGGCAGGGAAAGGGTTAAACACTAGGGGGCGATCAAGGGGTTAACTATGTTCCCTGGGCGTGTTCTAACTATAGGGGGGATGGGCTCACTAGAACATGACAGAGATCACTGCTCCTGATCACTGGGAGCAGTAGAACCCTGTCATGTTGCTAGGCAGAACAGGGGAATGCCTTGTTTACATAGGCATCTCCCCATTTTGCCTCTCCGTGCCACGATCGTGGGCCACCGGCGGACATCGATTCCGCGGGCACGCTCCCATGGCGTGCGGCAGGCGCGCCTGCTAGCCACTGATGACGCAGCAACATACGGGTACATTGTTTTGTGCACACCCATGCCACTTATGTAGGAAGATTTGTTTCATCTCTGTGTATCACCTGAGGCCAGTCACTTCACTGGGTAGATGTCAGGGTTTACATCCACTTTAAGTTGCTTTGGGTAAAGTTCCACTTTAATTGTTATCTTCATTTTGCACTTTTTATACCTTTTCTGTGTAGTGGATGACTTTTTGAAAGTTTTCTAATTGATAGACTCAGTATAGTACAGTAAAAGAGTTTTATGAGAACAATGCTTTGTTTCTCAGGGTTTAGTGGAATGCCTGGTACCTTTTGGCCAACTTCAGCATCCTTTGTGTTGGCGTTACATAAGATATACACATACATTCATAGATTCTACAAACTCCGGTATATCTTATAAAATACCGAGATGCTATAATTATAGATAAAAGTTGTTGGTCTGTCTCTGAGCAGTCGCTCTGCGATGCAGAACGTGTTTTCTCCAGTGAAAGCCAGAAAAGTGTTGTGTACATTTGCTTTGAATTATTTATTTTCAGCTGATGCTAGCAGCTGCTTTACACGGGGTCACCGGGGACAAGTGAAGTAAACATTGTGCTAGTAAAGAGAACCTGTTGGCTGTATTTTTCTCAGACCGCTCTGTGTATGATATATAGATGCTTCCTGTTCATTGGTGTCTGGCTGGGCAGTAAATTGTATGATGCCTTAGCATTGGGTGCTCAACCTGTGGCCCTCCAGCTGTTGCAGAACTACAAGTCCCATCATGCCTTTGCCTTTGGAAGTCATGCTTGTAACGGTCAGTCTTGCAGTGCCTCAAGGGACTTGTAGTTCCGCAACAGCTTGAGGGGTCACAGGTTGAGCACCCATGCCTTAAGGCCCCTTTCACACTGGGGCGGTTTGCAGGCGTTATTGCGCTAAAAATAGCGCCTGCAAACCGCCCCTAAATAGCCTCCGCTGTTTGTTCAGTGTGAAAACCCGAGGGCTTTCACACTGAAGCAGTGCGCTGGCAGGAGAGGAAAAAATCTCCTGCAAGCCGCATCTTTGGAGCGGTGTATTCACCGCTCCTTCACCGCTCCTGCCCATTGAAATCAATGGGACAGTGCGGCTATACCGCGGTAATATGAGGGGTTTTAACCCTTTTTCGGCTGCCAGCGGGGGGTTAAAACCGCACCGCTAGCGGCCGAATACCGCGGTAAAACAGCGCTAAAAATAGCGCTGTTCTACCGCCGACGCCCCCTACCGCCCCAGTGTGAAAGGGGCCTAAGGTGTAGGCTATTGCATGCATGGAACACACACTTTCATTTTTAGATCTGTATTTCAGAAGACTACCACATTCTCCTATCTCCGTGTCTTAGTCCCCATTCACATCTCTGCACCGCAGGAACATGCGAGAAATCGCTCACGTTCACCTTTTTGAGCGTTTGCGTACAGCGTTTTTAAAGTGCTTTTGAGCTTTGGCATTTTTTAATTGGCCAGTAGGGAAAAATATCATGTTTCATCATTTGTTGCTATGTTTTTCAGCTTTTTTCTTCCACTTTTATCTATTATTATTTTTTATAATTTTGTTTAAAAACCTTTTTGTAATGCGTTAAGGGATCTCCAAACTATGGTCTTGTAGTTGTTCAGGAACTACAATTCCCATCATGGTTAATTATGTCTGTGAATGTCAGAGTTACAATGCCTCATGGGATGTGTAGTTCCACGACAGCTGGAGGGCCGTAGTTTGGAAATCCATGGGAGGAAGTAATGTCTTATTTTTTAATTGTACCTACAGGTAAGCCTATAATAAGGCTTTACCTGTAGATAACATGAATAATCTCCTAAACTTGTTAAGCGCTGCGCAAACTGTTGGCGCTAAATAAAACCTGTATAATAATAATAAATATAATAATAAACTTGCAAAGTTAAGGAGATATTCAGAGTGTATGCAGCTGATGACGTTATCGACACATGCGCTCTGAAGGTCTGGCTTACCGTGCCGGACCTTCAGAGCCCGTTCCGTAAATGGCGGATCCCGCGCACGTGCGCGGCCGTGACGTCAGGGTGAATATGGCCACTTGCAGCGCCTAAGCCCGCGAACCCGGAAGAAACACCGGGGAAGATGTCAGCTGTCTCAGTGGTGTACGGCCGCCACTGGAAGGGCTTTGTTCTAAGATAAGTATTTCATAATGTGCTAGTATGTGATGCATACTGCTAGTTTGCTAAACCTCCTCTCTCTCCAGTCCCCGCTCCCTTCCCGCTATATTGCTCCCATGCTGCAGACCCCACATACCTTCATGCTGCTCCATACTGCACACCATATGTGACTATACACATGAGCCGGTAGTGACTACTGATGATGTCTTTCTGGTTCGCTTGTTGGTTTCCCAGTGCATTCTGGGATACCTCATACCTCCAATAATTACAAAGCAAAGCTAACTCTGAATACAAGCCCCTCAAATTCAACAGGTGCTGTTAGCGAGCATTGTGGTAGACTTCTCTGGTGGCTTTAGAGACATTTTGAAGCACCAAGAAAGTGACATGGGGTATCATTTTTGAAGCAAAGCAAACACAACAGTGTGAACAGGACTGTTGGCTTACCATTTTATTTAGTGACAGATGATTCGATTGGCATCTAGCATGTCATATGACACATTTTGAAGGAAGTGTAAACGAGCCCTAACTGATGACAAATGGATGCCTAAACACTTTGAGATTGCTTTGTCTCCCTTTCCAGCCTTATGAAGATCAACTATTTTTGATCGTATGTCTTCAGAGAGCTCCTTTTTGTGAGGCATGGTTCACATTAGCTGATGCTTCTTATGAACAGCAATCTTAAAATGTTTGAGTGTCTTTTATCAAAGAAGCTCTAAACCACACCTCCAAACTCATTTCATTAATTGGACTCCAGCTGTGCAAACTACTAACTCTAATTAGCTTTCATTGAGGTAATTAGCCTGCGGGTTCACTTACTTTTTTCCTCCAGCACTGTGAATGATAATGGATGTGTTCACCAATGACATAAGAAATGAGAATTGTTTGTGTGTTATCAGCTGAAGCACTTTGTGTTTGTCTATTGTTGTGCCTTAGATGAGGAACAGATCACATTTTATGGCAATTTACGGCAGAAAACTAGTTAATGCCAAGGGGTTCATATACTTTTTCTTACCACTCTGGGGTTGATTTACTAAAACTGGAGGGTGAAAAATCTGATGCAGCTCTGCATGATGGCCAATCAGCTTCTAAGGCTGGCAATATATAATATAATTTTCTTCTTCAATTTCCTTTAGATTTACCTTCAACTTTGTAGTACAAGGGCCCGCCCGAAAGACCCCTTTCACCCTGGGGCGCTACAGCGCTAAAAATAGCGCCTGCAAAGCGCCCTGAAAATCCCGCTCCTCACACTCCAGTGTGAAAGGGCGGTAAAAAAAAGTCCTGCTAGCAGCATCTTTGGAGCGGTGAAGGAGCAGTGTGTATACCGCTCCTTCACCGCTCCTGCCCATTGAAATGAATAGGGCAGCACGGCTATACCGCGGGAAAAGCGCTGCTGCAGCAGCGCCTTGCAGTGGTTTTAACCCTTTTTTTGAAACCGCCCCCCGCTAGCAGCTGAATACCGCCGCTAAAACACCGGTAAAGCGGCGCTAAAAATAGTGCCGTTTTACAGCTGGCGCCCGCACCGCCCGGTGTGAAAGGGCTCAAAGTGTATAGGTCTGACCTCATATTTTATGGTTTTGCTAAATCTAAAGAAAGTTGTAAAAGAAAATTGTATAATGTATGGCTAGCCTAAAGCCTCGTACACACGATCAGATTGCTGGCCAACAAAGTGTCAGACCTTTGTCCGAACGGCGTGTGCCGTGAACTTGTCTTGCATACAAACGGTACACAATTGTCAGCCAACAAACGCGAACATAGTGACGTACTACGAGGAATTTCAGCTCTTGTGAGACACCCTTTGGGCCCCTTCTGCTAATGTCATGTTTGGTGAGCATTGATTCCGAGCATGCGTGTTTGTACTTTGGATTTTTGTGTGACGAACTTGTGTACACACGATAGGAATCTGACAACAGACCGTTGTATGCCAAAAATTTACTAGCCTGCCATCCGACATTTGTTGGCGGAAAGTTGGACAAAAATTGTCTGATGGAGCGTACCAACGGTCAGATGTCTGTCATCACACAATTCCCTGCCGAAAATCTGATCGTGTGTAGGAGGCTTTACTCCAGCTTGTTCAATGAAGCTTTGACAAAATAATCTGGAAGCTGATTGGTTTCTATGCAGAGCTACACCAGATTTTACACTCTCCAATTTTAGTAATCAACCCCTGTCTCATTAGATAGTAAATACTATTGGTGCACTGAAATAAAAATTCCAGTGCTGAAACCAAAAATTCAGGATGCACTTAGCCGAAAACCAAAACAGTTAAAAAAAATTAATTCAATTAACGTGGCTGGCGTTTTTGCATTGCAGTTCATGGGATGCGATTTTGCATTACAGTCCATGGGGCGCGATGACTGTGCATTGCAGTCCATGAGGTAGACGATGACTGTGCGTCGCAGTCCATGGGGTGCTATGACTGTGCGTCGCAGTCCATGGGGGAGACGACTGTGCGTTGCAGTCAATGGGGGGAGACGATGACTGTGCGTTGCAGTCAATGGGGTAGACGATGACTGCTTTGCAGTCCATGGGGCGCGATGGCTGTGCATTGCAGTCCATGGGGCGAAGATGGCTGTGCATTGCAGTCCATGGGGGAGACGATGGCTGTGCATTGCAGTCCATGGGGCGCGATGGCTGTGCATTGTAGTCCATGGGGCGCGATGGCTGTGCATTGCAGTCCATGGGGGAGACGATGGCTGTGCATTGCAGTCCATGGGGCGCGATGGCTGTGCATTGCAGTCCATGGGGCGCGATGGCTGTGCATTGCAGTCCATGAGGGAGACGATGACTGTGCGTTGCAGTCCATGGGGTGCTATGACTGTGCGTTGCAGTCCATGGGGGAGACTATGACTGTGCATTGCAGTCCATGGGGCGCGATGGCTGTGCATTGTAGTCCATGGGGCGCGATGGCCGTGCGTTGCAGTCCATGGGGCGCGATGGCTGTGCGTTGCAGTCCATGGGGCGCGATGGCTGTGCGTTGCAGTCCATGGGGCGCGATGGCTGTGCATTGCAGTCCATGGGGCGCGATGGCTGTGCATTGCAGTCCATGAGGGAGACGATGACTGTGCGTTGCAGTCCATGGGGTGCTATGACTGTGCGTTGCAGTCCATGGGGGAGACTATGACTGTGCATTGCAGTCCATGGGACGCGATGGCTGTGCATTGTAGTCCATGGGGCGCGATGGCTGTGCGTTGCAGTCCATGGGGCGCGATGGCTGTGCGTTGCAGTCCATGGGGCGCGATGGCTGTGCGTTGCAGTCCATGGGGCGCGATGGCTGTGCATTGCAGTCCATGGGGCACGATGGCTGTGCATTGCAGTCCATGAGGGAGACGATGACTGTGCGTTGCAGTCCATGGGGTGCTATGACTGTGCGTTGCAGTCCATGGGGCGCGATGGCTGTGCGTTGCAGTCCATGGGGCGCGATGGCTGTGCGTTGTAGTCCATGGGGCGCGATGGCTGTGCGTTGCAGTCCATGGGGCGCGATGGCTGTGCGTTGCAGTCCATGGGGAGCGATGGCTGTGCATTGCAGTCCATGGGGCGCGATGGCTGTGCATTGCAGTCCATGAGGGAGACGATGACTGTGCATTGCAGTCTATGGGGGAGACGATGACTGTGCGTTGCAGTCTATGGGGGAGACAATGGCTGTGCATTGCAGTCCATGGGGCGTGATGGCTGTGCATTGCAGTCCATGGGGCGTGATGGCTGTGCATTGCAGTCCATGGGGCGGGATGGCTGTGCATTGCAGTCCATGGGGCGGGATGGCTGTGCATTGCAGTCCATGGGGCGCGATGGCTGTGCATTGCAGTCCATGAGGGAGATGATGACTGTGCGTTGCAGTCCATGGGGGAGACGATGGCTGTGCATTGCAGTCCATGGGGCGTGATGGCTGTGCATTGCAGTCCATGGGGCGTGATGGCTGTGCATTGCAGTCCATGGGGCGGGATGGCTGTGCATTGCAGTCCATGGGGCGGGATGGCTGTGCATTGCAGTCCATGGGGCGCGATGGCTGTGCATTGCAGTCCATGAGGGAGATGATGACTGTGCGTTGCAGTCCATGGGGGAGACGATGGCTGTGCATTGCAGTCCATGGGGGAGATGACTGTGCATTGCAGTCCATGGGGGAGACGATGACTGTACATTGCAGTCCATGGGGCGCAATGGCTGTGGTGCATCCCTAATAAATACATGGTGATCATGCCAGATCCCAACTTTGTTATTCAGAGTGGCAGCGTGATCCTGAGTATTCGGTGTTGTCGCTCTGTCTTCACATGCTCCAGTTTTCTCAGTGAGGAAGCCGTGTGTACTTCTCCTTTCTTCCCATCATGACACTTTAGAATGAAAGGCCTGGCCGGGTCTTCTCCAGGAACCTCACTGTCATATTTCTACCCAAAGAAGCAGCCGCGTCACATGCTTCCTCTTGGCTCCTTTGTAAGGTATTCCAGATACACAAAGTGTAACAATGTCAGCTTGCCAAGGCCTTTCCAATGACCTGCTGGAGTCCCTCGGGTCTGGGAAATGAGGAGGTAATTCTCACGCTGACTCTGGCCTTTGTACTGTTCAGTGAAGGACAGACCAGTGTGAATCTGGCCTCCCAGGAGGGACAATCTGTCTGTATTCTAATGACACTTTCCTCTATATACAGTAAATGGGTCCTTTTGCAGGGAGCCTGTCACTAACAAAAGAAGACGTTCACCCCCGGTGCACAGAAGATGTTTCTGCAAAGCAATCTTTAACATTCACAAGAATGATTGGCTTCAGCCAGTGTAAATCAGAATGGCTGGCAGTGGAGTGTGGTGCCCTCTAAAGAGCGATTCATGGTTGGATCGCTTTTGACAGGCGTACGAAAATATACCGCATTTCAGCTTACCAGTCGTCATGAGTGTTGGCTGCATTCGTTTTCTTTTTTTCAATCTCTCTTTTTTCCCTTTATTTTCACCTGGTGATTCTGCCAGTAACACACGTCTGGTCATCAGAACTCACTTTCTCTTCTGTATTAGGGCAACAGAAACCAGATAATATACTACAGAGCCCCATTGCTCTCTTATTGTCCATGATGTAGAGAGACGTGGTATTGTAGTCCTCAGAGAAGAGTGTTAATGAATAAAAGTCAGCACAAGAAGAGAGCAAAGGTCATTATTATCTTACAAGATATAACAAAACACTTTCAATATGTTTAACCGCTTGCCACAAAATCACGTACCTGTACATCATTCTGCTTCAAGTGGTTTGTCCTGGGGTGATGAATGCAGCTGCAGACATCACCCCAGTAACATTTTTTTTTTTTGCTTTAGAGCAAATGGTCGGCTTTCTTGTGATACCAATCGATGGGCATCCACATAGGGAGGCCCGAGCAACCATCCAGCTGGAATAGGCTTTGATCGGGTCTCAAAACCTAGTAACCCAGAAGCAATGTCACTTCCGGTTTACTTGACAGCCAACAGCGGCATTTTTGAAAAAATCCAAAATATTCAAAAACGTTGATCTTGGCGTTTTGAATAGTTTCAAGTGTAGAGAAAGGGGTTTGGGGTCTTTTAGACCCCAAATCCCTCCATAAAGAGTACCTGTCACTGCCTATTACTATCACAAGGTATGTTTACATAAGCAATGAAATGAAAGTGATCAGAATTTTTTTTTTTTCAGTGTAAAAATAAATAATATTTTTTTTTTTTAAAGCGCCACCATCCCTCTGAGCTTGCATTTCAAAGTAAACGCATACGTAAGTCGCGCCCACAGATGTAAACAGTGTTCAAACCACACATGTGAGATATCACCGCGATTGCTAGCGTGAAAGCAATAGTTGTAGTACTAGACCTCCTCTGTAAACTAAACTGGTAACTGTTAAAAAAAAATTTAAAGCGGCGCAAATGGAGATTTTTTTAAGTATCGTAGTTTGTCGCCATAAGTGTGCGCAATTTCAAAGCATGACATGTTGGGTACCTATTTACTTGGCGTAACATCATCTTTCACATTATACAAAAAAATTGGGCTTACTTTACTGTTTTGTTTTTTTAATTCATTGAAGTGTATTCTTTCCCCAAAAATTGCATTTGAAAGACCGATGCGCAAATACAGTGTGAAATTTCAACAACCGCCATTTTATTCTCTAGGGTCTCTGATAAATCTATCTATCTATATATCTATATATCTATCTATCTATCTATCTATCTATCTATCTATCTATCTCTATCTTTATATAGATATATCTATAGATATATCTATATACGGTATGTATATATATATATATATATATATATATATATATATATATATATATATATATATATATATATATATTATATATATATATATATATATATATATATATAAAATGTTTGGGGGTTCTAAGTAATTTTCTAGCAAAAAATACTGATTTTAACTTGTAAGCAACAAATGTCAGAAATAAGTTTGGTCTTCAAGTGGTTAACAGAACAGAGGGGGCCAAATAAGAGAAGGTAAAGGTAGAATTCCAGGATAAAACTAATCTTAAAAATGCTCCCACCTACCCCCTAACACCAAGCTGACTAACTTGTAAGTGTAAGTTGGCTGCTCTGGTCTGGTCATATGATCCAGCTCCCCTGTGTCAGCCAGCGGTGGCTGCAGGGGAGAGGCGGGAGCACCGATAACGGTGACATCACCACTCCCAGGCAAAATTGTTGAGCGCTGGCTGACGCAGGGGAGATTACATGGCTGGCCCAGAGTGGCCTGAAAATAGGTAAGCCTATACATCTTTCTTACACAGCTTAGTCTGCATACATAGTGGGAGGGGGGAGGGAGCATTATTAAGATTAGTTGGGTTTATCCTGGGTGTCTACTTCAACCACTTGCCGGCCAGCAATGTACCCGTACGTCACTGGATTTCAGTTGGTCATACCAGGATGATGCTTGCAGCTGTTTTTTTAGAGCCAACAGTCAGCTTTCTTGTAAAAGCAATCCTAGCAGCTAAATAGCCATTGGATTGGTTTTACAAGCAACGCGCTTCCTCCCACCACCTTCCGCTTTAATGGGATCTTCCTTCGTACCGAAATCCAGATCAACCAGCCAGCGCTTCCGCCGGCTGATCATAGAGCAGAATAAACACCAAATTAGCTTTGTTGGGCTCTATGATCTAGTAACCCAGATGCAATGAACTTATATCACTTTCAGTTTGCCCGGATGTAAACTGCGCCATTTTTCAAAATGAAAAGCATTTGATCTCACGATCTTGGTGTGACCAAATGCTTTTAAGGGCAGAGGAGGGATCTGGGGCCTTATAGCCCCCAGATCTCTCCATAAAGATTACCTATAACATGCCCATTGCTGTCACAAGGGATGTTTATGTTCCCTATCACAGCAATAAATGTGATTAAAAAAAAAAATTAAAGCGATAGTATAAAAATGGAAACCATTTTTTGTTTTTTAAAGTGCCCCATCTACCTGTGCAACGGCGAACACACACGTTGATCCAACAGGTGAGGCATCTCAAAGAACGTCAGATCATGGGCAGTAATTCTAGCACCAGACATCCTGTGTAAATCTAAAGTGATAACCTGTAAAGCAGGGGTCTCAAACTGGTGGCCCTTCAGCTGTTGCAGAACTACAATTCCCACGAGGCATTGCAAGGCTGACCGTTATAAGCATGACTCCCATAGACAGAGGCAGGATGAGGCTTGCAGTTTCGCAACAGCTGGCAGGTCACCAGTTTGAGACCCCTGCTGTAAAGGCTTTTAAAGTAAAATTTACAGTGTTTGTCACTGTTGCATGAGCATGTGCAGTTTTAACCACTTCAGCCCCAGAAGAGTTTGCCCCCTTAATGACCAGGCCATTTTTTGCGATACGGCACTGCGGTTTTTAACTGACAATTGCATGGTTGTGCAAAACTGTACTCAAACAAAATTAATGTCCTTTCTTTCCGACAAATAGAGCTTTCTTTTGGTGGTATTTGATCACCTCAGTGGTCTTTATTTTTTGCGCTATAAACAAAAAAAGACCGACCATTTAAAAAAAAAACAAAAACAAAAAAAAAAACATTTTTTACTTTCTGCTGTAAAACACATCCAATAAAAGATGTAAAAATCTAATTTCTTCATCAATCTAGGCCAATATGTATTCAGCTACATCTAAAAAAATCTAATTGGCGTATATTGATTGGTTTCCGCAAAAGTTATCGTCTACAAACTATGGGATATTTTAATGGCATTTTTATTTTTACTAGTAATGGCAGTGATTAGCGATTTTTAGCTGGAATGCAATATTGCGGCGGACAGATTAGACACCAAGTGACACTTTTTGGGGGACCAGTGACACCAATACAGTGATCGGTGCAAGAAAAATGCATTCACGTATGTGGCAGGGAAGGGGGTTAACATCAGGGGCGATCAAAGGGTTAAGTGTGCTCCTAGGGAATGCTTTATAAGTGTGTGGGGGGTAAACTGACTGGAGAAAGAGAGACATTTGTGTTCCTGATTAGCAGGAACACACGATCTCTCTCTTCCTCTGTGACAACAGCGGTCTGCCTCTCCAGCGAACGATCAGCAGGTCCTGGCGGGGCGCTCCCCAGACCCGGGAACGGACAGCCAGGCCGCCCTGGCGCAGTAAATGTGCGGTGGGCAGTCCAAAAAAAAAATTGGGTTATGTATTGTGTGTGGGTTTTTTTTTGCATTCAAATTAACAAAATGTATTTTTTTTTCCCCCCAAAAAAATTGAGTGTGACATAAAAATTTGCAAAACCCACCATTTTATTATCTAGCGTCTTTTTAAAAAATATATATGTTTTGGGGGTTCTAAGAAATTTCTAGCAAAAAAAATGATTGTTACATGTAAACAAAAGCATTAGAAATAGCCGTGGAGGTCAAGTGGTTAATTGTTGGGGATAGTTTTACATACACTTTAATTGTGTTACACACTATACACTATACACGCACCTCAACAAACATAATAGAGCAGAAATACTTTAGGAAATTGCCGCATTGGTACAAAGCTCTGCCTGTCATTTGTCTTCAGGCTCCGAGTACTTGTCAGCTAGCATCCTTCCATTCATACAGACGCTTCTATTTTTTTAAACCAGTGTTGCTTTAAGAGCTCAAGATCAGTAGACCGCTGTCTGATTTCCTTCTCATCTAGAAATCTCTTTTATCTCCGCAGAATCCCGCCATTCCAATGCAGAAACTGCAGGACATCCAAAGAGCTATGGAGCTCCTGACCGCCTGCCAGGGACCCGCAAAGAACCTCGATGAGGCAAGCAAACGTAAATACCAGTTTTGGGATACACAGCCTGTACCCAAACTTTGTAAGTAGGCACTGGGAAATCTCATCTCTTCTGTTTTATGTCTGCCTGTACATATTAATGGTTTAAGTTGGATTTTCTGTCATCCAAAAAAGATATTTAAGAACCTCAAGGGGAGGCGGGGAGATGAGGGAAATAGGAGGCAATCAGAGCCACTGCACACAGGCTTCCAAATATGTCTCCAACACCCACTTATCACACTCTGCGTTTGATTTACTAAAACTGGGAAGAGCAAAGTCTGGTGCAAATGTGCATAGTAGCCAATCGGCTTCTAACTTCAGCTTGTTCAATCTCAATGAAGCTTTGACATTGAACCCCCTCTCCTCCCCCCCTCTCTCTCTCCTCCCCCCCTCTCTCTCTCCTCCCCCTCTCTCTCTCTCCTCCCCCTCTCTCTCTCTCTCCTCCCCCTCTCTCTCTCTCCTCCCCCTCTCTTCCTCCCCCTCTCTTCCTCCCCTCTCTCTCTCCT
>JBBGZY010002309.1:0-307500 GCA_037952925.1 Lithobates clamitans
TGTTCAGAGACTGATGTGACTGGCTCAGTGTTCTCTGTACAGCACTGCGGTATATGTCAGCGCTAAATGTATATAATTAATAGTTTGGTAATTGGGGGGGGGGGGGGTCTGATCAATATTCCTATCGCACACGTTCCTGGTAGAAATGGCTCATAAAATGGTGGGTGCTGCAGCAAAACATGGAAACATGTACACTTGGTAATGTGGGGGGGGGGGGGGGACATTAGAGTGTAAGCTCCTCTGGCATAGACTGATGTGACTGGCTCAATGTTCTGTGTACATCACTATGATCTATGTCGGAGCTATATAAATGTATAATAACAGTGTGGGACTGTGAGGGCGCATTAAAGTGTAAGCTCCTTTTTGGTTCAAAGACTGATGTGACTGGCTCAGTGTTCTCTGTACAGCACTATGGTATATGTCAGAGCTACATAAATGTACAATAGTGTGTAGTGGGGGGGGCTTGGCATTAGAGTATAAGCTCCTCTAGTGTAGAGACTGATGCGACAGGCTCTTCTTTTAACTTTTTTTTTAATTTATTTTTTTCTGTACAGCGCTGCGGAATATGTCAGAGCTATATAAATGTATAATAGTGTGTGACTGGTGGGGGGGGGGGGGGGCGCATTAGTAAGCTTTTCTGGCATAGACTGACGTGACTTTCTCCGTGTTCTCTGTACAGCACTGCAGTATATGTTGGAGCTATATAGAATAGTGTGTGACTGAAGTGGGGCAGCATTAGAGTGTAAGCTCCTCTGGTGCAGAGACTGACTCGGTGTTCTATGGTAGTGGCAACATTGGAGTGTAAGCTTTTTCTGGCAAAAGTTTAAAACATATTGGGTCTTTTTTTTTTTTTTCTTTACCGGGCTAAAATACAGCCCGTTCGTTGTACTAATTGTATTAATGTGTCTATAAAACAAGCGCCCTGCATTCTTCAGTAAAAAAAAAAAAAAAAAATCTGCTAATTTGTAATTTTACGCCTCGTGCGCAAATGTCCATTTACATTTTGCGAAAGTGCGCGTGTAATTGCACAAACGCATATACATGAAAATGCGCAGAAAGAAAGCTCAAATACATTTTAAAAAAAAATCTGAAAAAGTAGAAGCTCAAACAGGAGTATCATTTACAAAAAGGACTTGTTTTGCGATTTTTTTTTTTTTTTTTATATTTGTGTCCATTTGGCTTTTTAAACATTTTGTATCTAGTTTTAGCTTTTAAATAAATTTTTTGTATTTATTCGGCTTTAAAAAAGTGTGTGTGTGTGTGTGTGTGTGTGTGTGTGTGTGTGTGTACATATTTCTGTTAGTCTTGTTTTTTTATTGGGTTGTGTGTTTTTTGTTTGTGGTGTGTGGTTGGGTTTTTTTTTTTTGGCACAGCATCACCATAGATGCAGGCGCTATATAAACCGTTGCTATAATATTGTGTGTCCTCAATAGTGTAGCAGCCAGGAAAGCCCCTTTTGTATTTATGTTATGGATTCTTCTGTGCCACTATCCATCCCCCCCCCCCCCCTTTTCCCCTTGCCCCCCCTTGCTGAGAGGACACAGCGGGGTCAGACGCCCCCTGATCGCTGCTGCCTCAGACGCTTTGAATAGACTCCTCTGCTGAGTCTCATGACAAAACAGTCAGTGTTATCTGCAGGCTGCCTGCTCGGGGAGATGGGGCCAGCCCATGTGACGCTGGTGGCAGCTGTTCTAGGCTCAGTGTCAGCTTGTTTTCACAAGGCAAGTGTGCTGTTGCTTTGTTAGATAAGCCCAGGCGCTCTGGAGGAGCATTATGCTGTGTCCCGGAGCCTTTATCCGCAAAGCGTGCGATTCAGCCCGTCGACTCGGCGGAAACTGAGCCAAAAATAAGAGGGGGAAGAGCCGACGCCAACCTTTTTTTTGTAGTAAGCAGACTTCTCCGTCTCTTTGCTCCGCACCGTATGTTTAAATCTTTTGTCTTTTTGTCTTTGTCGTGTCCATGTAAAGCCTTTTGGGGAAACTGCACAAGGCCATGTGAACTGTGGGTGCTTTTAGGAAAGCATGGGGGGGGGGGTGTTTATTTGTGGAGCGGGGCAGAAATGGCTGTCTATTGCTGTTTTTTTTTTATTTATTTTTTTTTTTAGTTGGGTTCATAAGTTCCTGGAAAGAAGTATAGCTGCCCCAATTCAGAACATGCGCCCTGCAAGTCTTGTATGCGTGGTTTTAAAGGAGGGTGGGTGGGATGCTGCAAGCATATTGGGGTAGATTTGACTCCACAGTCCCATCACCGTTGGCATCACCGGGATTAGAGCGGTGATGGCTGCAAATGCCCACAAATCTATCTCAAATCCTGCACGATGCAGTGAGGTTTACGGTGGATTGTCGCAGGATTCGGCGTGCATCTTGATAAATCCCTACAGTGTACAGTAACGATCTGTTTGCCTGATTTGTAGCATCGATCAGTCTCATTAATGCGCTCCCCCCCCCCCCCCCCTTCCCCTGTCCTATTATCCCCCCTACCTCCAGGTTTTGCAATATGAATCTTTTCCGAATTGCTTGTGTCTGATGGCAAGGGGGTGTTTCTGCAAAGTTTGGGTGTCAATGGGTCAGATCATTTAGTGCAAGGCCAGGCAATCGTCATTGGACTGGTTACGACCCCACAGAAGTCTTCTGACAGGAAAATGGATGCTGTGGAAGGATGCCTAAGGATTCTATGTTGCATAAAATAAGGATAATTGGACATGCAAAGCTTCTTCAGCATGTTGGAAACCTCCTGTATTAGAAGTGGTCTAACGCTCATTGTTGCCCCAGTGAACGGTCGCATCTCTTATCAGACAGTGCATGCAGGGCCGGGCCAAGGGGTAGCCAGGGGAGGGCACTTTTAATAGGGGGAGGCCCAAAAAGGGTAGGACCTGCAACCTAAGGTAGGCCATGCATTGAACCTCTTTCCCAAGTCATCCTCCAGGAACATCGCACGAGCTTACCATCCTGGAGGATTCCTGGAAAAGGAGTTAACAGGTAACTTGTGTGGTGGTTTTTGTGTTGATTTTCTTTTTTTTTTTTTTTCTTCAACCAGCGGGTTGAAGGAAAAAAAATAATTACCTTATTCGGTTGTACAGAAGTTCATCAGTAGATAGACTTCTGTATGACCAACTTGTCTCCATACACGGATCGAAATTTTGCTGATCCATGTATGGCCGCCCTGAGGTTTGGCCTTTTTTCACCTTTTTTGGTGCTAAAGGATCTTGTCCTGGCACTGGATATACCCGTGGCCAAGCCAAGGGGTAGACCTAGGAGATGGCTGTCTTTGAGTGCACCTGGAAACTAGCCTGCTGAGGTAGTTACAGCTCATAGTGGGGTGCTTTCCCCTCGGGTGCTAAAGAACCTTGTCCCAGGCTGCCCTGCACTCATACTAAAGGCAACAGCAATCTAGCCCTAGCGGAACCCGGTGGGTTTAAACCAGCATATTAAACCTCCAGAAATATTTTTTTTTTTTTTTCCACTTGACAGTTTGCTGCATTCCTGCCCACTTATAAAGGAAAAATTCAGTGCTACTACCCATACACCACATAGATGGCAGAGCTCCCAGGTGCTCGATCCACAGTCGCTGGCTGAGTAGAGTAATGTAGAAAAAAATGATCCGCACTTCGGTATTTGCTCTTAAAATTTCTTCATTTTATTGAATAGCCACGGTGAACAAATGCAGATTAAGTCAGTTGACGCGTTTCAGCCTTTAAGGCCTTAGTCATAACCGTTTTAATGACTAAGGCCTTATAGGCTGAAACGCGTCAACTGATTTAATCTGCGTTTGTTCACTGTGGCTATTCAATAAAATGAAGAAATTTTAAGAGCAACAACCGGAGTGCGGATCATTTTTTTTTCTACATTCCTGCCCACTTGCTGCATATATATTTGGGTGTACATAAGCCAGTAATATAATCTTGTCACAGTTAATAAAATCTTCTGGGCAGGTAGGTCTTTGAGTGTCCGTTTTTAAGAATTATTAATTCATGCAAGGGTGTGCCTGTTTAGTGGAGGACTGCACCCTTTTTGGTTTAACGGTATTGGTGGTATTACTGGCTTGCATAAGATGGATGTCATGGATGGGAAGATCCACCTTTTTAAATTAGAGGTAAACCCTATAGATTGGGTGCTCAGTGTGCTGTTTATGATAAACCATTATCGTTTGTTTTTTGTTTTTTTTGTTTTTGTTTTTTTTTCTTTTTCCCCCATCTCAGTGCTACTGACCTCCTCCAGCCTCTTTCAGTCCACTTCTTGTCTACATGCATCCTTGGTTGCACATCATTGCTCTGGACTGGCTTCCTGATAAGTGACAACAGCGGACCATGCCTGTTCAATGTGTGTCAGCACAACCGCTGGTAATCTCCACCAGGGGGTGCATGTGACAGCGTGGCAATGCAGGAGCACAATTGGGAGACCAGGACAGGCACTGTCGCCTTATAACAGGAAGTGTCTGAACCAAGGACCTTTGTGGCAGGATCACCTGGGATAATTTTAATGAAAGCTTGCCTTATGCTTTAAAGTTTTTGGATGATCTTTTTAGTGACTGGGTTTGAGCTACTTTACAACAAGACTTTTTGTGGATTTCCACAAAATGTTTTTTTTTTCTTTCCTGGATTACCCGACTCCTGCAGTCTATTCCTTACACACAATATTGCACACTTTGGGTGAGATGTACTAAAACTGGTGCAGCTGTGCATAGTAACCAATTGGCTTCTGGCTTTTAGCCCTTTGTTCAGGCTGGGGTCACACTATTGCGAATTGGAATGTGGATCTCTCTTCCCCCCCCCCCCCCCCCCCCCCCCCCCATCCAATTCGCAATAGCAGGAGATTTTGACCGGCTCTCTCTGAGCCACATATCTCCGCTGCGGCTCCATGCGAATTTGCACAGGAGCCCCATCCATCTTTTTGTCTGTTTTCAAGTCCGAATTCAGCCAAAAATTCGGGCTGAAATCGGACCTGAAACGGTGAACGGGGACACACCGGCCCCCTGCTATGAGCCTAGGGTTGCCACCTCATCCCTTTAAACCTGAACACACATGAATTTCACAGGTTCTGAGGCTACTTTTAATGCAGATAAGACACCAAGCGAGTTTAATTACCAACTTAATCAGCCACAGAACCTGTCTAATTAATAGGTGTTCGGTTTTAAAGGGATGAGGTGGGAACCCTATATGAGCCGCATGCGACGATGGTGTGAACCCAGCCTTACATTGAACGCGGCTTGGAAATCGTGCGTGAGTTCATCTGATCTCGCACGATTTCAGAGCAGCATTTCAGTCTGACTTCGGGGGCAACGTGAAAGACATTTGTTCGAGTTCCTGCACAGATGTGTTTTTTTGAAATTGCTCCCCAAAGTCGCCAAAAGTAGTGCAGGAACTACTGTTGAAAATCAGTACGGCGTCACACCGATTGGGACCCTCCTATTGCCGGCAATAGGCTCCAATTTGACATGCGATTTGACCTATCAAATCGCGCCGATGTGAACCTGGGGGCTTGTTGTCCAAAGCTTAATTGAACAAGCTGAAATTTAGAATCTGGTCACCATGCACAGCTGCACCAGATTTTGTGTGCACCAGTTTTAGGAAATCTCCCCTCTTTGTGTCCCTCCTAGTTTTATCCAGCTGCTCTTCCTCTCCATGCTTTCCATTATCACCCACAGCCAGAAGACCTGCCATAGTCTCAGAAGGGATCGCTCATCTATTTTTTTTTTTTTTTTTTTTCCTTCTCTCTCCTTGATCCCAAGGTGACATAGACAGAGATTGTCTGATCAACACACAGTAGGACCTCCTGGAGCAGGCGGCTGGGAGGCATTTTAGCCTCTGGGAAATTCTTCTGCCTCTTTTGTTACTTGCTTTTCAATGATTAGATGGATCTTCTAAGCTGGAAGCCCTTCCTCGCTCACTCTCCTCGTCACAGGCGGGGAAGAGGCAATAATGCCTGTTGGGTCTGTGTTGGGAGTGCATTGTAGGTCTTCTTCTGGATGCCACTCTGTGCCGGCCTGATTTCTTACTGCTTCATTTATTAGCCTGATTTTTTTTTTTTTTTTATCTTGTGCATGTTCAGGCTTTAGCATTTTTGTTTTGGTCAATGGAAAGCTAATTACTAAGAGGAGAAGAGGCAATAAATTGCACATATGCACATTTTTAGGCACTTCCATGGACATCTAAAGGGTCCAATTTGTGATTCCTCCAAAAAAGCTCTTGTACTTTTCAAGTGACATGGGTACCATTTGAGTTTAAGAATCTTGACGTTGAGCGTTTTGAAGCCCTTTGAGAAACGCACAATTCAAATCGATCAGGCATGAATGTGGTCTTGCGCTTGAGCATAAGCCGTGCCAGGCTATTTTGACGAATTTCTCTGTTTTCAAGCTACAGGCAGTTGTTTCAGCCAATGTAAAAGACGGTATAGTCTGCGACAAGGCATGACCCTTGGTTTTTTGTTTTTGTTTGTTTTTCCTCGATTGGTTGTGTGGTACTTCTTTTTTTTTTTTTTTTTCTGTTCTCTTGAGCCATGGCCCCTATGTCAGTTTCTCCCCATACGCTCTGCTGTTTTGCCATGTTTCTTGTAATGGTCATTACTGGGTTCATGGAAGTCCTTGTGGGCCCTCACAAGGCAGATAAAGGTCTCCACATCCAGCATTGACACCCCCTGAAGCCTTCATTTTGAAGGTTGCTAGGAGTAGAAGGTTCTCTGGTGCAAAAAATGCTTGTGTTGCATATTTTCAGGCGCTCCCAATGAAGTTTATGTAGCCAAAAAAAAACATGATTCTGCACAAAAAGGTGCTTGACAAGCAGCAGCACGACCCTCAGGTGTTAATGGGCACCATTGAATATAACCTGAAGCTTTATGTTGAGCGTTGTCATGCTTCAGAAAAAGCGCTGCAAATTGCTCAGGTGTGGATGGAGGGCTTGGAGAATTAAACTTTACTGAGCTGTTGAGGATGCTCCATATGATAAGTTGGGTAAAAGAACCTCTCACTGGATGATGGCATTGGTTCTAACCAGAGTACAATAATCAAATGGCTGATTGGACAGTAGATTTTTGTTAGCAGGGCATATGGAGGAGTCCACCGATGTGCTCCATTGTCTGACAAAATGAGTCCTCAGAGGCAGGGAAAAGATGAACAGGATGCCATTCATGTGCAATGGACGATGAGCGCGGCCAGCTTTTTGAGGTTTTGTAGGAATTATTGCTAATGGCAGTCCTTGAGCGGGTGCTTAAGACTTCATTCCAGTGTGGCTTTGGGTACTTTCAGGGTGTCCGTCTGTTCATGGAAGACCTCTAGTAATACAGTGATGAGCACCAATCTCTGGGAAATCCCAATCTGTGTGGGTTTTGTTTCTCTTGTGGGTGTCGCTGGGCCATCCATTCATCCCAGAACAAGCATTGTGTCCGGGAGAATTCAGAACCCACAATTTTATAGTGGTGGTTTGTTTTTTCTCCTCTATCCCTCTAACATTTTCATTCTGTTCAGTCATACCTGAAATGTATATTTCCATCACCTACAGTATGTGCACTGTCTGTGCTGTGCATTGTGGGAAGAATAAAAGATAGGTGTGTGTGTGTGTGTGTGTATAATCTAAGATCAGTTGACAATGTCCAGTTGCTCTAAAAACAGTTATGCCCCGTACACGCGATCAGACTTTCCGCCAACAAAACCGTGGATTTTTGTTCGAAGGATGTTGGCTCCAACTTGTCTTGCATACACACGGTCACACAAATGTTGGCCAACAATTACAAACGTGGGAACATGGTGACGTACGACGAGCTGAGAAAAAGGAAGTTCAATAGCCAGTGCGGCTCCTTCTGCTTGATTCCGAGCATGTGTGAACTTTTGTGAGCCGGCCTTGTGTACACGATCGGAAATTCCGACAAAGTTTTGTTGCCGGAAGATTTGAGAACCTGCTAGCCAACATTTGTTGGCAGAAAATTTGAGAACCTGCTAGCCAACATTTGTTGGCGGAAAGTCCGTCAACAAATGTTCGATGGAGCATACACGCGGTCGGACTTTCAGCCAACAAGCTCACATGCAACATTTGTTGTCGTGGAAAATCCGATCGCGTGTACGGGGCATTAGACTTACAATGTCCGGTATATTGTTCCTAAAAGGGTGAGGGGGGTGCATAAATTGCTGAGCATTGTTCTTTGTGCTGACTGGCCCGCTCTATCGGCTGCGTAATCTGGCAGTCTATGGCTGCACTGAGATGCTTCCCAGTCTGGTATTTGCATTGCGGGGTGGGCTGACCTCGTGTTCAGTTCACAGCTTGAGTGAAATGTCACTCCGCTGCTTCCTGTCCCGTGTTGGCCGTGTGAGTCCTCGTACAAATGTCAACAAACAATATTGGGCTGTGCATCCATTAACATTCCCGTTACTGACACCAGAAAACTAATTTGCTTCCTGGTATCAAAGGTCACCTGATAACCACTTTACTAGGGAAATATTAACACAAAAAAAAAGGCAATTGTCTACATTTTTATTCATGTATGTAACCCTGACAGATCCGGCAGCACTTTACATGTTGCAGCTTGAGTATTGATTGACAAGGTGAAGTGTTTTGGCAGAAAGTGAAAGCAGAAAGTTTGATTTTCTCAGTCTCCTTGATGTTCAATTCCCCTTTGCTGACTTTTAATCCCCGTGACTTCCCCTTAGGTTGGGATTTTATTCTGGCTGTCCCAGGATTTCACACAATGGGGCTCTCTGGCTAGGGAAGGGTTTAGTTTGAGGATAAAGCGTGGAAGGGTTTGGTCTCTGGCGAACGTGTAGGAAGGGTTTGGTCTCTGGCGAACGTGTAGGAAGGGTTTGGCCTCTGGCGAACGTGTAGGAAGGGTTTGGTCTCTGGCGAACGTGTAGGAAGGGTTTGGTCTCTGGCGAACGTGTAGGAAGGGTTTGGTCTCTGGCGAACGTGTAGGAAGGGTTTGGTCTCTGGCGAACGTGTAGGAAGGGTTTGGTCTCTGGCGAACGTGTAGGAAGGGTTTGGTCTCTGGCGAACGTGTAGGAAGGGTTTGGTCTCTGGCGAACGTGTAGGAAGGGTTTGGTCTCTGGCGAACGTGTAGGAAGGGATTGGCCTCTGGCGAACGTGTAGGAAGGGATTGGCCTCTGGCGAACGTGTAGGAAGGGTTTGGCCTCTGGCGAACGTGTAGGAAGGGTTTGGCCTCTGGCGAACGTGTAGGAAGGGTTTGGCCTCTGGCGAACGTGTAGGAAGGGTTTGGCCTCTGGCGAACGTGTAGGAAGGGTTTGGCCTCTGGCGAACGTGTAGGAAGGGTTTGGCCTCTGGCGAACGTGTAGGAAGGGTTTGGCCTCTGGCGAACGTGTAGGAAGGGTTTGGCCTCTGGCGAACGTGTAGGAAGGGTTTGGCCTCTGGCGAACGTGTAGGAAGGGTTTGGCCTCTGGCGAACGTGTAGGAAGGGTTTGGCCTCTGGCGAACGTGTAGGAAGGGTTTGGTCAGGAGTCCTGCTGGAGATGAGGAACCTCTTAGGCCTGAATTGTGTGGATAACTGCAGACTTACTAGTGTTGTCCCGAATGAGGGTTTCCCTCTACCCCACAAGGCCACCTTAGGTGGAAACTTTAGGCGAAGAAGAAAGGGTGCCCCAAATAGACAAATTGATAAGATGCTTAGATGAAAACAATTCTCCTATTAGTTGAAAGCCGCCACGTTTTGAGGTTTAGGAAATCCCCTTCAGGGCTGGAATGCGCAGGTGAGTGATTTGACTCAGCGATAGAAAGTACACCTGTGATTGCTAACTTTTAAATATAAGTCTCAATTTAGTGAAATGTCAAGATTGTAATACAGTACACAGCATAGATGCATGAAAATCCAAACCCCAAGGAAGGGGAATTATATCATGAAATGGGTTGGCTTTCAACTGAAAACAACCGTATGCCCCTAACTACAACAGCAACTCCTTTTTGGTGCCCCTTTTCCTTTTCATCTCAGCATAATGTGTAGCGGTGTTGGGTTGATTTCCCGGGGTGCTAGAAATAAACTCCTCATTTTTTCTCAATCCCTGTTTGTTTGTTTTTTTTGTTTTTTTTCGAAATATCGCTGCTCCCTAGATCTACATCCAGAGGGGTCAGAACTACATAAACATTCATTTCATCCTGCTGTTTCTGTCTGGATAGTTATTTTAACAGACAGAAGATACCGAGTTATATTTGTCTTCCTTTTTTTTTTTCTCTTTGGGAATTACCATAAACTCAATCCAGATGGGTAGTTATATAGTAGGATAATGGGGTGCTTTAGTGTGCTGCATTCCATAAAGTACTGTGTGTTTGGATGACAGGGCCTCTTTCATCGCAGCGATTTTATGTAACATGTTTAGTCAATAGCAGCCAGTCCTTGCCCTGCAGTAGTCATGTTTTTTTGTATTTTTTTTTTTTTTTTTACTTTTTTTGTTTTTTTTTTATTTTTAATTGTTCTGCTTTAGCCTTATTTTTTGTTTCTCCCTCATTCCAGGCATGAACCATGAGCCAAAGTCAGCTTCCATAGGAATGCTTTCGACAGCCACTCGGACCACGGCCACAGTCAGCCCCCTCACTCCTTCCCCTATCAATGGCTCCCTGGTACCCAACGGCAGCCCGGCGGCCAGCAGCGCGCTCTCAGTCCAGTCCGCACCCTCCTCCAGCTTTGCCGCCGCGCTGCGCAAACTCGCAAAGCAGGCCGAGGAGCCCAGAGGTAAGGAGAGATTTTTGGAAAAGCCACGTCCCTTGCATGTGTGCATGCCAGAGTCACCCCGCCATACAGTTTTTCAAGGGCCCGATTTCCAGGGACGCTGCCAGAAGTTTCTGGCCCGTCCCTGGAAATTCTTTGTAGGATGTTCAGTGATGTCCCGTAAAGTCCGTCTTTTCTGCATGTGTGATTAGTTCTTGTATAACCTGAACCTTTACAGAGGTGGTCTAACCATAAATGCCATTGCAGTTCATAGATAGAGCCCGGTGGAGAGTCACCCACCAGTATATCTCCTAGGATCTTCGGGGGGTGAGAGTTTTCTGCTCTGCCTAATGCGACCATTCACGTGGGAGTCATTTCTTTTTATGCACATTTTTATGTTCTTTCTTTTTTGAGGCTTTTATATTTTGCATGCTTGCCCGTTGTATTTCAGACTGCTAATGCTGCTCTTGTGTAAGAACCACAAGGGTGACTGGCTAGGAATGTGCAGTTCAACTAGTCTCAGGAGGTGGGAACAGGTGATGGGCCCATTAAGGAAATGCTCTTGCTCTACCAAATGTTCCTAGTTATGTCAATAAAGAAGGGGACTGGTGGCAAGATAAGATTTTGGAAGACATTGGGGGGTGGTTTAATTAAACTGGTGCACACAGAATCTGGTATAGCTGTGCATAGTAGCCAATCGGCTTTTAGCTTCAGCTTATTCAGCTAAGCTTTGCCAATAAAACATAGAAGCTGATTGGTTACCATGCACCAGTTTTAGTAAATCTCCCCCAATGTGTTGGGAAGGGTAAGGGGGGGACAATAGCTGGTATCTCATCAGCCAGCTGACTGAATGTTCCTATTTATGTCAATGGAGAAGGGGATGAATAGAAAGATGAGAGCTATTGGTAGGCACTGTGTCGTGATGGGGGTGGGGGGCGAATGAGGAGGGTGTCTGTGGGAATTTGTGAGGTCAAGTACTGATGTTGGATGAGGAGGCCTGGCTCACAATCTGCGTTCCAAGTCTTTAATGTTGAGGTTGGGGCTCTGTATAGGGCACTAGAGTTCTCCACACCAAATTGGTCACTTAATGTCTTTATAGAGCTGGCTTTGTACACAGGGCAACAGTCATGCTGAAACAAAATTTAAGGTTTCCGTCCCACCCCCCCCGCCCCAAAACCATTAGCACTAGGTTGGAAGATCACAACTGTCTAATGTAGCATTAATAGTATCCTTCATTGGAAACACCTGAACTCTATCTGGATGGGAGACCATAGAGTTTTGGCCTTCTAGTGTGTGTATATGTAACAATCCTGTGAGTGATGTATAACAAATACATTTTGTTAGGGCTGGCATTGAAGATCTAGGAAGGATAGATGTTAAATACTCCCTATAAACATGCTGTACTTGGGTATTTACTAATAAAATATATATGTACTGCCCTATCGCTCTTGGGCAATACTGTGTGAGATAAGCGGGAACCTTGTAGTTTAAGGATGATGTGATGGGGACACTTGAGATTTGGGATAATGTGATACCGTTTTTTAATTCGTTGGCTTGTATTATGTAGTAATGTATTTCCTTCATATTATGTGAAGTTCCTACCCTGCCCTTGCACATTAAAAAAAAAAAAAATTCAGATGCATTTTCTAGGATCAGCCGTGATTTGAAACTTTCCGTTTGCCAATAATGAGACTCAAAGCAGAAGTGTTTACTTCCGATATAGAGACTTGGGTCATTTCCTATATGACTCTTAGAATTCCAGATCGATGTCTTCCTCTTCTAGACTTTCAGCTTACCGGTGAAATGCATCTTTCCCTGCAGGGAGAGCCACATCTGATATTGGTTTCTGAGGTTTCTTGGCGCATCTTTTCTTTAACCAACTCTCCAGGCGTTGGTGTAGAACGTGATCTGTTTGGGGTTCCTTGATGGATGAAACGAGGAGTGATAACATAGATGATTGATGTTGAAGCAACGTTTCGCATGCTTTTCAATCGATGGAGGAATCGTGCAATATGTTAAAAGAGCTGTACATGAAATGCAATGTTTGTGTTGCCTACCCAGATTGTTTTTGATTGACTTATCTGGTTTTGATAGATCTAGTGCTGTGGAAGTGGCGAGTGCAGAAAATCAAAAACTCATTGTATTTCCGCCATGGGGCAATTCACAAATTTCCTTTTTTTTTGCCAAATGGAAATGGTCTGGTGGTGCCATTTTGATGTAACGGAATTTTGATTTGGCATTTTAGGGCTACTATTTAACACAATGATGCCTGGATAAAAAAGGAAAGCCCCTCATGGGGTATGGTCCCCTGAAGGCTGAAATTTAGACCCATTGTAGGCTCATCCTACAGATGGCATAGGAGCAGGAAGATGGCAATTCAACGTCACTGTGTGATGACTACATGTCCCGGAACATAACTTTGTTGCAGCTAAATTGCCATGATGGCCCCGAGAGTGTGTGCTGGTTCGAAAGTTGTAGATTTTAACATAGCAAGGCCCTGTCAGTATTCTGCTGTAAGGTAAAATGGTAATTAATGTTTCATTGTTACTTATTATTATTATTGTTATGGTGGCACTTATATTTTGGGGCTATGTGTTTTTTAAAGGGTTACTATGCCTTTTCTTAAAATGGTCTGCTTACTCATCTAGTAGCGAAGTCTCCCTGGCACATATCATACTATTAACTGTCCAAACCAGAAACCTCAAATGTTCTTCGTTGGTGACCACAAAATTCTAAAGTCCAAGTGTGACTTTACCATTTTATATTTAGCCCCAAACGGCGTGTCTCCTTATTTATTTAAGCACGCATTCCTCAACCATAGCAGATTAAATTAATGCGATACGTAACGGTCTAGAATCCTAGAAATCGTTGGGACTGCATCTGGAGCCTCTGCTAGTTTCATACATGGGTTATATGACCAAATGTTTGTGGATACCTGACCACCACACCTATTTGGTCTTGTACATACCATTTCAAAACCATGGCCCCTTCTGTAGCTAGAACATCCTAATTCCACACTTCTGGGAAGGCTTCTCCCAAGATTTTGGAGTGTGTTTGAGAGAATTTTGTGCCCATTTGCCGTTTGGTGAGAAGATCTGGTTGACAATCGGCGTTCCAATTCATCCTAAAGGTGTTCAGTAGGGTTGAGGTCAGGGCTCTGTGCAGGACACTTTAATTCCTTCGCACCAAAGTGGTCACACCATGTCACACCGTGCAAACTGTTACCACAAGGTTGGAAGAGCACAATTATCTAAAATGTCTTCGCATGATGTAACATTAACCGTACCCATCACTGGAAACATCTAAACTCAGGCAAATGACCGCCCTGGTTTGAGCTCGGCCAAGCGACCGCCTGGGTCTGATCCTGTTGGTGCCGAAATATTTTGGATCATGTGTTTTCAAACCAACGCTCCATAACGTTGACTTAACTTTTGAGATCTGCCTTGTACACAGAGCAGACTAACTTGCTTTTGAATTTGTATAATTGCACCCATCCCCCTTTGTTCTGTAGCATCCTATTTCCTACGCGCTCATTTGTTTGCGGTCTCTAATCCGCTCTCATTGCACCTGTTCTCTTTTATTGTTCCCGTATGTTTGATCCCCTTGAGCTCACTTTTTCCTGTCCCTGCCTGGCTGCAGGTGTCTGTCATATGCCCCCTCCCCCCTCCCCCTCCCTCCTTTACATCGCTGCTATCTGTCACTGACAGCCAGGCGGGCGCCCCAAGGGCTAAGAGGTCTGGCCAGAGAGCAAGAATGGTTGACTCACCGGGGCAGTTGAGGGAGCCCTCCGCTGACAGCCTAATTTTCCAGTGAAGAAGGGGAATTTAACAGCGACAAATTAATTTCATAATTAAGGTAGAAATTACCGGTCGTTTTGCAGAGTACATTAATCTCATAAGTGCCCCATTTAGTGGGATGTGAGCAGTGGATGAGGCTGTAGAGCGGGAAGAGGCGGGCGCTGGAAAAGCCTTTTTTAATGTTCCCGGTTTAGGAGATTATTCCAGATATTGCTCTGCACTGGACCAGAAGATGCCGATTTTATATCTTCTGCAGTAGAACTCCTAGCCGAAAAAAAAAGTGTGTGTGTGTGTGTGTAATATATAGTGGGGACGGAAAGTATTCAGACCCCCTTACATTTTTCACTCTTTGTTATATTGTTATACTTGATGGACTGGTGTCTTTATTCAACCTTACTAACTATGTAACTATATTGCAGCCATTTGCTAAAATCATTTTTAAGTTCATTTTTTTTTCCTCATTAATGTACACACAGCACCCCATATTGACAGAAAAACACAGAATTGTTGACATTTTTGCAGATTTATTAAAAAAGAAAAACTGAAATATCACATGGTCCTAAGTATTCAGACCCTTTGCTCAGTATTTAGTAGAAGCCCCTTTTGATCTAATACAGCCATGAGGCTTTTTGGGAAACGTGTAACAAGTTTTTCACACCTGGATTTGGGGATCCTCTGCCATTCCTTCTTGCAGATCCTCTCCAGTTCTGTCAGGTTGGATGGTAAACGTTGGTGGACGGCCATTTTTAGGTCTCTCCAGAGATGCTCAATTGGGTTTAAGTCAGGGCTCTGGCTGGGCCATTCAAGAACAGTCAGAGTTGTTGTGAAGCCACTCCTTCGTTATTTTAGCTGTGTGCTTGGGGTCATTGTCTTGTTGGAAGGTAAACCTTCGGCCCAGTCTGAGGTCCTGAGCACTCTGGAGAAGGTTTTCGTCCAGGATATCCCTGTACTTGGCCGCATTCATCTTTCCCTCATTTGCAACCAATCGTCCTGTCCCTGCAGCTGAAAAACACCCCCACAGCGTGATGCTGCCACCACCATGCTTCACTGTTGGGACTGTATTGGACAGGTGATGAGCAGTGCCTGGTTTTCTCCACACATACCGCTTAGAATTAAGGCCAAAAAGTTCTATCTTGGTTTCATCAGACCAGAGAATCTTATTTCTCACCATCTTGGAGTCCTTCAGGTGTTTTTTAGCAAACTCCATGCGGGCTTTCATGTGTCTCTGCCATAAAGCCCTGAATGGTGGAGGGCTGCAGTGATGGTTGACTTTCTACAACTTTCTCCCATCTTCCGACTGCATCCCTGGAGCTCAGCCACAGTGATCTTTGAGTTCTTCTTTACCTCTCTCACCAAGGCTCTTCTCCCCCGATAGCTCAGTTTGGCTGGACGGCCAGCTCTAGGAAGGGTTCTGGTCTTCCCAAACGTCTTCCATTTAAGGATTATGGAGGCCACTGTGCTCTTAGGAACCTTAAGTGCAGCAGAAGTTTTTTTGTAACCTTGGCCAGATCTGTGCCTTTCCACAATTCTGTCTCTGAGCTCTTCAGGCAGTTCCTTTTGACCTCATGATTCTCATTTGCTCTGACATGCACTGTGAGGTGTAAGGTCTTATATAGACAGGTTTGTGGCTTTCCTAACCAAGTCCAATCAGTATAATCAAACACAGCTGGACTCAAATGAAGTTGTAGAACCATCTCAAGGATGATCAGAAGAAATGGACAGCACCTGAGTTAAATATGGGTGTCACAGCAAAGGGTCTGAATACTTAGGACCATGTGATATTTCAGTTTTTTTCTTTTTTAATCTGCAAAAATGTCAACAATTCTGTGTTTTTCTGTCAATATGGGGTGCTGTGTGTACATTAGTGAGGAAAAAAATGAACTTAAATGATTTTAGCAAATGGCTGCAATATAACAAAGGGTGAAAAATTTAAGGGGGTCTGAATACTTTCCGTTCCCACTGTGTATGTGTATGTATGTGTATATGTGTGTGTGTATATATATATATATATATATATATATATATATATATATATATATATATATATATATATATATATATATATATATATATATATATATATATATATATGTGTGTGTGTGTGCAGCTCTGTAATTATTAAATGTATTTTTAACTGCAGCCAGCACAAGGGATCAATCATGTATTGCTGTGAAAGAAGCATGCTGATGGGGGTAGAGTACAGAGAGATGAGCTCATTTAATCTTCTGTTCATGGTGGAAATTGGAATGGGACCTGTAAGTGAAACTGCAGCTGAGAAAGATCAAGGTCTCTATCCTGCCAGGCAGCACTCTCGCCATCTGAGGAACCCAAACATACTATGTAACCACATGGCACACAAGTGGAGTGTTCCTAAGAGGATGCTGAATGAAATTTAAAGTGGTTCTAAAGGCAGAAGGTTTTTTTTTTTTTTTTTTATACCGTGCTGCATTCTATGCATTAAAGGTAAACCTTTTGCAAGCATCTTCGACCTGCAGCCCCCCCGAAACGTTTTACCTGAGCCCGATCTCGATCCAGCAATGTGCACGAGAGCAGAGGCGTGCTCTCTCCTCATTGGCTCCTGCTGCTGTCAATTACAGCTGGGGGGGGGGGAGCTGCGCTGTGCTCTGTGTCTTATGGGGACTCGGGAGCGAGCACGTGAGTGTTCCCATAGGAAGCGGCCGGCCACGACACACCAGTTTTTCCATCCTATATTGTTTTATTGTCTTATTATTAAATTGCCCAAAACTGCCCTTTTGCAATGGCGATGAAGTGTCGTCACCTTTTTTGCGTATTTGGGTTGCCAAGTAAATGGGGTGGCTGCAGTTCACAGCAAGGTTATCCTTTTTATTTCTATAGGGTAGTGACAATTCAAGGCTACCCATCCCCCCCCCCCCAATTCCAGCTTCGACCTTCGCTGTCATTCTTCTGCTGCGTACTTGCACCGCAGGAAAGGTCATCCTCGCTTGGGCCCACGAGCGTGACCAGGACGAGCTGTTAATTGCACACCTTCTGCAGGTCTGCCAGATAGGCTGGCATCGGCGCAAGGCAGGCAGGCGGGGGGCGCACAACAAAGGTGACAGCACTACACCAGGACGCCTCGACTCTAATCCCAATTAATTTTATTCAGCCGGTCCGAGCAGGATGCCAGCAGTTAATTACAATGATCACACTGTTGCCTCTCTTTAAAAGCGGGAGGTTGTAGCGCTGCGAGGCCCAGCGCCGTTAATTGCCTGACTCACAGGGAAGCTATTGATTTGGAGCCGTCAGGGACGGCTCCCCGGCTCAGAAAGGATTACATCCCTAATTGTTCCTAGCCTTCCGTTAACAAGATACGCTTCAATAGCGGCTCTGAACCTTATCAGCCTCTGTGCGCTGTAATAAGCGGCATCTTCCTTCCATCCTCATATCCGCACTCTAATGGGGGGGCACCGCCTGTAGATGCACATCTCTGATGATGCCACCCTGTTTTCCAGCTGCGGGGGGGCCCTGCTTCTCCCCACTGGATTCCCGCAGAGATATGACTAACTGCCGGGGTGGTTAAATCCGCTGGCATCAATAGAACCACTTTGGGTGGACTGACCCCTTTTAAAAGGAAATGCCACCTTTAGTATGAGAGAAGGGGGGAAAAAAAAAAAAAGAATGCGGAACCAACCATTCTACAACAATGATATATTTTTATTTTATTTTTTATCTGCCAATAATGCTTTGTGACCATCCTGAGGGTGTTCTCTTTGCTGTATACAAAATGTTTGGCTCTCTGCAGTCTGCACAGAACCTGGGGCCAAATATCAGGCATCCCCTGCACGATCCTTAACTGCAGTGACACTGAAATTGCTGCAGAAAAATAAAGGTGTGGCTGCGGGGGGGCTCTGAGGTTGCATCGGCTCTCCCACTGAAACTCAATTCACAGCAGTCAACCCCTCGAACCGGGCAGTCTGCCTGAGGAGTTCAGTGCTCTGGTCTGTCTGTCTCCTCAAAACAGAAGCATTTTCTGCAATAGTTTTAACAAACAATGGGAAAAAATTTTGTATTGGAGTTGGGCATTAAATGGTGGTCTCCAGAAGATTAAAGATGCATATTTGCATTTAAATATTTATTGAATAATAGACACATAAACAATAACACACACACAAGCCCCCACATATAAAAACAATGGTGTATGTACAACATGTCAGACAGATGTTACATTGAAGTAGCCAACATGTTTCGCGGTCTGTGTATCCGCTTTTTCAGGGCTTGCTTGCTTAACTAGAATCTGTTTTGGACAGAGCGGAAACATGCATATAAACAGCTATGCACATTATAAGTATATGATGCCCAGAGAGAGAGATTCCTTCTTCTCTTTTTTATTTTTATTTTATTTTTTTTTTTCCTTTCTTCCCTCCCCTCTAGTACCTCCACACTCTAGGGACAGGGAGTCATATACTTTGTAATGTACATAGGTGGTTACATGCATGTTTACGCTCTGTCTAATACAGATTCTGAGTTGGTTACGAAGCAAGCCCTGAAGAAGTGGATACACAGACCGCGAAACATGTTGGCTACTTCAATGTAACATCTCTGTCTGACGTGTTGTACATACACTATTGTTTTTATATGTAGAGGCGTGTGTGTGTTATGTTTTTGTCTTTTTTCTATTATTCAAAAAATATTTAAATGAAAATATGTATCTTAAGACCCCTTTCACACAGGCGCTTTACAGGCGTTTTTGCGCTAAAAATGGTGCCTGTAAACTTCCTCTTCTGCTGCCCCAGTGTATAAGCCCGAGTGCTTTCGCACTGGGGCGGCGCGCTTGCAGGACAGCAATCGCCGCTTTACCGCTGACGCCCGCACCGCCCCAGTGTGAAAGGCGTCGAATTGTCTGGAGGAGACCCTATACCCCCATAATACAAGCATCGGAGGAAGACCGCACCGGGTGGTCACGTGACCGCTGATCGGGGATAAGGAAAACTGTATTTAGAATAATATTAGAGAATGGCATGTAGTATATACATGTAATCCTAGCAGAAGGGGCTGGCAGTGATTGGCAGCAGTAATATGTGCACTGCTCAGAACTGTAATTTGGGTGGGGGGGGGGAGCGGCTCACACACAGAGCTGACGAGATGGCACGTAAATTGATCACGGTGTCAGGACTCAGCAGCCAAGATTAAACCGTAGTCAGTTTACAAAGGGGAGGGCAGAAACTGGCAGGATCATTACAGGTGGCCAAATGACACAGCACAAGCACTCTGATATATAACATGCTTTAAATAAACCGGAGCTCTCTCTCTCTCTCTCTCTCTCTCTCTCTCTCTCTCTCTCTCTCTCTCTCTCTCTCTCTCTCTCTCTCTCTCTCTCTCTCTCTCTCTCTCTCTCTCTCTCTCTCTCTCTAAATCATTAGTAAGACCTTATCTGGAATGTTCAGTTTTGGGCAACAGTTCACAAAAAAGGATATCGGGGAACTGGAGAAAGTACTGATAAGAGGCATGGAAGAGCTCAGCTGTGAGGAAAGATTAGAGGAACTGAATGTATTCCCTCTTGAGAAGAGGAGATTAAGGGGGGGATACGATCAACATGTTTAAATACATAAGGGGTCTATATAGTGAGTTTGGTGTTGAGTTATTCACTTTAAGGTCATCAGAGGACAAGGGGGCACTCTTTACGACTCCAAATACGGAAAGGTTTCTTCACAGTAAGAGCTGTGAAAATGTGGAATAGACTCCCTCCAGGGGTGGTTCTGGCCAGCCCAGTAGATTGCTTTAAAAAGGCCTGGATTTTTTTTCCTAATGCACACACTAAAACTGGGTACTGACATTTATAGGTAATGTTGATCCAGGGAAAATCCAATTGCCTCTCTGGGGATCAGTAAGGAATTTCCTCTCCCTGTTGTAGCAAACTGGATCATGCTTTGCTGGGGTTTTTTGCCTTCCTCTGGATCAACTGTGGGTATAGGAGTGTGTGTGTGTGTGTGTGTGTGTGTGTGTGTTTGTGTTTTTTATTTTTGGTTAAGCTACATAGACTTGTGTCTCCCCCCCCCCCCCCCCTTTTTTTTTTCCCAACCTGACTAACTATGTAATTGTATAACATAGAGCGCCACAAGTCCTAAGCCCGCTATAGACGGTTCAAATCTCCATAGACTGGTTCAGAGCAAGGACCAGCCGAGATTCTAACCATATATGGACAGGCTGATTGTACCCAAGTTGATCGATTTAACTTGAGTGCAACCGGCCTGGCAGGTTTTTTTTCATGTGATTTATTGCTAGTAGCTATAGTAGCTAACAATAATCACTGCATGTTCTTCCAACTGGGTTGGCTCCCCCCAGTCCCCAGCAGGAGAACACAATAGCTCTGCGGGAGGGATTCCCCAATCAACACTGACTGAGTTGATGGGGAATCGATCGATTTTTCTTTCCTGCAGCCCATGGTTGCAGGAAAGAAAATCGCTCCATTTTGTGGCCAGCTTTACTTTCCTGGCCACACCTGTGCATTACAGCCCCATAGACTTCTATAGGGTGTGTCCTGAGGCCAGAGATGGTCCTGTAGAAGTCCATTGAGCTGTAATGAACAGGATGGTGAAGACTTGCGGCCCTCAATGTTTTTTTGTGTGAAGCGGGGATGCAGAAAGAAATGGGCACAACACTCTGCTTGTATAAATTGATTTTTTTTTTTTTTTTCAATTCTTACACAGAATCTTTCTTTGTTGCCTTTTGTATGTTTTTTTTTCTTTTTGATTGTAAAAAGAAAAAACCCCATTGTATACAATTTTTTTGTATAAAACGATCACTCAAATAATCACTTGTCAGAGCTACTAGTAGGAAAGGGCCTCGGAAATGCGGATCCACGTGTAGATTCAAAGCGAGCTCCTCTTTAATCTTGTCAATGCAAATTGGGTAATTGCCACTGGACACCACCACCGCTTCATCGACCTGGATCTTCAGTTCAGGGAAGTCAGTACTAAAATAGAAGCACAAGCCTAGTGCAATACTATAAAACTCTTTTTATTAAATGAAAAATAAAAATTCCAATGTACTCCCAAAGGTACACAATCTAGTGCATGTAATGGATCCGGTCCCAAAACGGGAAACATGTCCATCCACAGGGGCAACAGTTAACACGTTTTTAAGGGCAGAGCCGGAGGAAGAGCATACGGGAAACCTGTCCATCCACAGGGGGACAGCTAATGTGTTTTCAAGGGCAGAGTCTGAGGAAGAGGGCTTTGCTTTTGAAACCTGTAAATTGTGCCCCTGTGGATGTACACCTTTCCTGTTTTGGGACTGGATCCGTTACATGCGCTTGATTTGTGTACCTTTTCGGAGTATGTTGGCATCTGGTTTTATTTAAAGAGGAAGTAAACCCATCCATTAATCAGTTTCGGAAATGTAAAACTCCCATTGGTTGTGCTCTCAACCAAACTGTCAGACCATCCAATGGCTTGTGTCATAACTGATCACATGTGCACTATCATGGCAGTTGTGGATTAAACAGAGGCCAAGATGGCAGCTTCCTTGGCTGAAAATGATAGAGGGGTTTACTTGCACTTTAATAAAGCATTTTATGGTATTGCACTAGGCCAGTGCACGCTTTTTTTTTTTTTTTTTTTTTTTTTTCTTCTATGCAATTTTGATATATTTTTATTTAATTTTATATTTCAGTACGGTATCACAAGTATGGCGCAATCCATCCAGTACAGATCTGTTAATGAGATTTGGGTGCATATGGCGTTCATTTTACGTGTAATCCTATGGAGATCATTATACAGTCTTTTACAGCCATATAGCCTCAATACCGGACACTTTCAACCCCTTCCTGCGTAGGCCATTTTTCAGCGCTGTCACAGTTTGAATGACCGTTAAAACCTGGAAAAGTGATAGCAGAAAGACCAAGTAGCTCCACTGAATCTGCCCGTTTTTATTGTTTTTTTTTTTTCTTTCTTTTTTGCTTGCTTGTTTTTTGTTTATTTTTCCGTTAACTTTTTTTGTTTGCGTAATTGTTTAGGCATGCATGTTTGGTGGTCACAGATCACGCCCCCAAGGGCACGCATGGGGTGAGCTTCTTGGAGGGTGTATCAGTATGTCCTCCCAGAATGACACTGGTCCCACCCATATATATATATATAAAAATTTTACAAACTGTGGCCGGGTGGGAAGCGGTTAAGTAGCAGGCCCGAAAACTGTTGACATCCTCCTCCTGTGCTGTTATATTGCAAAGCTAGGGTGGGAGGAATGGCAACATTTTGTAGGGTCTTTTTTTATTGAGCAGTGAATGTGAGTTTTTACCAAACATTCTCTGGTGAAGAATCGGTCACATGGAAGATTCACCTGCAGTGAATGTATTCTAAATGTCAAATTCACTACTTGTCCCTATGTTTACTGTGTTTCCATTGTGTGCTCGTCTGAAATTTTTCTGCTTTTGTCTAAAACCTTTTAAGTGTATAACCTGCAGCTTCTGCTTCTGTTTGCAGGATCGTCCATAAGCAGCGAGTCTTCCCCCGTCTCCTCACCGGCAACCAATCACAGCTCTCCTGCCAGCACGCCAAAAAGGGGTCCGATGGGGCCAATCATAGTGCCCCCAGGGGGACACACCGTGCCGAACACACCGCCCGTAGTTACCATTGCACCGACCAAGACCGTGAATGGAGTATGGAGGAGCGAGGCACGCCAGGTAAGAGGCACCTCCTTCCAGTTAAACTCTATGGACAAAAGCTTGTGGACCCCTGACCAGAACACCTACAACAAGTTGACCAAAAGTATGTGAAACCCCCTGTAAAACAGCTGCTTCCAGTGAAGGGTTGTGTTACTACCACATCATACAAAGACATTGTAGACAATTCTGCTCTTCCAATATTGTAGTTGGTGAAGACCCTTTTTTGTTCCACCAAGATTATGCCTCTGTATACAAAGCCAGCTCCATAAAGACATGTTTTTTTCCATTTTGATGTAGAGAAACTTGAGTGTCCTGCACAGAGCCCTGACCTCAACCCTACAAAACACATTTTTGAATAAATAGGAATACCGATTTGTAAAGCCAGGTCTTCTCCACCAACATCTGTACCTGCCTTCACAAAGTCCCACAGACACCTTTCAAAATCTTGTGAAAAGTCTTCCCAGAAGAATGGAGGCTGTTATAAGGACGGCAACTCTTTTTTTTTATAATGGCCATGGGGGCAAATTCATATTATTGGTTTTGGAATAGTGTGATGGTCCGGTGTCCACAAACCTTTTGGCCATATAGCGTACTTGTATATCACACCAATATGTTACATATTCATATCATACACCGTGATAGGCAGAATGTTGGCATGTTAAAGGACCAGCAAAATAGGATACGTTAAGTGCCTGGGCTGTCTTCAGTTTTACACACTCCTTTAAAACCCTGAAAATTTAAAAGCCGTTTGGTTGTTTTAGGCAACTGCTGCAGTTAAGACCAAGTTTATCTCAAAACACTTTTTATGCACTCCCTCCTGATTAGCTGACAGTCACTTGTATGGTCGAAATGTATTTTCTTCAAACAAACGTCCATGATCCGAAAGTTGAGCATACATGGAATAAATCTGGTAAAATTTGAACTATGAATATCTGTCAGCACCATCCTGCCCCAACATCTTTGATCTGAAAATCAAAGGAGCCAAGCAGAAAACTTTTGACTGAACAGTACTTGCATCCAATCAGATGCAGTTACTGTTCAGGTATTCTGACAGCCATGGGTGTTGGCTGTCAGAATACAATCGCTGCCATTGGAGATTCTTCCATCGATTCTTTAGTGTGGCTGGGGGAATTGATAGATTCCTCTTGTTCAGCCCATGGGTCTGAGCGAGAGAAATGTCCAGCTTAAGCGGGACGGTGGAGACCTGTCAAGACATAGGTCATCTTAAGCGGGACGGTGGAGACCTCTCAGACATAGGTCTTCTTAAGCGGGACGGTGGAGACCTGTCAGACATAAGTCATCTTAAGCGGGACGGTGGAGACCTGTCAGACATAGGTCGTCTTAAGCGGGACGGTGGAGACCTGTCAGACATAGGTCTTCTTAAGCGGGACGGTGGAGACCTGTCAGACATAAGTCATCTTAGGCGGGACGGTGGAGACCTGTCAGACATAGGTCATCTTAAGCGGGACGGTGGAGACCTCTCAGACATAGGTCTTCTTAAGCGGGACGGTGGAGACCTCTCAGACATAGGTCTTCTTAAGCGGGACGGTGGAGACCTCTCAGACATAGGTCTTCTTAAGCGGGACGGTGGAGACCTCTCAGACATAGGTCTTCTTAAGCGGGACGGCGGAGACCTCTCAGACATAGGTCTTCTTAAGCGGGACGGCGGAGACCTCTCAGACATAGGTCTTCTTAAGCGGGACGGTGGAGACCTCTCAGACATAGGTCTTCTTAAGCGGGACGGTGGAGACCTCTCAGACATAGGTCTTCTTAAGCGGGACGGTGGAGACCTCTCAGACATAGGTCTTCTTAAGCGGGACGGTGGAGACCTCTCAGACATAGGTCTTCTTAAGCGGGACGGTGGAGACCTCTCAGACATGGGTCATCTTAAGCGGGACGGTGGAGACCTGTCAGACATGGGTCATCTTAGGTGGGAAGGTGGCGACCTGTGAGACATAGGTCATATTAAGCGGGTCGGTGGAGACCTATCGGTCATCTTAAAAAGGACTAAAGACATGGCCATTTTTAAGAGCGACTGTAGAGATGTGTCAGACATGTCGACCCGATGCAGAAAGTACCATCCATAAACATGCACGGTGGGCATTGCTGGTCGTGTGGTTTGTGATTCTAGAGTGTGAAGGGACAGCTGCTGCCACATGCAGGAACAGGGGGACTCTTCTTTGAATCTCCTACACACGCTCTTTATTCCAATGCGACTCTTATCTTGGCTATCAAAGCTTTTCAAATCTATGCTGAAATCAGACATCCTGTCGAGGGAAAAATTTCATTAAAAGAGACTTGACCTACATAAAGAAATATTCTGCTCAGCTTTGATGTCCAATGCAAATTCGATGCCACAATATTGCTCGCATTTTTAATCAGTCTTTGATACAAAGCGACAAGGCCGCACCGACCAACCTCTGCTTACATCAGATAATCCTTGCACCCCGTGGGAGGTGGAGGGTGGGCTACCTTGTGTGTAGGCCTTGCAGAAGCCAAGCGCCCCCCCCACCCCTTATTATTTTTAGCCCATGCTGCCCCTCTGACCTCCCCCCTATGCCGGATAGCCAGGGGCAGGTCACAGTTCACAGGCAGCTGAATGCTCACCCAGCAGGGTGGAGGGAAGAGGAGGGGGAAGCTGACTGAAGGCTTTACACACAAACACAAGGGCCTGGAAAGTGAACAGATGTTGTGTTCATTAAGAATTCCAATCAACGGAGCCCCATCCCTTTCAATTAATTATGGCTGATGTGTCTGGAGGAGGGGGTGGAAGAGATTCTCGGGGAGGGAGAAGAGGCTTCTTCCAGCTTTGTAAATACATTTTTTGTCTTGGGCTCTGTGGCTTGTTCGGCATTGTGAAACCAGCTTGACGTACATGCATCAGACTTTTATAGTGGCGGCATAATCCCACATCCCTCCACAGAGAATAATTGTATAAAATCAATCCTTACTCCCCAATCAGCGCACGCTTTAATGTCCCCCGCAGTTATGCTACGTTTATATAGCTCTGACCTATACCTCAGTGCTGTACAGAGAACACTGAGCCAGTCACACCAGTCTCTGCACCAGAGGAGCTTACACTCTAATGTCCCCCACAGTCTGCTCTGATTTATTATATATTTATATAGCTCTGACATATACCACAGTGCTGTACAGAGAACCCTGAAGTATTCACATTAGTCTCTGCACCAGAGGAGCTTGCACTGGACAGCGCAGTGGCTTAGTGATTAGCACTTCTGTCTTGCAACACTTGGGTCATCGGTTTGAATACCAATCATGATACTGCTTGCATGGAGTTTGCATGTTTCTACCTATGCATGTATGGGTTTTCTCCCACACTGCAAAGACATGCTGATCAGTTAATTGGCTCATGTCAAATTTGGCCCTAGTGTATACGAGATTGGGGACCTTAGATTGTAAGCTCCTTGAGGGCAGGGAGTAATATGAATGTGCAGTATATGTAAATGGATGTGTAAATTGTTAGCGCTATATAAAATACCTGTAGTAATAACAATAATATCCCACAGCAGTCATACTATTATCATTATTCTTATACAGCAGTATAGCTCCAACCTATACTGCAGTGCTGTACAGAGAACACTGAGCCAGTCACATTTAGTCTCTGCACAAGGAGAGCTTGCATTCGAATGTCCCACAAACCTCAGACACGCTAGGCCCAAATTTGGGTTGAGGCTGGGAGGAAAAAACATTAAACATGGGGTAAACTCACAAACTCCATACAGGTATTCTTGCTAAGGGGGAACTGAATCCTGTATACCTGCAGTGCAAACCTGCCTAATATTTCCCCAGCTACTGTATGTACAAAAAGGAGTGATTACAATGCTGGGGTATCAGCGCACATACAGTAAGTTGGAACCAAGCTAAAGTTGGCCCTACTTACAAAAAGGTACAATCTGTTTGGGTATATGGGAGGATACAGAATGTGGAAGAATTTTAAATCTTTTTGGGTATGAGGAAGGCAAAAGAGCTACTAATAAGGCGAAAAAGTTCATAATGAATTATAGCATACAGTATAAAAACAAATGCAGGTATAACGTATGAAAAGTAGAAGAGCTTAATTGCAAGAGGGCAATAAGATGGAAGAGCTTGCACTCTATTATTTACAGGAAAAAGCTTTCCTTTACCATTCATTCAACATCCCACCCCTCCAGAACTAACCTACAGCCTCCCAACTCCCCTAGCCACCTCCACCTCTCTTCTCACACCTCCTGATCTAACCTACACAAATCCCACACGACCAAAACTAACCTACACAACCCCCCCCCCCCCCCCCCAGCTTTCAACCTCTAAGGGCACGTCCTTCCCAGCACTTCAGAACTAACCTCCCTAACACCCTCCAGGAATTAACCTACACAAATCCCCAGCTTTCCACTTCTATGGAAGGGCCATGTCCTTGCCACCACTCCAAAACCACCCTACACAACCTCCAGCTTTCCACCTCTACGGCAGGGCCATGTCCTTCCCACCCCTTCAGAACTAACCTACACAACCCCCCAGCTTCCCACCTCTTCCAAAACGAACCTACACAAATCGCCCCCCCGCGCTTTCCATCGCTATGATGGGGCTACGTCGTCACGCCCCCAGAACTAACCTACACAACCCCCCAGCTTCCTACCTCTATGGCAGAGCTACGTCCTTCTCGCACCTCCAGAACTAACCTACACAACCGCCCCCCGAGCTTCCCACCTCTATGGTGGGGCCATGTCCTTCCCACCCCTTCAGAACTAACCTACACAACTCCCCCCCCCCCCCCCCCACCAGCTTCCCACCTCTATGGCGGGGCCACGTCCTTCCCACCCCTTCAGAACTAACCTACACAACCCCCCCCCCCCACCAGCTTCCCATCTCTATGGCAGGGCCACGTCCTTCTCGCATCTCCTGAACTAACCTACGCAAATCCCACCTCTCCAGAACTAACCTACACAACCCCCCAGCTTTCCGCCTCTATGATGGGGCCATGTTCTTCTCACACCTCCAGAACTAACCTATACAACCCCCCCCCAGCTTTCCACCACTATGATGGGGCCACGTCCTTCTCACACCTCTAGAACTAACCTACACAGACCCCCCCCCGGCCTTCCATCTCTATGGCAGGGCTGCGTCGTTGCAATGTTCTCAGTCAGAAATCCTTATCGCCATTGGCTGCAAACTGAACCATAATAGACTTGTTTGGGCTATCCCGGAGGCTGAAGCTTTGTTCCATACAAGTCTAAATGCTCAACTTTTATTATAAATAGTGATCCTGCCATACAGGTCCATTTTTAGGCATTTCCCATTATAGGGCGCCCATGCTCTCACGTGCATGTCTGTGGCCTTTGCAACATACAATAGGAGGTCATGGTCAACTGTTGTCCTCATCAGGAAACCCGCCCTGGGAAATGCCTATGTAGCCATTGCTGAAGTGCATGTAGACAGGAAGTGGCTGCAACGGGGATGCAGGACAATAGCAACAATGACTTGCAATCAAATTTGAAGAAGTAAAAAAAAAAAATGTATGTCATCCACTTACAACTACTTTAAAAAGTGTGGGCTTCCAAATGGTCCATGGAAGAGCATTTCATAGACTGGTACAGCACAGAAAAAAAATCTTTCTAGTGAAAATGCCATATGATGTGTTAAATCAGTGAGGGATGGAAGAGGTCGGGAGTGAACAGATAGCTGCTATTACAGAGGACATTATAAGTGAGCACAAGAGACCAGCTACGGGCTACAAAGCGCACGTTTTGTAATTATGCTCACAATAACTGCTCTGCCATTGTTGCACTTTGACGATATTTCCTGGCAGATGTAAGCACTTGACCTGTCGAAGCGCGGCTGGCGCTCCTCTCTGGCGGCAGCAGCTGCATTTTGTTCGGGGATAATGGGGAGGCGAGCAGAATGAAAACTGTAAAGCGCGCGGGGTAAGTGCTTCACGGAGCAGCCCGCAGACACTTGACTGTGCCGTTCCGCTCGTCTTACTCCCTGCGGCTGATCTGCTCTGACGTTCTGCTGCATTTTACCAGATCAGCAAGCATGCAGATTTCACCGCCGCGCTCCTTGGCCCATCTAACCATTACAAACCATCCAGCCTTGTAAAGAGGCCCCTGAGAGACGCAGCGTTCAGGCCTCGGCTGGCTCCTTTTTCATTTTTATTTTTAATTCCCGGCTCTATAAAGCTGCATATGTTTGCACAATGAATCATAGCATAGCCAATCCAGACCGCACTCCATGTGATCTTCACTTACCTGCTTTATATACAAACCAACTGGCGCTCCATATGTTAAATTAGTGTTTATCCAGACCGATGTTTTAATGGACTTAACTGGAGGAAAAAAAAAAAAAAAAAGCTGGAGGGGGGGTGGGGTCCCTCAATTAATAAATAGGGTCATCATTTATTCAACCTGACACTTCATATTATTTTCTGCACCAGATGAGCTTCCACTCTGTCCCCCCCTTATTATTATTATTATTCAACATTTATATAGCTCTGACATATACTGCAGTGCTGTACAAAAAACACTGAACCAGTCACATCAGTCTCTGAACCAGAGGAGCTTACACTCTAATGTCCCCCCCCCCCCCCACACACACACACACACACACACTCGCACATTAATATTATTACACATTTATATAGCTCTGACATATACTGCAGTGCTGTACAGAAAACACTGAGCCAGTCACATCAGTCTCTACACCATAGGAGCTTACACTCTAATGTCCCCCACAGTCGCACACTATTATTATTGATGATGATAATATTATACATTTTTATAGTATTATGGTATATATTAAAACTATTTAAATGTATAACAATAATATTGTGTTTGATTGTGGGGGGGGGGCATTAGAGTGTAAGCTCCTCTGCTGCAGAGACTGATGGGACTGGCTCAGTGTTCTCTGTGCAGCACTATGGTATATGTCAGAGCTGTACAGAGAACACTGAGCCAGCCACATCAGTCTCTGCAGCAGAAGCGCTTACACTCTAATGTCCCCCCAATTTTATGATCTTTTATCGTTGCATAAAACAGCTTTGCAGTTTAAAGCGGAGCTCCCACCCAAAAGGGGATTCTCCACTTGTTTGGCGCCCCCCCCCCCCCCCCCCCCGCCAGACTTGGCACCTTTCAGGGGGCAGCGGGTACCTGGTTTACCCGCTTCCAATGCCGGGTGACCTTGCTGCAGTGAACTCGGCAGAAAGTTTGGTGCCCCAACCCCCCCCTCCAAGGTTTCACTGCCAGTTTCCCTTAGCCAAGATGGCGGCGGGAGCATCCGAGAGCCGATTGAAAAATCGGCTCTGGTAAGGACACTGCTGAATTCATAGACCGGTTAGTGTCCTAATATTAAGTCAGCAGCTACAATATTTGTAGCTGCTGACTTTTATTCGTTTTGTCTAGGGGCGAGCACTCATCCGATCCCTTGATCCTCCAAAAAATGGTACTCCCCGTGGTCCAGCAATGGACTCTTCTGGTCGGTTCTGTGGAGTCCGCTCTGGGCCTGATGACGTCAGGAACAGACCACTATTTAAGACTGCTGGAGTGCAGGGGTGCCAGACCGGTCTTGTGCTGGGAGGATTAGAGGATTAGGTAAGTATATCTCCGCTCTCCTCTCCTCCAGAAAAAAATGAGCCGATAACCTGTGCAGTGCGGGCACAACCCCACTGCATGGGGAAAAAATGTTTGCCTGGAGGTGGGCTTTAAAGTCATCACCTGAAGTAGAGTACCTAGGTATTGACAGTCCAAATAAGGTTTATTCATTACAAGGATTTGTTCGAATACAGCCAACCTGTTTCAGAGGTTGTGACCTTCATCAGGGCTTGACAATGTTGGACTGGAAAATAGATGGTTCTTTACTCAGAATTTCTTTTCTGCCATCGCCAAGCCTCGAAGCCCCCTCTCTCCATTTTTAGGGGGTTATCAGGACAAATAAACTTTTGTTTTACAATTATAGTTGGCAGTTATTAAATGATTACTGTGATGGTTAGCCATTTCTTGGAGCTCTCTTCTATAAACTGTGGGATACCAAGTCCAGGCCCTCTGTGCACTTCACACCAGATTCAAATGCATGCCTAGACTGAGGTCCAGTACGCTATATCACTGTACTACACCCTAATGGTGACATGTCTCCTTTTTCCTCCAGCAGTCAGACGGTGCCTCCCGGGTGAGCAGTCTCAGCAGAGAGCGCTTGATCGCAGAGTCTCAGCTGCCACCAGAGAAGACTGGCAATCCCTCCGTACCCGCACATCTACTGGGGAACGCATACGCCTTTGCCATCCCGCCAAACTCCGTCGTCCAAGATTCCCGCTTCCAGCCCTTAAAGTGAGTTGGTGGGCTCTCGTGGTTGGCCAACCAAGGCTCTGTCAGAGGAACTCAGGTTTAATGAAAACGTTGGGTATTTTTTTAATTGCAATTGCATATTACCATTCCTAGGGGCAGCACAGTTGCTTAATAGCTAGCACTCTAGCCTTGCATTGCTGGGGTCCTCGATTCTCGTACAAGCCAAGATGCTGTGTGCATGAAGTATGCATGCTCACCTTGCGTGGGTTTGTTATGGGTACTTCACACTCCAAAGACATGCTGGTAGACTACGAAACCACAGCCCATTGGGGGGATGCATGCAACCGACCCTCCCAGAAAAGTATGATGGAGACCACAGCTCTTCAATAGATAGGAGATTGGAGAAAGGCAGGGATGGACTTGGACAAAAATTTGGCCCTGGACTTCATCCAGACTGGCCCACTTTAATTTTGCAAACGAGCACAAAAACAAGTGAAGTGGGAGGGCTAACGTCATGCAGGAACATTGCTACAGCCTCATTGGCCAGGTTAGGTGGTATGTAGAGTGCCAGGTTAGGTGGTATGTAGAGCGCCAGGTTAGATGGTATGTAGTGCCAGGATACCAGAGAGATGGTCTTTTGCAGGAAACTGCTCCTTTTTATTTATTTTTTTTGTTCCTTACAATCTTAAAGGTTTTAAAGCGGTTGTAAACCCTGCTTTATTTTTATCTACAGGTAAGCCTATAATGAGGCTTACCTGTAGGTAAAATGAATATCTCCTAAACGTGCATACCGTGCCGGACCTTCAGAGCTTCTTGCTAAAAGCAAGGGCGCCTGCACGCATGCACGGGAGTGACGTCATCACGGTTTCGGCCGTTCACAGCGCCGGAGCTTGCGAACCCGGAAGAAAGGATGGGAGAAGATGGCAGCCCTCTCAGCAGGTACCGCTGGAAAGGATTTGTTCTAAGGTGGGTATTTCCTAATGTACAAGTATGCAATGCATACTAGCACATTATGCCATTGTCTTGCAGGTGTGTTTTTTTTTTTTTTTCCAGCGGTTTACTACTACCGCTTCAAAGATATTGACGTTGTTTCAAAGATCTTGCTTTGATGGGTAATGTTCTTGCTTTTCAGCCTCCAAAGGCCGGTTCCCCACATGGTCCCTTCCAGCACAGTAACCGAGGAATACCTGCGCAGCTTCCGTCCGTACCACACAGCTGAAGACCTTCGCATGCCTTCTCTCCCCCACCTCAGCCTGGACCCAACCACGGCGGCAGCATATTACCACAACAGCTACCTAGCAGCCCATCACCCCTTCCCGCACCCTGCCTTCAGGTAAAAAAAAAGGTTGCATCTGTCAGGAGAATAAGGCATGGTACATGTGTACTGCTGCTTGTTCAACAGAAGCCGATCTAACCATCTGTGTCTGTCGAACGTGTATACCCAGCTTGGTATTCAACCCAAAAGCAAACCGTTCTCTTACAGCTTACCAATTCCTATATGTGATGGCTGCATTCGTTTTTTTTTGTTTTTTGTTTTTGGCTTTCTTTCTTCTATTTTGATTTGTTGATCCAGCCAGTAAGTCCACTGTTTTTTAAAAGAAGCTGTTCAGCAGAATAAATCGGTTACAGAGACAAACCATTTAACACTAGCAGGGATGCTTACAATGATCGCCTTTTAATTTATGTAAAAACTTTTTTTATCCGAAACAGAAAAAAAAAACGGTTTGCTGTAACTGCTTATAAAGTATTGGCTGGAGTTTGGCTTCAATTTTGTTAGATGTACTAGCAGATTTAGATACACAAACACTCCCCGTCCCCCAGACTGAGAATGCTGCTGTATGTTACTGGCCAGATCACCAGGTGAAAACTAGAGCTGCACCGAAATTTCAGCGGCCAAAACCTATCGTCCGAAAATTGTGTTTTTAGCAATTTGCCGATAGAGAAAAAGGTGTGGATTAATGGCGCCGAAAAAAATGCGATTTTTTTTTTTTTTTTTTTTTTTTTTTAAAGACTTTTTTTCCCCCTTTCTTTCACTAGAGGTGCACCGAATGGAAATTTTTGTGCTGAAACCGAAAATGCAGGATGTACTTGGCCTAAAGCCAAAAATGACAGTTTTTAAAAAATATACATTTTTTTTATATATAATTGTATTATATTTGAGCCTGGGAGTGTGCAATACTGGTATGTACCATGTGAGGGAGTCCATTAGTATATGGAAAATAATTTGCCTGAGAGTGTGCAATGCCGATATATACCACTTGAGGGAGTTCATTAATGAAAATGTTCTTATTTTGTTATATATATATTTTTTATCCTGTTTATTATAAAGTGTTTTTAAAGCATGTATAAATTAAATATTGGCTATAAATAAATTTATATATGAAACTATAAGCAGTATGATGATCCGATGATCACAGCGCTGTCACCATGGTAACCTGAATGCCATCGGACTTAAATAAGGAGACTCTGGCATCTCAGGTTTATCCTTGAGAAAGTCACGTGGTCAGTGACGTAACGCGTGGGAGGAGCCTGGGACGTTCACTGCTGTCTGACACATCGAGCTTAGCAGCAGCTGCTTTTTCGATAAGCCTCGTCCACAGCGGCTGACTGCGATCTGCATGCCTATATGCTTTAATCAAACCGGGCGCACGTGAGTGTATCACTGTGCTGTTTGCTTTTGTCCTTTTCCTAAGTTCATCACGCAATGATCTATTTCTTTGTTTGTTTTTCATAAAATATCCTGCACTGAGAACCAAAATATCAACACTATTTCGGCTGAAACTGGATATAGTTAAATTTATGAACAACAAATACTACAGAAGTTAATCGCCTTATTAGGAATGAACTGCTGGGCTAATTATATTTATTTCCTGGACTTTCGGTGAACATTTTCCCTAAAAAAACGTATTCCATTTGTTATACCGTGTTTCCCCGATAGTAAGACACCCCCGATTGTAAGACGTATCGGGAGTTTCAGAGGGGTCAGCTAATATAAGCCATACCCCGAAAGTAAGACATATGTCTTACTTTCGGGGAAACACGGGGGGATTTGCCTGCAGTGAAGTGCGGTACCCCTCCTTCTCTGTCCCCCTCCGTTCTCCCCCTCCGTTCCGCTTTCCTCCTCTGTGCCTCCCCGCTGTCCCCTCCGTTCCCCCCTCCTTCTCTGTCCCCTCCGTTCTCCCCCTCCGTTCCGCTTTTCTCCTCTGTGCCTCCCCGCTGTCCCCTCCGTTCCCCCCTCCTTCTCTGTCCCCCTCCGTTCTCCCCCTCCGTTCCGCTTTCCTCCTCTGTGCCTCCCAGCTGTCCCCTCCGTTCTCCCCTCCTTCTCTGTCCCCTCCGTTCTCCCCCTCCTTCTCTGTCCCCTCCGTTCTCCCCCTCCGTTCCGCTTTCCTCCTCTGTGCCTCCCCGCTGTCCCCTCCGTTCCCCCCTCCTTCTCTGTCCCCTCCGTTCTCCCCCTCCGTTCCTCCGTCCTCCCCCTCCTTCCCTTGTGAATAGACAGAGTCAGCTGACTCTGTCCATTCACATAACTGAAACATTGTAATCTCCTGTGATTACAATGTGTCAGTTTATGAATGGAGAGAAGCCGCTGTCTTCTCTCCTTTCATTCTCAGAGCAGCTGACGCTGCAGAGAAAGGGACTGGGGAATCTCTATCCTCTGTCTCTTTCTCTGTCTCAAGGGGGAGATATCAGAGGTCTGTTAAGACCCCTGATATCTCACCAAAGCCCCCCAACAGGGCTGATTAAAAAAAAAAAAAAAAAAAAAAAAATATTGCAATAAAGAATAAAAAAAATTTTTTTTCCCCAATATAAGACATACCCCGAAAGTAAGACATAGTGGGGCTTTTAGGGATAAAAAGAAAGTAAGACACTGTCTTACTTTCGGGGAAACACGGTATTTACTAGATTGGCACTTATCGTTTCCTTTTATTAATATTATCACCAATTCTTTATTAATATGATCACTGATTGATTATCATGGGGTTTTCATGCATTTATCAGTATTGAGCAATTGTTAGAGAACTTCAACACTAATTTGCACCCTTTGTAATTTATTCATTTTATGATTTTGTGCATATATTTTTTTACGTTTTTATCACATTCATATTTTGCAGAGGTTTGGAACTTCACATGGTGTCAGATGCACATTGATTGACCATTTATTAGAGCACATCTATATATATATATATATATATATATATATATATATATATATATATATATATATATATATATATATATATATATATATATATATATATATATTCCTTTATATTTTATGGGTTTCTGATTACCTTTCTAATTGATAGCAGCTTAATTCACATTGTTCAATCAAAATCTTTTTACACATCAATTAACAATTTGTATATATCACGTTTTATCCATTTTAGCGCTTGGTTTTATATTTATTATTATATTTGAGTTTTTAAATAATATCATGAATTTAAGTGAATATGAGTTTGTCGGCCATTATCGGCACCTTTTTTAGCACATAGGTTTTTGAGTCACAAGACCTAACATGGGTGTGTTTTTAATGCATTCTTGCTGCGTTTTCAATGCATTTCAACAGGGAGGTGTGTTTTTTGGTGCGGCTTGTTTGAGCAGAAATGCAGCAAGCAAAATTTTTAACACCATAACTGAAGCGCAACAGACCAGTGTGAAGACATATATAGAATATAAAGGAATGCAGTTTTTTTTTTTTTTGCTTTTCTTGTGCTAAAGGTGCTGATAATGGTCAACAAATTCATATTCATTTACATTCATGATATTATTTAAAAAGTCGAATACAATTCTGTATAAAAATATATATATATTTTTTTTTTAAAAACTGTCATTTTCGGCCAAGTGCATCCTGCATTTTCGGTTTCAGCACCAAAATTTCCATCCGGTGCACCTCTAGTAAAAACAGAGGGGAGAAAAAAGTCCTAAAAAAAAAAAAATGCAGCCACCACATCTGATTGGTAAACTACAACAATATATTACATTTTTGGTTTTAATACTGCTTTAAGTTTTTCGGGGGAGGGATGATAATCGCCGGCTTTTTTTTGGCTTTTGCAGAATGGATGATTCGTACTGTTTGTCCGCCCTGAGGTCCCAGTTCTACCCATTGCACAACCCCGGATCCCTGCCACCCATGCACCACTCCGCTATGCACCTGCACTTGTCTGGAGTCCGCTACCCAGCAGACCTCGCCCATTCATCACTGTCCGCCCTGCAGTCAGAGCGAATCTCCAGCCTGACAGCCGAGAGGTAATGTCCATGATACTGAGATGTCCGGTTGAATCATGAGCCCGATGGGCACCAAGGTCACATGCTTTGATTAGTGGTCCCCGGCCTGTGGGGTCAGGGGTTTAATCTACCAGAATGCTTTTTTTTTTTTTTTTTTTTTTTTGTGGAGTCCCAATCCTCTAGGCTTGCTAAATTTAGAGTCCACAAATTTCAGTTCTATACTTCTGATGTGAAATGTAATGTGCTTGTTGCATAAGCAACTTATTACTAGGCTCAAGAGCGGGGGGGGGGGGGGGGAATCGAGGTTCGCACATAAGAGGCGTTAGAGCTCTTATTGTTAAAGTGTTTGTTAACCCAATATTTCATGTACTTGTATGAGAAAGTATCCTTTTGTATTGCTTCCTTTTGTGTGAAATCCCTGGTGTTTCTGCCAGTCCCCCTGCTTTCCTGTTAAAAACTGACCACACTAAGCAGGAGGAGAACACACCATGGTCAGTTCTCTAGCTCTGCTGGGAACTCAGCCTGTTCTCCTCCCAATGATCAGACTTGTCCTGACACGCCCCCTCTGCACAGCCATTCACTGCAATGCTCAGTGTGCTGTTTCTTCTCCTCCCCCAGCTCTTATGCAGCTGAGAACAGAGGGAATGTGATCACTTATAGAAAAGGGAAAAAAAGGTAATTATAATGTTTTTTTTTATATCTATATACAAATGTTTTGCCTTTTTTTTTCGTTTCAGTTTTTTAAACTGAATGGGTTGTTTTACTAGGTGAGGGTTTACAATCACTTTTACATGCAAGCTTTGTTGTTAAAGACGGTCTTCTAGATCCTAGATCAAGCTGATTTGCTTTAGGGAGGCTGATCACATGTATCAAAAATTCCCAGAACAGGAAGGGGATTTGGGGGGGGGGGGGGGGATTGGGGGCTGGGGCAGCTACCGGCCTCTATCAACCTTTTTGGAACCCTTAAATTAGCTTTCTGATCTCAGGGATCCCCTGCTAAAAATGACTCTAGAACTCATGATACATTAGTGTGACGGTCAGTGGGATAAATGCTCCTTACACTTGTGGTCATTGGGATAAATGTCCCCCTTACAGATAGCTAAGAAGTTCAATGGTGTCAGTGGGAACTTATCTGAGAGGTAGAAATTGCTCATTGCTCAAGGGACCCCTAGCAACCTCCCTGGAGGAACCCTGACTGAGAAACCCTGGTCTATGCTGTTTGAGAAGGAACGTCTACACAATACCCACTTACACAATTTTCAGTATTTTCATAGGATTCTTGGTGGTGAGGGCAGTAGTGTATTTGGGTTTTGTGCTGCCCTAGGCCTGACTAAACTCGTGCACCCCCTAATTTAAATATGACCCACCCCTTCCTCCCAAGGCCACAACCCTTGCTGTTTAAGACCCGCCCTGAAACTTTCGATTGGGGACACTAGTTCTGAGGGCCTGGGGGGAGGGGCAATGGATTCCCTTAATTTGCATAGATTTCCTCTCACTTCCTGTTTGACTATGGGGCAGAAGGTGAAGGAAAATCTCTGCAATGGGACAGGGATGGTTAAAAAAAAAAAACTGACAGGGCTTATAACCCTCCCTTACTCTTTCCGAAATGAAAAAAAAAAGTGTTGCCCATAGATCTATTTTAAGCACAAATTTCTGATAATTTTATGGAGAGGACTAAGAAGATATAACCGTGCCAATGGTGCAGCAGAAAACGTATAGCACAGTGAGGAAGGTTTGTGGTCCAGGATGAGAGGACAGTCAAAATTAGAAGGGGCGTTCCACCCCCCCCCCCCCAACCCCACACACACACACACACACACACACACACACACACACACACACACACACACACACACACAGTTGCGGATTGCTGGCTGCCCGCATACCAGAAGCAGTGCCTAATTTGCCTCTCAATCCAGTCCGCCCCATAAGACAGGTGCTACACTAACAGCGCAAGCGGTGGGGACTCTTTCCGTGATGCCCCCCTGCAAAGTGCTGCCGTAGGCCTGGGTCTTGTCGGCCTAGGCCAGGATACAGCGTTGGGTGAGGGGGTACCACCGCATCAAGATATGCCTTTGCAGGGTACTTGCACTGCGAGCAGGGAGGGAGGTAGAGGGTTGGTACATTGGATGTGCTTTAAGCCACAGTAGAGGATTTTTTTCAAACTTTACTAACTTGTACCAGATAGAAAACAACGCATTGCTCAAAAGGTGAAATTTTTTTGTTTTTTTCCCCTCCAGACTTCAAATGGATGAAGAGCTCCGGCAGCGGGAGAGAGAACGAGAGCGGGAACGAGAAAAAGAAAGGGAAGCCGACCGCGAGCGGGAAAAAGAGAGAGAGCGGGAGAGGGAGAGGGAACGAGAGCGGGAGAAGAAAGAGCGGGAAAGGGAGAAGGAGCGAGAGAGGGAGCAGGAACTGGAAAGGCAACGCGAGAGGGCAAGAGAGAAGGAGGCCGCCCTCATGAAGAACCTTGAGAGCCAGTTCTTGGTAGAGTCTGAACTCCACCCCATGCGGAGTCACCAGGAAGAACGGGTGAAAGCCGCAGAGCAACCTCCTCCCAGCAGACCCGGTAAATGTTCTTCACATATCTGTCTTTTGCCAGAACAGGACATGAGCCTAAAACTCTTTTTGTTGTTAAATACGCTTAATGGAAAGCTACAGCGTATTAGTGAGAGGTTACTGAGAGGTCCATTTCCATTTGACTGACTTTGGCATTCATTTTGAATGTCACCAAGTCATGTTGCTTTACAAAAAAAGGGTCCATTATGTGTTTTTAGCACAATGTGTCTCGGCAGTCTGGGTTGTCTTTACGCAATGCACATTAGCAATACAGCATAACGCACATTAACCACTTGACCTCCGGAAGATTTAACCCCCACCCTTCATGGCCAGGCCATTTTTTGCAATACGGCACTGCGTTACTTTGACAATTGCGTGGTCATGCGACACTATACCTAAATAAAATGTATGCCCTTTTTTTTCCCCCCACAAATAGAACTTTCTTTTGGTGCCATTTGATCACCTCCTGCGTTTTTCATTTTTTGCGCTATAAACAAAAAAGACTGACAATTTAGAAAAAAAACAATTTTTTGTTATAGAACATATCCGATAACAAATTTCTTCATCAATTTAGGCCAATATGTATTCTGCTGCATGTTTTTGTTAAAAAAAAAATCCCAATAAGCGTATATTGATTGGTTTGTGCAAAAGTTATAGCATTTACAAACTAAAAAAATGGGATTTTTTTTATTTATTTCGACATATTATTATTTTTTATTTATTTATTTTTTTTTTTTACTAGTAATGGTGGCAATCAGCGACTTTCTGACACTGACATTTTTGAGGGACCAGTGACCATAATACAGTGATCAGTGCTAAAAATATGCACTGCCACTGTACTGACACTGGCTGGGAAGGGGTTAACATCAGGGGCGATCAAAGGGTTAACTGTGCCTAGCCAGTGTTTTTTTTTTCCTATACTGTGTGGGATGCTTTTACTAGGGGGCGAGATGGAATGTATTCCCTGCTTTGCAGAAATACAAACTCCATCCCTTCCCTCCCGTCAGAACGGCTTATCTGCCTTGTTTACATAGGCAGATCGCCGTTCTGTCTCTCTACCTGATGATCGGCGGGTTCCCGGAGGACAAATCGAGTACCCTTAAACTGCCAATCATCTTTCGCTGTGTGTAATCACAACAGTAGCGAGCCGGCGCACAAGCATGCTCTCTACCCGGAAGTGTCGGATCGCGTGTATATATACGTGATCTGGCGCACAGGTGCAACCTTGTCGCAGGAAAACTGCTATAGGGCGGACTTAAAGCAGTTAACACACAACAAAGAAGTAAATGGGCCCTAAAGCTAAACTTCAGGAAAACCGCAGGCAGGGCAGGATACACGATTCTTCTTCTTTTTTTTTTCTCTGCTGAAGTTCATTAAAACTTAAGGTCTTGTTCCTCCCCCAGTGAAAGGAAAAGCTGTGCCGTGCTCCTATCTCTCCAGCTTCAACGAACTTCATGTTAATGGCCATTGTTTTGGAATGGAATGACCACAAAGCTCATGTAGATGTGATAGTCTGCAAATTTTTGACCACATGGTGTACCATTTTGAAATTAATCCAGGTCCTTCTTTTTTTTTTTGCCTGCAGAGAAGTTGAAAGAACCTTCCCCACAGACCGCAAAGCCAGTCCAACACTCGTTACACCAGCCGCCACCGCCGCCCCCTACGCACCACTCTGTCCCCAGCCTGATCTCCGCCCATGCTGCTTTTCCCCCACCCAATACGGCGGCGGCGGCCGCTCTCCTGGCTCAGAGGACGCAGGAGGAAGAGAAGTGGCTGGCTCGTCAAAGACGTCTGAGGCAAGAGAAGGAGGACCGCCAATACCAGGTGTCTGAATTTCGGCAGCAGGTGTTGGAGCAGCAGCTGGACATGAGCGGCCGTCCAATTAACCCATCGGAACCGGAGCTTAGGCCGGAAAACCTTAGGTTAGTTGTTGGTACTATCCAAAGCTCTGTGAATACCACCTGCACTATTAAAGTAGATCTAAACTCAAGAACAAAAATTTAATATATTTCAGATTACCAATCATTAGATGTGATGGTTACATTCATTATTTATTTATTTTCCACCTGTGATCCTGCCAGTAACACACATCTGTCCTAAAGTGATAACACTCACTTGTTGTACTGTGTCTATGGAGTGCGCCCCTAGAACAGAAAGTGTTAGGACTACAAAAAAAAAAAACTTCCATGATAAAATGTTGCAGAGACAGAATTCGGTTTACCTTCGGCCCCTTTCACACAGAGCGGAATCCGTCCAAGCGGATCTGCCTTCTTAGCAGGGGATCTCTCCGCTGATCCCCGCTGAGCAGGCGGATGACGGGTCCATGTCCACTCCACTCCGCTATGCAGAGCGGACACAAACACAGCCCCGCTGCTCTTTATGGGACAGTCAGATAGAAAACGGACTGCATGTCTGTTTCCATCCAATAGTCATTCGATCCGCCGGACAGATGGTGAATGTATCCCTATCTGTCTGTTTTGTTATTTCCTCATCTGGTTGAATGTTGGCCTTTAGCAGTAGTCTCCAAACTGCTGTTCATGGGCCATATGCGACCCTTTGCTTGCCAATATCCAGCCCTTGGGGCCCTATTCTCCCCCTGATAACCAATCGTGGGGCATAATTTCCTCCCATCAACGCCAACAATGGGACACTATTCCTCCTACTGACACCAACAATGGGACACTGTTCCTCCTACTGACACCAACAATGGGACACTGTTCCTCCTACAGACACCAACAATGGGGCAGAATTCCTCCTACTGACACCAATAATGGGGCAGAATTCCTCCTACTGACACCAATAATGGGGCAGAATTCCTCCTACTGGCACCAACAATGGGGCAGAATTCCTCCTACTGACACCAACAATGGGGCATTATTCCTCCTACAGACACCAACAATGGGGCAGAATTCCTCCTACTGACACCAATAATGGGGCATTATTCCTCCTCCTGCTGACCCCAACAATGGGGCAACATTCCTCCTACTGACACCAACGAAGGGGCACTATTCCTCTTCCCTGAAACCAACGATAGGGCACTATTCCTCCTCCCACTGACCACCAAGCTTGAGCCATCATTTGCTCCCACTTATGCCGGGACATTTTCAACTCCCACTGGTCAGTCTGGCCCCCCTGAAGTCCAAAGGACAGTAACCTGGCCCTATGTTTAGAATGTTTGTTTTAAAAGTTTCGGCCTCTAGTGTTGTCTATTTTCTTCATTGGTCAAATCTTTAACTCTTCTGGTCAAATATTCTTAAGGCTTTTTCGCTCCTAGTATGGAATGTTACAATCGCCCTGCGAAAGGCAACTGACATATCCCATCTATTACAAACATGGGTAGTCATGACATTTGTGCAAATGTTAAGACATTCACAAAGCAAATTTTTCTTAAACAGATCCCTTGCCTGTTCCCACTTGGATCTTGATACACCTTTAATTTTATTCCACTTGGGGTTCCCTTGCTGAAATCTGGGCCATTTCCCAAACCCTGGTTTAACCCACACAAGCTCTATCTTTTGTACTTACAAACTTAGGATGTCGGCTATAGTCAACCAGTTTGGTCAGTGCTCACACGCTTTTTTTTTTTTTCCTTCAGTTCATGTAGGGTTATAAGCAACCGCAATGAGGGCTGCGTCCGAGAGCCCCTACAACATTTTGGAGGCCCTCCACCGCTTATTTCTCCCAAACCGCAACAGCCAACGCCCACTTCATTATGGAACCCCGTGTCGCTGATGGAGACCACAACAGAGCCACGACGCACCCAAGAGCCCACCACTGTCCATAACCACGCCACCGCTATGTACGAACATAACAGACAAACTGTTGCCTCGATCAAAATAGAGCGACCATTTTCCTTTGAGAAGCAACAGGATGAGGAGGAGTTGGCACATAGGAGACGGGAAATGGAGAAGTACCAGCCCATTCGGGATTCCTCCACATTGGAGCACGCTGGCTATTCCCACGCCCCTTTCCTTGCCGAGCTTGAAAAGTCAACGCAGACTTTCCTAAACCAGCAGCGGAGTTCCCTCCAGCAAGCTGGACAGACTATGGAGATCACGCTGCACAAGCCAAGCACGGCGCTCAGAGCACCGCCACCCAGGACGCGAGAGCCCATGTATATCTACGATGAGTTTTTGCAGCAGCACCGCAAGCTGGTCAGTAAGCTGGACCTGGAGGAACGGAGGCGGAAAGAGGCCCGGGAGAAGGGTAAGACGCCTATGGGTTGCAGAGATTTACTAAACTTTGGGAGTTCTTCTTCTTTTTTTTTTTTTTTTTTCTTTTTACGTCATAGGTTGGACTTGATGGACTTGTGTCTTTTTTCAACCTTCAAACTACTATGTAACGTTAAGAGAAAAAAAAGTAGAGGAAACCTCCATTTAAAAACATGTATGAATGATTGCCTGCAGGCTATGGGCAGAGATGGTGCCTGTGCCTTTACCCCTCTTTAGACAAACCAAGATTTTGGGGGCACACCCTAAAAGATGCCTTTTTTAAAGATGGTGCAGCCATAAGACCATAAAACAGAACAAAATATTACAGCGCACACGTGCAAAAAATTACATTTAACTCCTGCAAGGCTATTTAAAACACCTGCACATTTAAAAAAAAAATGGGGATTTGGTCACATCATATTGCTATATGGTGCTTAAGCCCACTTACTGCATCAAAGTACCCCATGATTATTGGGTCCTTTGCTATCCATAGAATAGGAGATCCTGCTTCTCTGAACCATGGGAGAAATGCACTCCTCCTATATGGGAGAACTAAAGGACACCTCTTATAACACAGGTGGACACTAATGAGAGGCAATGATGAGGGAGTGTGTTGTGTGATGTTCAGGTGTTTTAAAAAGCCTTGCAGGAGTTAAATGTCATTTTTGCATGTGTGCGCTGTAATATTTTGTTCTTTTACCCCTCTTTAGTCGCATCCTGTTTCAGCTTCTGGCAGTGATGCACTGGAACAAAGTCAAGAGAGGATAGGGAGGCTCCAAACATGACACTTTATGATAAGAGGGAAAAAAAATAGTAACACTGCAATAAGCTGTTTCTGGGCCAGATTTTAATGCACCCTGTTGATTCTGTGTTTAGCTCTTAATTGGTTCATATAAAGTGGTTGTAAACCCTTACATATACCCAATGAAGTGACTGGCCCCAGATAATGCACAGCGATTAAACAAATGCTCCTACGCTAGTTGTACCAGTCTATCTTCAGTCTTCTCTCCTCCTACAGCCACCTAAAGCACACGTTTTGCACAGCATCTCTGAGCTCTAGAAGGCAGGGGGTGGGGATCTGATGTCACACACTGCACAGCATAGAACAGGAAGCTGAGTGTAATCTGAGAACTGAGTGGATGTTAAAGACATACACCCTTCTGCAGTCTCATAGGGGAACATGCACTGCTAAGGCTGTCAATTACACTCTGGATGCTGGATTGGGAGGAAGATGGCCTTCCCCCGGGATTCTGAGATGTCACAATCACTTATTGTCACAAGTGATTCATGCAAATAGCAGAGGAGAAAAAAAAAGAGCAGATCGGAACCACACTAGGTGCTTTGGCTTTGTCCAGTTTTCATTTCAGAGGTTTACAACAACTTTCAAGCCCCACTCCCCCACTCTGGGCTGCTGTTAATTTAGCCCATACTGTGGGGTTTCCCCTGCACTGTATGGGTTAGATCAGGGGTCTCAAACTGGCGGCCCTCCAGCTGTTGCGATACTACAAGTCCCATGAAGCATTGCAAGGCTGAAAGTTACAAGCATGATTCCCACAGCCAGAGGCATGATGGGACTTGTAGTTTCGCAACAGCTGGAGGGCTGCCAGTTTGAGACCCCTGGGTTAGATGATGCTCAGTTGGCTAGTGGCGATGTAATAAGCATCTTATTCTTTGTTTCCTTCTGGCAGCTACCACTCTCCTACGCTGTCTAATGCCCCCAGGATATGGGCAGGTCTACACTGTTCTTGCGTGCAATGCAAACCTGCTAATTTGCATGGCTAAACATTAACCGCAATCCAGAGTGGGGCGTTAAATGGATTACTTCCAAACAGAACCAACGATATTTTTGTATTTCTACCTCAGATACAATGTACACTCTAATTAGCGTGCCTACTCATCTCTTAAAGACTTTGCGTTCCAGTAAACATGACTCATTTTTGAGTTTTAAGGATTCCTAACCTGTGTTCTCCTGTTTTAGGTTATTACTACGACCTAGATGACTCGTACGATGAAAGCGATGAGGAGGAAGTCCGAGCGCACCTCCGGCGAGTGGCTGAGCAGCCCCCACTCAAGCTGGATACGTCCTCTGAGGTATGGGACGGGGCACCCCGGTTGGCATTGTGGAGCTGACCCTGTGCACCCAAAGTAATTGTGGAAATCCTTTTGGTGTGCAGAAGCTGCCAACCCAATATTTTAATTTCTTAACATTCCTATTCTCCATTATCTACACTACTGCCATCATTTTGGATGAAGGCTATGATATTAGATGAAAAAAACTTCCAGAGCTATTGATCCACTTTTTCAAGCAATATAATCTGTCAGGGATTCTAACCATTCTCTGTGCCATAAAAAATAAAAAGTTTTGGCTTTAGGTACGCTTTGAAGGAACCCTTTCCTGAGAGAGACATGGAGACTTCCATTGCTCCTTCATGTTCTACAAAGGAGAGTTTCTTGACGGGTTTACATGCTTGTGTACATATGTTGTGTCCCTTGGCTGGGACAACCACGCATAAGGTCTCTCTTCTTCCAGGTGGATGGTTGCAGTTGAGGGTGGAATGGTCCCTTCCACCGAAACTCGACCTGTTTTCTGGTTCCTCTTTTCCTAATTTTGGGCTCGTGTTCTAAATATTAATGTGTCCTTTTTAAGGGGCCAGTTTTAGCCTTTGCCAGGAGTGCCAGAGTGACCTTGGGGGTACTTGGTTATCCTTGGAACTCCATATGCATCCTTGAAAAAGTGGACGTTGTTCAAGAAACATGTTGCATGAAAACTATCAAATGCAGGATAATCTGCTGTTTTGATACGTAACTGTACAAGGATATTTTTCTTTTTGACTTCTTGCAAAAACAAAAATTTGAGAAACCTTTTTATTCCTGCTACTGATTAGTCTGTGCATATCATAAATATCCATATGTTATCCTTTTTTATATTATGGGCGATGTCTAAGTTTACATAAACATTATGTATGGGCACAATGGGGATGATTTACTAAAGGCAAATAGACTGCACTTTGCAAGTTCTGTTGCTTCAGAGTAAATGCTGACTTCCAACATCCAATCACCTGCAAGCAAAAATGCTGTTTTTGTTTTTTTTGGTTTTTTTTTTCCTTGCATGTGATTTTCTGTATTCTTTGCAAAGTGAAGCTTTACCCCATTTACTAAGCTCTGTAGCAACTACACTTGCAAAGCGCAGTATATTTGCGTTTTAGTAAATTTACTTGTGCCAGGTCATTGACTCAAATCTTATTAAACCCAGTTGGTTAGTGTACTAGCCAGACAACTGGCATCTTTTAGATGGGGATTGGTGAAGGAAGCCCTCCTTGGGTGTCTCAGGAAAGATTTGCTTTCACCAAAAATGGTCTAGCTTGCCTACCTACTTCCTAAGGGTCCTTTCTCACTGGAGCGGGGGCGTTGTCGGCAGGAAAGCGCCGCTATTGTAAGCGGCGCTTTACCGTCGGTATTCGGCCGCTAGCGGGGCGGTTTTACCCCCCCTGCTAGCGGCCGAGAAAGGTTAAAACCACCGCAAAGCGCCTCTGCACTGATTTCAATGGGCAGGAGCGGTATACACACCGCTCCGAAGATGCTGCTAGCAGGACTATTTTTCCCGTCCTGCCAGCGCATCGCTCCAGTGTGAAAGCCCTCGGGGCTTTCACACTGGAATTAAAGCAGCGGCACTTTCGGATCGGTTTGCAGGCGCTATTATTAGCGCAATAGCGCCTGCAAACCGCCCCAGTGTGAAAGGACCCTTAATGTCTCCTCATTTTTCTGAACCCATGTTGATAACAGAGCTTTGTCTTGTACATTTTTTTTTTTGTAACTACTTGGTTTCCCAATCCCTTTGTTGTTGTTTTTTGGTGACCCTTCTGTTGAACACACAGTGACATCTGGGTGGAATGAAGTTGACGTGAACAAAGCTTTTGTGATCGATCAGCCTATAATTTTTTTTTTTTTCTCAATTTTGTTTCAATGTGGCAGAAGTTGGAGTTCCTCCAGATATTTGGCCTCACAACCCAACAAGAAAAGGAGCGCCTCCTGCAGCAGAAGCGGAGGAAGCGAAGGCGGATGTTGCGAGAAAGGAGTCAGTCTCCTCCCACGATACAAATCAAGCGACAGACGCCGTCTCCGCATTCTCCCCTCTCCACCAGATTCAGCCCAGATGAGCTCAACAACAGCCCCAACCTGGAGGAGAAGAAGAAATTTCTCACGTTCTTCGACCTTTCACATGTCAGTGCAGAGAAGAGGAGAGGTGAGACGTTCCTCATAGTAACCTGTACACTACAGCAGCATTTTTCAACCAGGGTGCCTTGGCAAAATGGCTAAAAATTACCCAAAAATTGTATACAAGCCAATGGGTGGTTCAAGCCTACCTTTTAGTTACACAAAGACACAGGTTTTCATTGTGCACCATTACAACCTTCTAGCCGCTGCCATCCTAACAACCAATGACATCAGTTGATAGGGAGGATTCTTGTTTGCCCCTCCCCTGTCCCTCTGTCAGCACACGGGGTGATGGAGATAAATTGAGGAAGAAGAGAAACATCGGAATACTAGTCAGTACCAGTTTGCAAAAGTGTATTTGCTTTGGAAAAATAAATCACCTCTAACGTTGGGTGTCCTATGTGTGTGGATGTTGCTACATTACGTAAAACTATTAAAATAGTTTTTACATTTTAGAATGGGGTGGCTCAAGACTGTCCATAATTTTAGAGGGTGGCTTGAGATTTTTCATAATTTTATTGGGTGACCTGACTGAAAAAAGGTTGAGAAATGCTGCTCTACAGGATAGAAGAGCAGTGGTGGGCTACCAGTTAGATTATGGATGGATTTCATCAGTGGATTCAGTCTTCCAAAGAGCTTCTGCACTCTGGAGGACTTGAGATTATCCCGTTTTTTAGGCCTTCTAGAATATAACTGTCCATCTCTACAGGATATAAGAGCCATGGTGGGTAACAATGTAGATTATGGCTCAATCTCATCTGTCGACCCTGAACCTTCCAAAGAGCTTCTACTCCTCATAATAGAATAGTTCATTTGTACAGAGTATAATGGCAGTGGTGCCAACCAGTTAGAACTTGCCTGTGGATCCTGAGCCCTCCAAAGAACAGAAGGTCTTTTTGGAGGGTACAAGGTCTACAGATGAGGCCCCCTAGAATAAACAATTTCATCTCTTCGGGATATAAGGGCACTGGTGGCCCAATATGTAGATTATGGCTCAATATTGCCTGTGGATGGTGATCCCACCAAAGAGCTCAACACTTCTGCCTTGCAGCATTGGAGATTGCGGTAGAGTTTTAAACTCAAACGCATATGAATTACACAGGTTCTGAGGCTAATTTAATGCAGATAAGGCTGGGTTCACACTGGTACGACATGATTCGTATCACTTTGAATCCGACTTTGCCCTGTGACTTGAAGTCCGACATGCGTCTGAGGTGCCAACCCTAGTCTGCGGATCGAGTCCCAGCTAGGGCATCATCTGCATGAAGTTTTGTATATGATCAGTGTGCTTGTCAGGGTTTCCTTTTGGGTGCTGCAGTTTCCTTCCACACTTTAAAGACATGCAAATATGTTATTTGGCTGCTCTCTAAATTGGCCCGTGTGTGTCAGCGTGTCATTAGAACCTTGGATTGTGAGCTGCTTGAGGGCAGTAACTGATGTGAATGTGTATGTAAAGTGCTGCTTAAGTTGCCGGGGCGCTATACAAATGCTAATAATAATGATTATTGTACCCTTTTGGTAAGATGTTGCTTTTAACACATTGTCTTCATTACCACAGACAAGGAAAAACTGGTGGAAATGCTTGAGGCAATTAAGCAGAAGAATGCAGCACCTGAGGCAGTAAAGAACCAACCGCCAGCCCAGACTCGGACCAGCCCGCCTCCCCCGCTTCCTCCACCTCCTCCCCCTTCAGGTAAGCACCTTGCTACAAAGATGTATGGCCTGCCTAGTTTGATTGTGGTCTAGGAGTTAAATTTATTTGCCTGCAATCAGTAGGTAGAATACCTGCAAAATTTGCTCAAAGCTGCGAAGCATAAAATAGCTGACCAAGCACGGGAAGAACATATTATTTATTTTTTCTCATAACAAAGGCTTTACTTTAAAGAGGAACTCTACTGTATTCTTATTGTTGTAATATTTACCAAGAAGTAGCTATTTGTGCAACCCTTCCCTTTTTTTATTTTTTTTATTTAATTTTTTTTGCTGTGCTACGTTTTTTTTTGTTTGTTTGTTTTTTTTGTTTTGTTTTGTTATTACAGATATGTGAAAATACTCCCTCTAGTGGCTGTTTGTGTACCCAGGCAGTGCAGGGAGCAGGATAAGCTGCTGAGGTTACAAGATATGCCACAGTCTGCTGTTGTCTTGGACAAGTCTGAGCAGAAGCTTAAGTTTGCATTAAGAGGAGGTATATTGAAGCATAATCACAATGTGGCACCACTAAGTAGGATCTAAGTTTCATTGACAACTTTAAAAAGATTAAAGCAGTCTTTCAAGGGACCATTCACACCTGTCTGTTTCCAGTGCATTGCATTAATGTATGCACAATAACACGCATTGCATTAAGGCAACTCATTGGAATGTGTGGGCTGCCAACATACAAGAATGGGAAAAGAATCTTGGACCTGTGGCATTTTTTTTTTTCCCTCATGCAGCAGACAACACATACTAGTGCACACCTTCACCCCGTGGTGGACTGCAACACACGTGCATTGGGTTAATGCATTTGGGTGTTATTGATGGTGAATTGCATTATTAATGCACTATAGCATGTTACCTGCATTAACCTGAATGGTGGCAATGCGCACATTTTTTGTGTGCACCCCCACTATGCACTGCACTGGAAGGGTACCAATGGGTCCTAAGAATGACCGACTGGGGCTTGACTTTTTATATCATTTGCAAATGCTAATAAGTATTCTGCTTTGTGACTGTATGGAAATGTTTGACTTGCCCATATTTTAAGGTCTGAAAAGAGACATGCTTGCTTACCTTTTTAGGCCCAGCCCCTGAGGACCAGCTACCTGCTCCGCCATCAACACATCCTGATCCACCAGCTCCAGTGGCCTCTACTTCTTCCTCTTCTTCTTGCACTGTTTCTGTCCCGGAAACAGTAAAGCCTCTGGAACCCCTCCGTCTAGAACCGCATAATGTAGATCATCGCAAACTCCTGGAATCCACCAGGGTCCCACCCCTGCAGCTACCAGTCCTGGAACCCACCAGGGTCCCACCCCTGCAGCTTCCAGTCCTGGAACCCACCAGGGTCCCACCCCTGCAACTTCCAGTCCTGGAACCCACCAGGGTCCCACCCCTGCAGCTTCCAGTCCTGGAACCCACCAGGGTCCCGCCCCTGCAGCTTCCAGTCCAACCCCCGGTGACCAACGCACCAAGCGCCGACAAAATCAGGCAGGTCGAGGCCCCGCCTGCTAAAAAGAGCTTGAGCATTCTGAACTTTGTGCGAGGACACACGCCCAAGGAAAACCCAGTGCAGCCTTCCCAAAGCATGAACGGGAGGAACAAGTCATGGGAACCCTTCCTGGCTGAGGAATTTGCACACCAGTTTCACGAATCTGTCTTACAGTCTACACAGAAGGCCCTGCAGAAGCACAAAGGTAAGACTTCATGGTAAAGAATTAAAGCTTTTGTGGGTCCCTAGCTCCATACAAACTGGTCCCCATTGAAGACAAAACCTTCAAGTAGAACTATGGGAGGGTTATGACCCCTGTCAGATTTTTTTTATTTTTTTTTTTCATCATCTCTGTCCCATGGCTGAGATTTCCCCTCACTTCCTGTTCCATAGCCAAGCGGGAAGTGAGAGGAAATCCTTGAAAAATGAAGGGAAATCCTTGTGGACCCCGAAGTCACCAGAACTAGTGTCCCCATTGGAAGATTTCCCATCTATATAACTATTTTGGGGATGACCCAAAATTTGAGATTTTCTTTTACCTTCACTTTCAACGATAACGGTAAACAGGACAAATATAGAGGGTGAATCTCCTTAACGGGAACACAGGCAGCAATAAAAACTGACAGGGATTCTAATCCCCTGCTACAAAAAAAGTTGCCTTTTAGTTACACTTTAAGACACATTAATCTACATTTTTAACTCTAGAACAAGTCTTCAGGAATAGGTTCCTAAAGTTCCACCTTTTTATAATTTAAAAAGCTGTCTGTGATCTCCAGTCAGTCAGGATTTTGGCTAGGCTGAGATGATGTCATCAGTCTGCTGCAGGCAGGAGGAAGCATTTCCTCATTCTCCCCTCCCCCAGTCAGACTGCTACAGTGCAACTTTGTGGAAAGTCTGAAGGCGAGTTGCTGCAACAGGGGTTGATCTGTGTCAGACATTAGTGAACACGGCCAAGAACTGAATTAGCATCAAGATTTACATGATTATGGCATCTCAGATCAGGAAGTAGATGGTGATCCTGGGTCACCTCCTGGAGAGAAAAGTAGATGAGGACCTTGTCAGTGGAACATTGTGATCTCTGTGAGATCGCAATGCACACATTACAAAGCAAGCATAGACACCTATGTGAAGCTAGGTCAACTTTAATAACATTTATTGAGCTATTTATATTCAGTAATTTTTTCAGACCTGAAAATAAGATATCCGACCCGGTACAGAGACCCTATGTATACATTTTGACACGCGACCTGTGGTAGATCTTTGTTTTGGCTTCCCTTCTGTTGTGCTGAAAACAGTCATGTGACCTGTACCATTTGGCCCACAGGAGCATCCGGCTTGCACAGCGCCGAGCAAAACCACAAACCGGACGCCTCTGTTCACTATAACATTCCCGAGCTGCAGCACTCGAGCAGGGCCCCAGTGCAACAACAGAATGGACAGCCAGGACCTGGGCAGACGGGGGCAAGCCTGGGGCAACGGCAGCAAGACGTCACCTCGGGGGAGGAGACGTCGGAAGAAGAGGAGGAGGAGGAAGACGAGGAGGATGAGCCACCAAGACCTAAATGGCAGGGAATTGAGGCAATATTGGAAGCATATCAGGAACATTTAGAAGGTGGGTAAATTTCTTGGACATCCCATTCTCAAACTCAAAGCCATTATTGTAGAGTTGGATTCCCTTTGGCGTTAGAACAACCTCTATTCTTCTGGGAGGGGTTTTGGGGGATGTCTGTTGGAATGTGTGTCCATTTGTGAGGTCAGCAGTTAGGCGAGAAGACCTGGCTCACAATTGATGGTCCAGTTCATCCCAAATGTGACCAGTAGGGCTGAGGTCGGGGCCCTGTGGGACACTTGAGTTCCTCCACACCAAACTGGTCAAACCATGTCTTTATGGAGCTGGCTTTGTACATAGGGGCATAGTCATGCTGGAACAGAAAAGGGTCCTCACCAAACTTTTACACAAGGTTGGAAGCACACAGTGGTCTACAATGTCTTTTTGTATGATGTAGTTTTAACAGTCCCCTGGAGACACCTGAACCCATTATTTGTAAGGGGGGGGGGGGTCACATCGTATTTCCCATATAGTGTAGATAAATGCAATCTTCATAATGTATATTGATTGGGTTCTGTTATTGTTCGGAAGTAGCCTAAGGATAGGCTGGTTGGGTTTTAGGACAATGAGTGAAGTCAGAATTTCTCAACCAGGGTTCCTCCAGAGGCTGCTGGGGGTTCCTTGACCAACGAGCAACTTCTGCCTCTCAGAAAAGTTCTTCTTTCCAAAGGGCTTCTTTCCAGTGACCACAAGTGTACAGAGCTTTTTTTTTTTTTTCCACTGACCATCACACTAATGTATCATGAGTGTTTTTTTATTTATTTATTTTTTTATTTAGCAGGGGTTCCCTCAAACCAGAAAGTTATTTCAAGGATTCCTCTGGGTTGAAAAGGTTGAGAATGGCTTGGTTAAGTGGTTGGATTCAGTTAAAAGCCTAACTCAAGCCAATTTGTGATTTAATGAGGGGAGAAGGAGTTATTAGAACATGGCACTTCCTGTCCCTGTGACACCAGGGCAAAAAATAAGGGCAACAGTTGTCACCAGGACAGAAAGACACAGATGGTAATAAAAACAGACCTTTCTAACCCTTATCCCCACTCTACCCCTTCTCTGTCCCATCCAAAACTAAGAAATATATTTGGCTGATGTTGGGCTGTAAAAGTTTGGGGTTGGTTTGAGTTGAATGATTAGGTTTAGTGGTTATTTGAAATTTAATGTGATTCTGAAAGCAAAAATTTTGTGACAAATTTACCATGCTGTTTTCTTCAGCATAATTGCCGCTCACCGGCCTCTCATCACATGTTGAACACGTACACCTTTTTAAGAGACTAAAGCTGATTCCTTCATGTAAAATTGATTATTATTTTCTCCCATCTTGTTTGCAGATCAAAACATTGAACGCCATGTTCTGGAGACACAGTGCAAGCGGCTAGACACTCAGCACTATAACCTGAGTCTGACGGCAGAGCAGTTGTCACATCGTATGGCGGTAAGTGATCATCACAGGATAGAAAGCCCATAGTGCTTTTATTTTACCATTTTCCAATGTAAGTAATGTAATGAGTGTAATACCAATTAAAATATATAAAAAAAATATTACATTTTGGTTTAAAATTTGTAGTATGCCGACTCCAGCAGCGCTACTGGTTATTTATTTTTCTCGAGGAATAGGTAAAGCACTTTATTTTTGACCCCCTACATTTAAAATAGAACTCCAGGTAAAATCTAACCTTAAAAATGCTCCCTTCTAACACCTATGCTGACTAACCTGTGTAAGAATGATTTATATACCATTTTCAGACTGCTCTGGTCATGAGATCCAGCTTCCCTGTATCAGTGTGCCTGCAGGGGAGAGGAGGGAGAGCCAACAATTGATGTGCCATGGGAGCCTATGGATAACGTCACCGCTCCTGGATTTTCCAGCCGTTAAGCGCTCTCTACTCTCCCAAGCAGCTGACACAGGGGATCACATAATTGGACTGGAGCAGCCTGTAGGCAAGTATAGGTATCTTTCTTATACAGGTTAGTCATAATAGGTCTTAGGAAGGAAGCATTTTAAGGATTACTTGGATTTTTGCCTGGAATTGTATTTTTAAGCTCTGCAGTGCCCAGTGCTGGCACATAAAATTACTTGACCAGTTGGGTGCCAATGATCTTCTAGTTTCATACAACAGAAATGTACAAAAAAACAACAAATACAGAGCAGGACACCATGGCCTGTAGTTCTATAGAAACAATCCTCTTATGAATGTGGTTGGTGAATAACTCCAACATGACCTCAAATTAAAGCAGTATGGTGCATAATGACTTGCGAGAGAATGAGATGTAAATAAGAGACCGATCAATTATTTTATTTAGTATTGCAGGATAGTCGTGGACCATATAAATTTACAAAGCAGTTTGTATACATATGTACTATATAGCCATCTATCCTAAAGACCCAGTTCTCCAAAGAGTCTATTCATAACTAGAATGGGGGGGTGCAAGTGTAAGCTCATTTAGCCAGTCCACACCAGATTTTCTCAAATTTGGAAGAACTACCTCTACAGCAGGCTATGAGTAAGCACCAGTAGTTAAGGTGTGAAACATGTTAGCAAGTGATTCCATCTGTTGCTGTATGGATTTTAACCAATAAAGTAATTATTGTTGGAGTGCGGCCATCCGGATCAGATTTTTTCTATATACCTCTACAGCAGGGGTCCCCAAGCATTCTAAACAAAGGGCCAGTTTACCGTCCTTTAGACTTGAGGGGGTCCGGACTATGGCCATCGGGATTAGAAAAGGTCCTGGTGTCAGTGGGAATAAACAATGCCCCATTTTTGTTGTCAGTGGGAGGAATTGTGCCCCATCATTTGTAAAATTGTGCACCAACGTTGGTGTCATTGGGAGGAATTCTGCTCCTTCATTGGTGTCATTGGGGAGAATTATGCCCCACTGTTGGTATCAGTGGTTGAAAATCGTGTCCCAAGGGCCAGCTGAAAGCAAGCTAGGGGCCGCAGTTTGGAGATCACTGCTCTACGGGTATGGGTAAAGCTTTCTAGGTGTAGTATAGAGTTCACTTTATCTATCCAGAGACTTGTGGTAGGGGGTTGGGTAAAAAGCCAGTGTTGTGTGCTACATCTCCTGGGTGCAGAGTTCTTGCTACCACCAACCCAAGATGAGGGTCCTCAAAGAAGGTTCAAGAATCCCTAGATAGCCATCTTTGAATCAAGAGTACAGTGAAGTTGAAATGTAGCCAGTGCCAGACCAGTTTTTTTTTTTTGTTTGATTGTTTTTGCAATCTCCAGAACATCACCTGTAAATAAACCATTTTAACACTTGGTGATGGTGCTGAAAGTTGGCCTGTGCAACCCAACAGCCAAGCACCACCCTCCACTCCACTGTAGCCCCTCCCACATAAGTATGCAAGGAGGTTCCGGAGTGCAGAATTGTATGATTGGATGACAGTGCGTAAAGAAATGCCCATTACTTGAAATATAGGGGAGCATGTGATCGTGTCCTTTACCTGTCATGTATGGCGAGTCTAGGAAGGAGTGCACTTCAAGTTCAATCACCAGAAACTTTATTGTTCTGGATGAACAAAGCAGAGTCCCCACTGATGCGTTTCACACACAGCCAAAGCCTGGCTTTGTGAGTAAAACGTGCTAGTAGAGGAAATCCCAGGCGTGCACTCTGCTTGTTTGTCCAGAAAGATACAGTTGCCAGCGTGTGAATTTTCTGGAGTGCAGTCAGCACCCCCCACCCCCCTTCTTTGCAAGACTCATGGGGCATAGGAAGAGCCTCTTCCAGTATTTAGCAGCTGGGTTTTTAGGAGAGTGACCTGACCTAGGGCTTGGAGCAGCACCTTCTGCATTTTTTCCTTGGCTGTTGGGCCAGAGCTGTCACGTGGGGGCGTGGAGAGGATCCTCAGCCCTGTGTAAGCCTCTACCGGGATGACTTGGTGCATATGTGGTCAAGATTTTGCAAACTTGTGGTCATAATAGTGTACATGTGTGAAAAAACAGGGCTGCTTGCAATGCTTTTTGGAGACCACTTCTGAGATGGTTTGCAGTGTATTTTTGTAGTTTTTTTTTTTTTTTTTCTTTGCTAGTCTGAATAAAAGTAATTTTATTTTTTATTCCCCCTGTACAGGAGCTGATGAGCCAGAAACAGAGAGTCGCCTCCGAGAGGGACAGGCTACAAGCTGAACTCGAACACTTTAGGAAGTGCCTTGTTTTGCCCTCCTCGTTGTGGTCTAGGGGTTACTTTAAAGGCCACCCCAGGTGACACCGTCTCCCTTGCACTAGACCTGGACGTACAGTATAGAAATGATCTATTTTATTATCTTGATATTTAATATTTTTCACTGGGAGGACTGAAATGGGGGAAATAAAAGAAAAAAAAATCACCACACTTTTTGTTTGTTACTTCTGCATCACCATGGGACAAAAAATGTACAAAAAAAAAAAAGAAAAAAAAATTCTATATATGAATGTGCCATGCATGACTCAAAGGATTCTGGGAGTTTGGCAAAGAAAAAAAAAAAAAAACCTCACTTATGACAAAGCTGCGGGCAACCCCTTCACCCCTCAACTCCGCTGCCGGCACCCGCCTCATCCCACCCCAGGATTTCCCTATCCATAGACTGGCTGCATTTGACACTACAAGCGAGCTACCAAGCTTTCTGCTCCTGCGGACTGTAACCATTTGTGGGTGCCTTCCTTCCCCACCCCCGACTTATCATTACCATTGTGCTATTGTATGAGGCTGCCATGAGCAGGATTTATTTATCACTTGTTAATTGCTGACCAATTATGGTCCACCAAAATGTTTATTATATATATATTTTTCCTTGCCAGGAGATGGACTACTTTTTTGTTTTTGTTTTTTTGTTTTACTCAAATGATACATTTAATGAAATTTTGAAGTTATGGACTTTTATCATACATAGAAAAAAAAAAAAAAAGAAAAAATTATCCTTGCAAAGCTTTGCAGCAGGAATGCACTTACACCTGGATGTCCGATTGGGTTCAAGGTACCTTCTTACATTCTGGTCTGATGGATGGTTTGAGGGATCACTGCAAAGAAAGCTGCTACAAATCTCCCTCGTCCTCGCAAAAGTAACGCCATCGGGCAGCAAAAAGCGTAACGATTGGGTGCTTTCACCTCTCCCTATTTACTGTATATAATAAAATAAGGGTTTTTTGTATGTTTTTATTACGTTAATTATTGTTATAAAGGAAAGAAAAGCCTGCCATTCAATGCTTCATGGTTTTTTTTTTTTTTTTTAGTTTTTTTTTTCTTTAAGCCAGGCGGGGTAAATAAAGAAAAAAGCCCCTTTTTAACTTGCTATATTGAGTGTTTGTGTGATCTGCTGCTGGTCAGGACTATATTCCATCAAGTTTGTTTTTTTTTTTTTTTTTTTGTTTTATGTTTTTTTTATTTGAGAGAGAAAATTAAAAGTTTAAAAAGATGAGTTTGCCTGTCGCTGAGTATTGTTGGGGCAGATAATTTTACTTTTTCTCCTTCATCTTATCTGGATTTGGGGGGAGTCAGATTTTCACTAGAAAGCTCAAGGAGTGTACTTTTGCTAAACATGACCGCAAGGTGCGCAAAGCGGTTGTGGACATCCATCACTCACATACATACACTCCGATCAGTCATAAATTATGACCACTCACCATAACCTGTTGGGACATGGACTCCAGTAGACCTCTGAAGGTATGCTGTGATATCTGGCACCAAGCCATCAGTAGTAGATCATTTTAATATAAAAAAAAAAAAATTGCAGGGTGCCAAAATAACAAATACAGTAAAACCTTGGTTTGAGAGCGTTTTGCAACACAAGCAAAATGTTTTTTTAATAAGTTTTGCCTTGATATACAAGCGATGTCTTGATATAAGAGTAGCGTCATGTCACAACTGAGTATAAAAAAAAAAGGAGAGGAGCCTCTAAGTCAGGGATATGCAATTAGTGGACCTCCGGCTGTTGCAGAACTACAAGTCCCATGAGGCATAGCAAGACTCTGACAGCCACAAGCATGACACCCAGAGGCAGAGTAATGATGGGACTTGTAGTTTTGCAACAGCTAGAGGTCCGCTAATTGCATATCCCTGCTCTAAGTGTAGCAATATGGCAGTGATGGGAGTAAGTCACACATGTGCAAGTCTCAAGTCTTAACCTTCAAGTCACAAGCAAGTCCCAAGTTACTGTGGCGAAAAGCAAGCAAGTCGAGTCCCTGCTAGAAGTCAAGCAAGTCAAGTCATTTATTTTGGTCAAGTCACAAATTAAGTCAAAATACTGATCTACCCCGAAGCCGGGACTCGGGGGGAGCTTTCTTTTGGGGGGGGGGGGGGGCTTTTGCCTAGGCCAAGACACAGCACTGGTGGTGCCAAGTCATTGCAAGTCAAATAGCCAAAGTCAAGTCGCAAGTCATTAGTGACAAGTCAAAGTCGAGTCATTTATTTAATTTTGTCAAGCAAGTCCTCAAACAGGTGACTCGAGTCCCCCACCTCTGCACTATGGTTACATTTAATGAAGGTACAACATTTAGCAACTTATTGCTACACTTAGAGGTGCCTCTCTTCTCTTTTATACCCTGTAAAAAAAAAAAAAAAAAAAAGCTTGGATATACAAGTGCTTTGGATTACAAGAATGTTTCTGGAACAAATTATGCTCGCAAACCAAGGTTTTACTGTATACATACTCGCCTAGAGGGCTGCAGCATTGATCCAAGCTGCAGCTGCCCCCCACCAGCTCTACACCAAGTACTGAGCAGTCAAAGACTACGTTATTGCTCGGTTTTCATGTCCGCTGGGTTGGTAGCAGCTGGTACATGCTCTCAGCGGAGCTTTTCGAGACTGAGCAAGCTGCCAGTCAGGCATTTGGGTGGTTCCTGACATTATTGGGCTGACCCTGTGACATCAGCAGACTTTAGCTAACCTGACCCCCCCCCACCGTCAGCTGAATCTGGGTCACAGGAGTGCAGAACTAAGTGCACTACTTTTGACTCACAGAAGAAATGTGGCCAAAAGAGCTTTGGCCAGACTTCTCCTTTTCTTTTTTTTTTTTAGTCCTGTGACTTGCGAGGTGAGGCCCCCATGACTTGGACTTATTTTTCCAGTAAATCCCACAGCTGCTTGATTGGATTGAGAATTTGGAGGCCAAATCGCCACCTTCAACTCATTGTGTTCTTCAAACCATGCTTGAATTCATCAGACCAGGCCACCTTCTTCCATGGTCCAGTGCTGAAGCTCACATGCCCACTGTAGATGCTTTTAGCTGTGGCAGCATAAGCACCCCCCTCCCCCCCCATACACAAATGGCAATGCTCTGTGGTCTGACACCTTTCTATCGGAAAACCAACGTGACCTTTTTCAGAAATTTTGGGCTACAGTAGCTCTTGGATCAGACTACATGGGCCAGCCTTTGCTTCCCAAATGCTTCGATGACCCTTAATCCCAAAAGGTCTGGCGCTAAGTCTCTAATCCCATATGCAGCATCAATTGTACATGGAATTCACAGCTGCTGTAGAAAGTCACTTGGAGTGGTAAACCAAAAACCACAGCACACATGGCCACTCCATGTACCATAAATGTCTAGTCATATTGGTGTGGATATTTATGGTACAGAGTGGCCATGTGTGCCATGGTTTTTTGTTCTCATCAATAAAGCTTAGCTGCCCATAACCCCTTGCACCACGTTGGGTAGGTCCTGACCACTGCAGAGCGGGAACATCCCACGAGAGTTGCTGTCTTGGAGCTGCTCCAAGTTGTATAGCCATTAGCATATGGCCCTTGTCAAATTGGCTCAACTCCTTGTGTTTGCCTTTTTTTTTTCTGCTTTCAACACCAACTTCAGGGACAACATGTTCACTTGCTGCCCAATACACCCCACCAACCTTCAGATGCAATTGTACCAAGATAATCAACGTTGTTCACTTTACCTGTCAGTGGTCACATGGTTATGGCTGATCGAGATGTGTGTGTCTCTATATACACTATATTACCAAAAGTATTGGGACACCTGCCCATTTTTTTATATCTATACACACACACCCCCCCTGCCATGCTTCTAGACTTTCGTAAATAAGGTAGAGCAGTGTGGGAAGGTGGGAGTGCTGCCATGTTATGGAAGGCACAGGAGTCTATTATTGAGAGAGGACTGTGATGGAGATGGGGCAGTCAGTTATGGGAAGGGGAGACTGAGGACATTGATGCAAGGCCTTGTTCACACTTGTGCAGAGATCTATGGTTTTTCTGCACTAGCAAAACACAGGGCAATAGAAAAAAATAAAAATAAATAAATTCTGTGTCCGGTTCACACTGCAACAGTGCCCCTAAGTGCTGTGCAGTGCAAAATGAATACTGTGTGTATGCACCACAACTGACCCATGGTGCATAAAAAGAAATGAAATGCAATTTTGAAATTTCAATAAAGTTGAGAAAGAAAAAAAAGACAAAGTTTCATGGGTGTGGGCCCTAAGTGGAGGGGCTGTGATGTGAGTCATGGCACCAAAATGACTCTCGGCCCTTCCCTGCAAGAAACTTATTCTGACCAAACCCCTGTCAATTTTAATTCAGTACCCCTGGTCTATGGTAATGTTTGACCAAAGCACATTTGTGAGGTCGGGCACTGATGTTAGAGCGGAAACTGCGAGCCAGGCCTTCTCGTCCAATACATCCCAAAGTTGTTCTATTAGGTTGAGGTCAGGACTGTGTGCAGGTCAGTCAAGTTCCTCCACCCCAAACTCGCTCATCCACGTCTTTATGGACCTTGCTTTGTGCACTGGTGCGCAGTCATGTTGGAACAGGAAGGGGCCATCCCCACACAGTTTAGAGCACTAAAATGTCTTGGTATACTGACGCCTTAAGAGTTCCCTTCACTGGAACTAAGGGGTCAAGCCCAACCCCTGAAAAACAACCCCCACACCATAATCCCCCCTCCACAAAGCAAGGTCCATAAAGACATGGATGAAAGAGTTTGGGGTGGAGGAAGTTGACTGGCTTGCACAGAATCCTAACCTCAACCCGCTAGAACACCTTTGGGATGAATTAGAGCAGAGATTGCGAGCCAGGCCTTCTCGTCCAACATCAGTGCCTGACCTCACAAATGCACTTCTGGAAGAATGGTCAAACATTCCCATAGACGCACTCCTAAACCTTGTGGACAGCCTTCCCAGAAGGGTTATAGCTGCAAAGGGTGGGCCAACTCAATATTGAACCCTACGGACTAAGACTGGGATGCCATTAAAGTTCATGTGCGTGTAAAAGGCAGGCGTCCCAATACTTTAGACAATAAAGCGTGTGCATATATACACACACAATTTAGTAACTATTTGATAATCTTGTCATACAGGGGCTTTTAGAAGTGCTTTAGGGGTTCAAACAAGGCCCTAAATGCTGACAATGTTTGCACTCAGAACCATGCACTTATCCCTACACACTTGTCAAGCACAGGTGAGTTTTTTTTTTTTACAGTCCCTGTCTCTATTGACTAAAAGGGTGCTTGCATGATGTATGGGCCTTTGCACCCATGTAACTGAGCTGTATAACTATACACATACTTTTTGAAAAGAAATACAAAACCTCCTCTTTGCAGTTGTGCAAGTTTTTAGTTGCAGTGCATGCTGGAAAAAAGTGACTGCTTCAACCTGTTATTGGGTCACTAACGCCATGTACACACGGGCGGACTTTTCGGCATCAAAGGTCCGATGGTCTTTCCGACGGACTTTTGAACGAACGGACTTGCCTACACACGATCACACCAAAGTCCGACGGATTGGTATGTGATGATGTACACCGGACTAAAATAAGGAAGTTGATAGCCAATAGCTGCCCTAGTGTCGGTTTATGTCTGTCGGACTAGCATACAGACGAGCGGATTTTTTGATCAGACTCGAGTCCGTCGGAAAGATGTTGAAACATGTTCCAAAGCTAAAGTCCGTCTGATTTTCGACCGAAAAAGTCAGCTGAAGCCCACACACGGTCGGATCGTCCAACGGATTCATCCCGTCGGACCAGTCCGGTCGAAAGGTCTGCCCGTGTGTACACGGCATAACTCTCCACCAAGAGTCTGCACAGAGGTGTGGCATCCCCACAGATATCATTTGGGTTACAGTACTGGGAGATTTACCTGTGGTGGAAAGAGAGAGGGCTAAAGAGATTGAAGGTGTATGTATTATTTTTAAAGAATGATTCCATCATTTGCAAAAAAAAATTAAATAAATGCACCCAACTGAATTTAAAAAAAAAAAAACTGCCACCTATGCAGAATTAGTTTCATGTTCTACTCTAAGTATTAGTGTAAGCTTCAACATGGTCAGAAAGGTGGATTTGGCTTTTTGCTACACCAATGAAACTGATGATGTCCCTTATTGTACTCTGAGTGTTTACAGAATGTGGAATCCAATCTGCTGAAGTCCTCTCAATATGTAGAGTTATATTGGAGTGGTATTTTTTTTCTTTTCTCAGAAAAAGTCTTCTCTCTGAAACAGTCCCAGTTTGGATACATTAGAAGCAACATGGAGTAATAAATACTATCAGCGCTGACTTTCAAACGCTGTGTACCTTAATGGAGGGGGTGCCCTTTAAATAAGACCATTAGTCAGTGAACTGATCTCATGCCAAACAATGCTAATTAACCTCTACGCTGAATAAAAGAGGGGGGGGTTTTGCGTTTTTCCTTTTAATGCAAATGAAGGCCAGACACACCCTCATCCTACTCGGTGCGATTGGCTGCAGGCACAGAGCCGATTTGCATGGCTCAGAATAGCGGCAGAGGCGCGTCCGCAATCAGCCCGCTGTTACAAATGGGCTATTAAGTAAAATTATAGTTGCGTGTGATCTCCATCCGGAGAGAGATCTGCATCGAATTTCATGAATAACTCATGAGGATACAAATCTTTTTTTCTTAACATATGAATAGGAGAGCTAGCTAAAATCCCTCTGCTGTGGCTCCTGCCGCAGGCAACGCGCTTTCCTCTGTCATCATGGAGGCTGAATAAGAACTCCCCCCCCCAAAAAAAAAAAATTACCTTTATCTTCAGCTGGAAAAAGGTGGCAATGTTAATATTAATTTTTGGTCTTTTTTTTCATATCCAGGTTTAGATCATATTTTACAAATAAACACTTACAAGAGGGGCAGGTTGTTGAAAATGTGTGTAGAACTAAGCCAGACTCCTCCTGTATCTGGTAGGAGAGAGGGGGGTGGGGTGAGGGGATTTGGCCCTCCTCTGGCCTTGCCCATAATCTGATATCACCTGCTCTTAAATTTTGTGGGCACATGCAGAGCGGAGCTGGGGGTTTTTCTGCCTTGGCTGTCTGGTACCACATTGGAAAGGTGGAACAAAATAGTTTGGCACTCAAGGCCTGTAGGCCTTTTTAAGTTGCAGGTTCTGCCCTCATAGCATCCTAGCTGCCTGCTGAAGCACCTGGGCAGCTGCTTCTACTTCTTACGCCTTAGCCCAGCCCTGTACTGAAAGTTAAGTATTCTGGTAAGTGGCTGTCACTTACATAGTAGGTAAGGTAAAAAAAAAAAAGACACAAGTCCAACCTATGTGTGTGATTATATGTCAGTATTACATTGTATATCCCTGTATGTTGCAGTCGTTCAGGTGCTTATCTAATAGCTTCTTGAAACTATCAATACCCTCCCGCTGAGACCACCGCCTGTGGAAGGGAATTCCACATCCTTGCCACTCTTACAGTAAAGAACCCTCTACGTGGTTTAAGGGTAATCATCTTTTCTTCTAATTTTAATGAGTGGCCACGTGTCTTGTTAAACTCCCTTCCGCAAAAAAAAAGTTTTATCCCTATTGTGGGGTCACCAGTATGGTGACTAACTGGTTAATTAAAGGGAATGTAAAGGTTCAAGGTTGTTTTCCCTTATGCATGAAGGTAAAAAAACCTTCTGCATGCAGCAGCCCGCCCTAAAGCTGGATATACAATTTTTGTTGTTCAATTTCCTTTAGATTTAACTCAACAATATAGTGCAAGGGGCTGCCTGATTGCATACAATTTGAAACTTAGGTTTGACCTCATAGAATTTGGGGGAAATCTGTACAAGAAAATTGTATAGTATGTAGCCAGCTCAAGACTTGCCATACACTGAGCAAATTACTTTCCTGCAACCGAAAGAAATGTGCTCAATTCCTCCATCAGTGTTGTTGTTGGAATCCCTCCTGCCGGGCCATTGTCTTCTCCCGGCGGGGGAGGATGCGGAAAGCTATCGCCGTCAAGAGCAGACCGATTATTGCTAGAGGCTATAGCAGCCACTAGCGATAATCGCAGGTAAAACCTAGCATGCTGGCTGTACCAAGCTGATCGATCAACTTGGTACATTCATCCTGCCTATACACTGTTCAAATCTTAGCCGGAGCCTGCTAAACCAGTCAAGATTTGAACCATGTTTGACCTGTCTTACCGGAGGACCCATCTCAATCCAGTGCTGTGCCAGTAGCGGTAGCCATTTGCTTCCGCTACTGTAAATCACAGCCAATGGAGGAGAGAGCAAGGGCAGGGCCGAGTCACACTCTGTATGTGAAATCAACAGATGGCGCTGCAGCTCAGGAGCCCCTAGAGCAAGCTTCTTGCTCTGGGGGCACGAGGCAGGAGCGCCGCTGGGGAACGTTAGGAAGAGGATTGGGGCTGCGCAAAACCACTGCACAGAGCAGGTAAGTTTAACTTTTTTTTAAAAACTAAACCTTTAAACCACTAGCCGACCAGCCGCCGTCATTCTACTGCGGCAGGTCAACTCTACTGCACAAATCGCCATAGCTGTACTTTGGCTGGCGCCGCCAGCAGCATGCGCGCTCACTGCAGGAGTGTACCCGTGGGTCGGGCAGACTCAGTGTCCACCTGCGCCCCACGATCGCCTCTTATAGAGGCAGAACCATGAAACTGCCTTTGTAAACAAGGCGATGCCCCGTTCTGACAGGGGACCAGTGATCTCTGACAGGGGACCAGTGATCTCTGTCAGTGCCCTGGTAGCGCGCCCCCCTACAGTTAGGGCATGCTGAGGGAAAACATTTAACCCCTTGATCACCCCCTAGTGTTAACCTCTTCCCTACCAGTGAGGTTTACACAGTAATCAGTGGCTATTTATAGCACTGATCGATGTATAAATGTATAGTGTCCGATCTGTCAGCCGAAATCCCGCTAAAAATCGCAGATCACCACCATTACTAGTAAAAAATAAATGAAAATGCCATAAACCTATCCATTTTGTAGATACTATAGCTTTTGTGCAAACCAATCAATATACACCTATTGCGATTTTTTTTTTTTTACAAAAAAATATGTAGAATACATATCGGCCTAAACTGACGAATAAACGTGTTTATACTTTTTTTTTTGGATATGTATTACAGCAAAAAAAAAATAAAAAAATTGTTTTCTTTTTTCAAAATTGTCGCTCTGTTTACAGTGCAAAAAAAAAAAAAAAAACGCAGGAGGTGATCAAATACCACCAAAAGAAAGCTATCAATTTTGTTTGGGTACAGCATCGCACGACTGCGCAATTGTCAGTTAAAGCGATGCAGTATCGCAAAAAATTGGCCTGGTCATTAAGGGAGCGAATCCTTACGTGGCTGAAGTTGGTAATGTCACTTTAAAAGACTATCACTAAAACTGTAGTCCAAAAACATTCAGGTGACCAGTACATCTATGAATGGCTGTGATTTGAGCCATCACCGGACAGCGCAGAGCCCGGACATGTACAGAGCCAGAGTGCCTCTATATCTTGTGATTGCTGTGAACCAATCATGCATTTCAAGAGCCAAAGCACTCTTCCCTTCCTCAGTGATCACTAAAGGATAAAACTTGAATGGACTGAGTGGAACAATGACCACGTATATCTTCATTAAGACCAGATTTGGACTCTCTCCCCCTCTATCCACTCCAACCCCCCAAACCTTTGGTGCGCCCTGATGAAGGGTGAATGGCCTGGCCAACCCTTTGGGTGTGTCCTGATGAAGGACGAATGGGCTGGTTACCCCACCAAAAGAGTGTTGGTTGTCTTCTTATATCACAAAAGAAAACCAAAAAGTGTTTCAGGGCCGGACTGCTATCTCTTCATCGGGGCCATCCAAATGATTTAACTTGAATGGGCTTCTTGTGGAGCAAAGTTATTGCTGAGCACCATTCAAGTTTTATCCATTGGTGCCCACCATGTTGAAGGGAATGTGGTCAGTGACCACACTGATCAACATAAGGACCAAAAATTACTGGACAGTAAAAAGGATCCACTGAGTACGTTTAAGTTTTCTCTTTTGGTGAGCCCTGATGAAGGGGGGGGTGGTCTGGCCCCCAAAACATGTTTGCTGTCTTTTTATATGACCAAATAACATTATCTTGGAGACTCATCCTTTTTTGGCCTACAGCTCCTTCCGGTTTGTTCTGTAGTCCAGCAGATGACTTACATGACCCTTTACTGCAGCATATTACTAACCAGCAGCTGCCTTTTAACATTCCAGTCTTTCACAGAAGAGGCAAGAAGAGAACTGTAAATAGACCTTTTATTAAACTTTTGTGAAAAAGACAAGGGAGTTTCATCTTCTTTTGAATCTCAGCACTAGGGACATCACTTGACGACATCTCTCAGGCTCCGGTACACAGGACAGCTCTGGGTAAAGATATAAATCTGGGTCCTGAGGCTCCTCTTGGAATGAACGCATGTCGCGGGCACCGAAGTAATTGAGTTCCGCTGACTTCACGGATGCCTTATAGGCTTAATAATGCAGCATTGCCATGGTGCCTGTATCCAGATCCATTTACAAGGAACTCCTCCTAAACTGGCCTGCGGAGCTAATAATTTACTGTGATCGTTCTCACCTGGAGCTGCGACAGCAATAAAAATAGTCGTTCAAGACGGCGAAAGAAGAAGAAGGAGATCTTTTTGTGCTTGCAGTCTGTTGGCACAGATGAACTTGCTCCCCACTAGCATGCAGCTAATTAAAGATGGGCCCCCCCCCCACCCTCGCCAATTTAATTGTGTTGACACGGTGGGCGAGTCAGTATTCCTGAGTCTGTCCATCCTCCGGGGTCTGCAGACTGGTCCGTAGTTTGTACATGTGGTTTAGGGATTCGGTGAAAAAAGTCGAGATTGTGTTAATCTCCATCAGCGTCAAATTGTCCAGCTGGCAAAGAAGAGAGAGAGAGAGAGAAGCGTCACAGTTGGGAGCGCACAAGCAGGTGGATCAGAGGAGGCCAAGCTGGCCGGGAAATTGCTGAGCCAAGTTGGACGCGGGGACAGAGGACAACAGTTGTAGCGACAAAACCAGGAATAAAAAGAACAGCTTCCGTTCTGCAAATGTGTGCAAAGACGCACTGGCTCTCGGCGTGGACATATTTCCACGCACATGGTATTTTCCAGTCCTCGGCTTTTCACAATGGCTCATACTGTTGTATATGGCAAAGCTGAACTCCACGCAAGCAGCTAAACACACACATAAAATACATACATGGGAGCAGTTTTTACCCGCCAAAGAAATGGTTATCCAGTTCTGGGAGGGGACCTGACCTGATTTTTTTTTTCTACTGCAATCCAGCAACAATTACAGGTCATGTCCCTGCCCAACATACATGTACAAATGACAACATCAGCCACCCAGTGACACTGACGCCATTATACACAAGACAACTGTAATGGAGATAAACATTTCAATATAAAGCCCATGACTGCTGGGAGCCCAGGGGTTCAAAACACAAGACATAGCAATATATACAGAAGACAAAGTCAATAGCAAAAAGGTAGACATGGAACGGGAATAAACTTGACAAAGGGTGTAATGCCCAATAATTATCCAGAGCTCCACCGATTGTTCAAAGTTTTGCTATTACCTTTGTCTTATGCATTAACACTAGCGTTGGGCGAGCGGTTCGGGCCAAGCAAAAGTTCGACCCAAACATTGCCTGTTCACCCGTTCATTCATATTCATTCAAATTCATACCAGACCTTTATCCGAGCATGCAGGAAAGGGGGAGGGGGGACGAGCGAGCACTCCCCCACCCTGAACCATACCAGGCCACATGCTCTCAACATAGGAGGGGGTCTTATCAGAATCTGGCCCCCAGATCCCGCCACCCCCTCTGTGTGAATGAGTATAGGTTACATGGCATCCCTACCCATTCACCAAAAGTGAATAAAGACAGTACAAGTACACTAATTAGCTGCAGGGCCAGGTCATCAAATAGGAGGAGATGATTAAATCCGCAGCTCATTGGAGAATAAAGAGAGAGTGTACGTTCGAATTCATCTCTATAGCAGAATTTCAGAGGACAATACAAGCTTAATTCTAGTTACAAATAAGTGGGGATTTCCTTCCGCTTCCTGTTTTGTCCCAAAGTCAGAAAGTGAGGGGAGATCTCCCCAGTAGGACATAAATGGCAAATGAAAAGTTTTAAAGTGTATGTTCTCCTTTTCACCACTCCCCAGACTGCACTGTACATACCTCTGTGGATGACGAGCTGTCAGTGCCCACGCAACCACTCCATGGATTCGAAACCCCCATTCTTTCGCCCCTTCTTTCTGCAGGGCTTCCGGAATGGATCACTCCTATTCTCTGGGCTGGCCAATGAGAATCATTCTGATCCATCCTGGAAGTGCTGCACAGAGAAGAGGGAGAAAAGTGGGGATCCCAATTTCCCAGACCCCTGTGATGGCTGCATGGAGACTGACAGTTCATCACCAAGGCAAGTACAGTGTTCTTTCCTCTTTTTTCTGAAAAAGGTGAATCCTTTAACTGCTCTAGTAGTGCTTTGGATACATTTTAAAGCTGAAATCCAGGTAGCTCTAAAAAAAAAATAAAAAAAAATTCCCCCTTGCAGTGGGCCACCCTTGCACTGCAAGGGTTAAAGATCCTCTTTGGTCTAGAACACCAGTTCAGTGCAATTTTACTTACCCTGACTCTCGCTGCCCCAGACTCCTTCACTTTGTGCGGCTGGTTTCCTCTTCTCTTCAACGCTCTGTTGATCGCACGGTGTCATCCATGTATGATGGAAAACCTGCTGTCCTGCATTGTAAGCAAGGTTGCCAAGGGCACGCCCACAACATGGTGCATTGGAGGGAAGAGGGGAGCGCCTGCTGGGGCTTTTGGGGAATGAGGTGGGGTTATGGTATATGGTAAGTAAAATTGCCTTGTAACAGTTCCCTAGACACAAATGCATATAACCCTTGCAGTGCTGTGGGAACCCCCATTGAAAGGGTAGTTTAGATCTCCCAGGAGTTTAGCTTTAAGATAAAATTCAGTCAAGTTAGGTAGAATTTTTTTTTTTTTTGTTTGTTTTAAATTTGGAATATATACAGATCACATATCCAGAAGCCTCAGATCTGCTTTAACCGTCTCACACCCAGCGGTATCACTGTCAAACACATTGGTACCTTAGCGTGAGCTTCTTGTTCCCGCACAAAGCTGTCTGCAGACAGTCGGAGTTTGGCGATTCGCGTGTCCCATGTGTCCTTAACAAGCGTCCTGATCTCATCAGCTTTTGGGATGTTGTCTGAGGCGCTGCAAACAAAAACAGTGTTAAAAAGCTTAAAAAAAAAAAAAAAAAAAAAAAAACACCTCTCCAGGGTATTTTCAGACAGTACACTTGTTTTAATTGATGTTCACCGAAGAATAAATTCAGTCAAAGCCTGTCAATTTTTTACCTGCTTGCCGTTTCACATGTTCAGAGGCTTTTAATGTACAAGTCAGTAGGCGACAACTCACTGCTGAGTTGCAGACAGCACAGTCACCACCCCACTGAACTGCTGCGATAAAACGAATGGCATATAAATTATAGGTAAAGCCAACTAAAAAGGCTTATATTAGGTGACATCCTGGTCTATAGATTTCTATTGAGCTAATAAAGTGCAGTAAGCCCTGGTTAACACTAGTGCGACTTTAAAACTGCGCTACTTCAGTGCGATTTCAAAGCCGCAGATCAGTGTAATTTGTACCTCCGATTTCTTTATGGCTTGTGACTTCGTTTAACAGAAATTTATGCAAGTTGCAATGAAATTGGAAAAAAAAAAAAAAAAAAAAAAAAAAGTAGTGCAGGAACCTTTTTCAAAGTTTCATTGCCAGCAACGGGGTGCGACTTGTGATTCGATTTGGAACTGTCAAATTGCATGACAAATCGCACCAGTGTGAACGAGGGCTGAAGCATATGTAAATTATATATTACCATGTCTCAAAATTTTCGACTCGCCTGCTCACATTTGGTGAGTGGAAATTAGATTAGGGGGAGTGTGGGGCTGCTTCGGAAGGGGCGGGTTAGGCGGGGTTGAATGGGAGCCAGCGATCGGCCAGGAAACTGTGGAAGAGAGGGAAGAGGAGAGCTGGCCGGATCACACAGAGCGAGGATCCCCTGCTGTTACACATCTTGGATTTGAAATGCCCAGCTGGCCGATGTCAAAGTCCTGCCTTCTGGACTGGCTCCTATGATAGACAGCACACTAGTCCAATGCCGGGAAATTGGACCAGTGTGCGTCTATCATAGGTGTCAGAGCAGGAGATTCCTGCTCTGTGTGATCCGGCGGCTTTCATTCTGGTGATCCCCAAGCACTGGTAAAGCTGCACTGAGGTTTGAAATTTTGAGCCCCGTTATTATATATTGCCTAAAAATTTAAAAATAAAACCTTTCAATTCTTATTACATACCATGAAAGTATTCATACCCCTTGAAATGTTACAAACAAAAACATAAATATTTTATGTGATAGACAAACACAAAGTGGCACATAATTGTGACGTGGAAGGAAAATGATAAAATGGTTTCCAAAAGGTTTACAAATAAATATGAAAAGTGTGGGGTACATTTGTATTCAGCCCCCCGGAGTCAATACTTTGTAGAATCGCCTTTTACTGCAATTACAGCTGCAAGTCTTTTTGGGGATGTCTCTACCAGCTTTGTACATCTAGAGGGACATTTTTGCCCATTCTGCTTTGCAAAATATCTCAAGCTCTGTCAGATTGGATGGAGAGCGTCTGTGAACAGCAATTTTCAAGTCTTGCCACAGATTCTCAATTGGATTTAGGTCTGGAGTTTGGCTGGGCCATTCTAACACATGAATATGCTTTGATCTAAACCATTATATTGTAGCTCTGGCTATACGTTTAGGGCCATTGTCCTGCTGGAAGGTGAACCTCTGCCCCAGTCTCAAGACTTTTTCAGGCTGACAGGTTTTCTTCTAAGATTGCCCTGTATTTGGCTTCATCCATCTTCTCATCAACTCTGACCAGTTTCCCTGTTCCTGTTGAACAAAAGCATCCCCACAACACGATGCTACCAACATGTTTCACGGTGGGGATGGTGTGTTCAGGGTGATGTGCAGCGTTAGTTTTCCACCACACATAGTGTTTTGCTTTTATGCCAAAAAGTCAAATTTCGGTCTCATCTGACCAGAGCACCTTCTTCCACGTTTGCCGTGTCCCCCACACGGCTTCTTGAAAACAGGATTTCTTATGGCTTTCTTCTTGTCACTCTTCTATAAAGGCCAGATTAGTGGAGTGCACGACTAATGCCCCGTACACACGATCGGAAATTCTGCCAACAAAACTCCATTGAGAGCTTTTGGTTGGAAAATGCGACCGTGTGTATGCTCCTTCAGACTTTGCTGGCGAAATTCCAGCCAGCAAAAGATTGAGAGCAGGTTCTCTATTTTTCGGTCGGAAAAAAGTTCCTACTTGAAAATGCGTCTGTCTGTATGCAATTCTGAAAAAAAAAAAAAAAAAACATGCATGCTCAGAAACAATTCGACGCATGCTCGGAAGCATTGAACTTCATTTTCTCGGCTCGTCGTAGTGTTGTACATCACTGCGTTCTTGACAGTCGAAAGTTCACAGAACTTTTGTGTGACTGTGTGTATGCAAGCCAAGCTTGAGCGGAATCCCGTCGGAAAAACCATCATATCTTTTTCCGACCAAAATCCCAATCGTGTGTATGCGGCATAATAGTTGTCCTGTGGACAGATTCTCCCACCTGAGCTGTGGATCTCTGCAGCTCCTCCAGAGTTACCATGGGCCTCTTGGCGGCTTCTCTTATGAAAGCTCTCCTTGCCCGGCCTGTCAGTTTAGGTGGACGGCCATGTCTTGGTAGGTTTGCAGTTGTGCTATACTCTTTCCATTTTCGGATGATGGATTGAACAGAGCTCCGTGAGATGTTCAAAGCTTGGGGTATTTTTTTTTTTCTTTATAACCTAACCCTGCTTTACGCTTCTCCACAACTTTATCCCTGACCTGTCTGGTGTGTTCCTTGGTCTTCATGATGCTGTTTGTTCACTAAGGTTCTCTAATAAACCTCTGAGGGCCTCACAGAACATCTGTATTTATACTGAGATTAAATTACACACAGGTGGACTCTATTTGCTGCTAATTAGGTGACTTCTGAAGGCAATTGGTTCCACTGGATTTTAGTTAGAGGTACCAGAGTAAAGGGGCTGAATACAAATATACCCCACACTTTTCACATATTTGCAAAAAAAAAAAAAAAAATATTGAAAAACCATTTATCGTTTTCCTTCCACTCCACAATTATGTGCCACTTTGTGTTGGTCCATCACATAAAATCCCAATAAAATACATTTACAGTTGTAACATGACAAAATGAAAAAAAATTCAAGGGGGTTTTCAAGGGCTATGAATACTTTTGAGGCACTGTACCCTAATGTGAAGTCATCACTGGGTCTCCCTATGCAATGCAGGCAGATCATGGCTGGTGGGAGGGGCTGGCAGGGTGCTGTACATGGCTTCCTGAATACATCACAGCACCCGCCTCAGTACTCCTCTCAAGAGTCCTCAGCCCTAATAATGCAAGCAGCGGGATGGCTCTTAGAGGAAGTTATGCAATTATCAAATCACCTGGGATGGTTGTCAGTCTGTAGACGTTTGCATTCTTGGACAGGCTGTATTTGGATACTGACACCCCCACGTGTGATGCTGAGCCTCCACAATTGAAAGAACTGAAAGCCAATGAATGAAGGGGGTGGAGCAGGGATAGTCAGATTGTGGAGGAAAGGGCTACATGATGCTGAACGCCCTCCAGCCAGGAAATGAGGTGGGCTCTGTGAGACTTCCTGCAGCTTCTAATGCACATTATGAGAAGCTCACAGTGTGCAGTGAAATCAGAGTAAGCCCATTTCGGTCCAGGAGAGGAGCCGCTACAACTGTGCAAGACTGAGGATCATGGTTTAGCCAGGACAAACTATTGGGAGGTTTGACCACATAGAGCTTTTGGCAGACAGGCTGTGCAGGAGATATGCAATGGGAAAGCGGTGGCTTTTTAAAACCAGAACAGAGCTTTGCAGTGTGCTGGGGATGATGAAAAGCATGGGAAAGTTTTTTTTTTTAAAGTACAGAGAGGTGAACTAACCCTTTAAGTCGATGCAAGGTGACTGCTTAACTTCTATTATCCCGACCAAGAGTCCTTTAACATCCCACTGAGATAAATGTACAATTAAACATACAATATCACCTTCAAGGTATTATGACTTACTGGTTCAGCAGTAATTTAGTGAGCTCCATGTAATGCAGGTTCGGCATGGGGGTGAAGGTCTCCTCTCGACGTTCGTTGTCCCGGATCTGCTCCAGCTTTTCTGAAAATGGATACATTTAAAGATAAACAAATGGCTGATGGATGTTGTGCAAACCCCCATGGTTTCCAATTCATTTCATTTGAGCCCTGATGAAGAGGGCAGAGCCCGTGAAACGTGTTGGTCTTGTAAACAATTTATCTTTGGAATAAACTTGTATCTGTACTGTAATATCATAATTAAGGAAATAAAAACCATCGAATCGCTACGACTGCTGTCCACTTCAGTTGGGGATCAGTGTACTTGGGCTGCTGTCATTCTCTTACCTGTGAAAAGGACAAAAATATCACTTACCCACATCCATCCACTCCGGGGGGACGATGCGACATTTCTGCCTCTGCTTCAGATTGATAGCCATCCAGAGCGGGACCTGGACAGGCAGGCCGGGATTGAATGGGCCCAAATCGCCCTGGGAAGGGAAAACCGGCAGCGTTAATGGAAATCCAAAGTTGACCGATTGTAAAAGAAAAATAAAATGTTCAATATAGACTGCAGCATACACCTGTGTGAGGGCCGTGTTTACCTGCGTGGGGATGCACAGGTGTTCCGTGCATCTCATCCCATTATTCATGTCAGCTGGGGACACATCAGCCGCTGCTCCAAATTTGACAGCTGTGCGGCCCCAAACGCACGCTGCCTGCTTTCAGGGCCGCGCACCCACACGTCTGTCACATAGGAATGTACCATGGCGCTGTACATCTTGTCTAGTCTCCCATTATACTATTGATCGGGGGTTATTATCTAGTTGCCACCCACCACCAGCCCATTTACTGCCAGGCTGGATGTAAAACATGTCATCCAGCCAAGGGCACAGAGAGCACTGCTCCCGTGACCGCTGTGTCCACCAATTGCAGCTTGTGCAGCAGGCAGGGGATCAGGCGATCACTAGGTAGAGCTGGGCCATTTTCTGCAAAAAAAACAAAAAAACAAACACCCTACTTGATTCAGGATTAGAATTTTTTTTTTTTTGATGGACACCGCGCCAGTCCTGAGGAGCTGCGGGCAGGAGTTTTTAGGCGAGGCCGCGGCTTCGGCCTAGTCCGTGGCGTCCGGCCTCGGGGACTAGGCTGAAGCCGCGGCCTCACCCAAAAACTCCTGCCTGCAGCTCCTCAGGACTGGCACTGTGTCAGCGCCGGTCCTGGTAAAAAAAAAAAAAAAAAAAATCAATTTGCTGAAAATTTGACTCGATTTGACCTCTCAACTCGATTCAAATAGATTTTTTTCCCCCAGCCCTATCACTAGGTTAACATACTGTAGCTGTTATAAATGAAATTTTATTCATGACAGCTCAAAACATTGGTTTTGCATAATGTGAAAGATGAAGTTACGTCGAGTAAATAGATACCCAACATGTCACCTTTCAAAATTGCACACGCTTGTGGAATGGCGCCAAACTTCGCTACTCAAAAATCCCCATAGGCGACGCTTTAAAATTTTTTTTACTGGTTACATCTTTTGAGTTACAGAGGAGGCCTAGGGCCAAAATTATTGCTCTCGCTCTACCGATCGCAGCGATACCTCACATGTGTGGTTTGAACACCGTTTTCATATGTGGGCGGGACTTACGCATGCATTCGCTTCTGCATGCGAGCACACAGGGACGTTTTTTTTTTTTTTTTTTTTTATTGTTCATTTTACTTTATTTTAGTTTGATGCTTTTTTCCAAAAAAAAAATAAAAAATTTTGACCACTTATTCCTATTACAAGGAATGTAAACATCCTTGTAATAGGAATATGGCATGACAGGTCCTCTTTGCAGTGAGATATGGAGTCAATAAGACCCCACATCTCACCTCTCACCTCTAGGCTGGGAAGCCTGAAAAAATAAATAAATAAATCCTGGCTTTGATCGTAGCGGTGAGTCGGTAGAAGCACCGGAGGGTGGCAGGAGGGGGGGGGGGGGGGGGATGTCCCCTCTCGCCTCCCGTAAGAACAATCAAGCAGTGGAACAGCCGCTATGATCATTCTTATGGTGTAGGGAATCGCCGACTGAAAAAGCTGATATCTGAATGATGCCTGTAGCTGCACCCATCATTCAGATATCCCCGCACAAAGTCAAGGACGCTGTATGACAGCCGGCGGGCAGGAAGTGGTTAAAACGCTTTTTTTTTTTAAACACAAAGTTGTCCATTTATACAAAATTTCTAACACATAACATGTACATACCAAAAACGACACCCCAAAAAATAGATTCTCCTCCTCCCGAGTACGGCGATACCACATGTGTGAGACTTCCACAGCCTGGCCACATATAGAGGCCAAGTATGGCCGAGCATTGCAGGGTATGGCGGGGTATGGCAGGGTATGGCGGGGGGTGGCAGAGTATTGCGGGGGGGGGTATGGCAGAGTATTGCGGGGGGGGGTATGGCAGAGTATTGCGGGGGGGGGTATGGCAGAGTATTGCGGGGGGGGGTATGGCAGAGTATTGCGGGGGGGGGTATGGCAGAGTATTGCGGGGGGGGTATGGCAGAGTATTGCGGGGGGGGGGGGGTATGGCAGAGTATTGCGGGGGGGGGGGTATGGCAGAGTATTGCGGGGGGGGGGTATGGCAGAGTATTGCGGGGGGGGGGTATGGCAGAGTATTGCGGGGGGGGTATGGCAGAGTATTGCGGGGGGGGGGGTATGGCAGAGTATTGCGGGGGGGGTATGGCAGAGTATTGCGGGGGGGGTATGGCAGAGTATTGCGGGGGGGGTATGGCAGAGTATTGCGGGGGGGGTATGGCAGAGTATTGCGGGGGGGGTATGGCAGAGTATTGCGGGGGGGGTATGGCAGAGTATTGCGGGGGGGGTATGGCAGAGTATTGCGGGGGGGGTATGGCAGAGTATTGCGGGGGGGGTATGGCAGAGTATTGCGGGGGGGGTATGGCAGAGTATTGCGGGGGGGGTATGGCAGAGTATTGCGGGGGGGGTATGGCAGAGTATTGCGGGGGGGGTATGGCAGAGTATTGCGGGGGGGGTATGGCAGAGTATTGCGGGGGGGGTATGGCAGAGTATTGCGGGGGGGTATGGCAGAGTATTGCGGGGGGGTATGGCAGAGTATTGCGGGGGGGTATGGCAGAGTATTGCGGGGGGGTATGGCAGAGTATTGCGGGGGGGTATGGCAGAGTATTGCGGGGGGGTATGGCAGAGTAGTGAGGGATGGCTGAGCATGGATGGATGGATGGCTGAATGTCATTGTGCAGCGCTGTGGGCACTACACATCCAGCCCACAGCGCTGCAGCCATCCATCCCCCTCTCCGCTCACAGTGTACCGATCGGTAAACAGGAGGGGGGGAGAGGAACCGGTGTCATCAGATGACGCCGGTTTGTTTACATGTGATTGCTCTGTCATTTGACGGCTCGATCACATGGTAAACGGGCGCGATCAGCGGCCATTTACCGGGATCCGTGATGTGTCGGGTCATGTGACGTCCTCCCAGAGTTAAGCAACCGCCCTGCAGCCATCATTGGGCTATGGGCCGGTTGTTAAGTGATTAATTAGAGGGGGTTCTAATTAATTTTCTAGCAAAAAAAAAATAAATTTACAGATTTTAACTCGTAAGCAACAAGTGTCAGAAATAGCCTTTAGGCATGAAAGGGATAGAACAAGCACAGACCATTCTGTATAGATGTTACAGGCACCTATAGCACCCGCATAGTCCATAGCGCTGTTCAAAGTGAGGAACTACAGGCCCCCCCCATTATAATATCATTGCTCCTGGTTACCGCTGGCTCCCATGGCACCAACATACACCATAGCGTTGTACAATCAGAGGACATACAGGTCTATGTGAGCTCCTAGTATATCATCGCTCCCTGCCACCTTCCATAGCGCCAACACTCTCCATAGCGCAGTACAAAGCGAGACCCCACAGAGGTGATGAGATCATCAGAATATCATTGCTTCTGGTGATTATACTGACCTCTATAGCACCTGCATAGACCACGGCGCTGTACAAAGGGGGAGGTCACACAGTAATTGGGCAGTCGCGTCCTGATTAGGCACGCCCCTCCATAGCGCCTGCACAGTCCATAGCGTTGTACAAAGTGAGGACATGCAGGTCTATGGGGGGCTCCCATTATAATAGTTTTGCTTTCTATAGCGCCTATCCAGCCCCGTCCCAGCCGGTGAAGCTCACCCCGATGAGGTAGACCTTGTCCAGGCTGAAGTTGGGGATGACGGTCACCATCTCCTTCTCCGCCAGGAACTCCACCTCACAGGCGTCCATCGCACAAAAAAGCTCGTTGTTTTCCCGCGCTCACCTCTCCAGCCAATCACGGGCTGCGTGCGTTCCAGGGCAGAGTTGGTGGGAGGGGAAGATGAAGCTTAGAGAGAAGAGGGGCGGGCCCTCTGTTCATAGTACTGTCTCTATGTACATTGCATACCTCCCAACCGTCACTGATTGGCCGGGACCGTCCCGGAAATCAGTCCCTCTCCCGGAATCCCGCGAATCAGGGCCGAGTCCCAGGATGCCCCGCGGTGTGTGCGGGTTGTCATGGTTCCCGCACGCCGCGAGCAACACATGTTATAGCAGCCAGTATCTCTCCCGGGCACACAGAGCGGAGTGCACTGAACACGCCCCTCCTCCTCCTATGTTTTCCTGTACACAGAGGAGGAGGGGGGGAGCAGCACACCGCTCTGCCAAAACAACGCGGCTGAGGGGGGGGACAAGAAGGATGGAGCTGGGATAGGATGAGGGGGGGGGGGGGACAAGAAGGATGGGGATAGGATGAGAGGGGGACAAGAAGGATGGAGCTGGGATGAGGGGGGGGGGGGCAAGAAGGATGGAGCTGGGGGGGAGGAGCAAGAAGGATGGAGCTGGGGGGGGGGGGGCAAGAAGGATGGGATGAGGGGAGGGACAAGAAGGATGGAGCTGGGATGGGATGAGGGGGAACAAGAAGGATGGAGCTGGGATAGGATGAGGGGGGGACAAGAAGGATGGAGCTGGGATAGGATGAGGGGGGGACAAGAAGGATGGAGCTGGGATAGGATGAGGGGGGGACAAGAAGGATGGAGCTGGGATAGGATGAGGGGGGGGACAAGAAGGATGGAGCTGGGATGGGATGAGGGGGACAAGAAGGATGGAGCTGGGATAGGATGAGGGGGGGACAAGAAGGATGGAGCTGGGATAGGATGAGGGGGGGACAAGAAGGATGGGGATGGGATGAGGGGGGGGGGGCAAGAAGGATGGGATGAGGGGGGGGGGCAAGAAGGATGGAGCTGGGATGGGATGAGGGGGACAAAAAGGGTGGAGCTAGGATGGGATGAGGGGGGGACAAGAAGGATGGGGATGGGATGAGAGGGGGACAAGAAGGATGGAGCTGGGATGAGGGGGGGGGGGGGACAAGAAGGATGGAGCTGGGATGAGGGGGGGGCAAGAAGTATGGGGATGGGATGAGGGGGGGGGGGACAAGAAGGATGGAGCTGGGATGGGATGAGGGGGACAAAAAGGGTGGAGCTGGGATGGGATGAGGGGGGGACAAGAAGGATGGGGATAGGATGAGAGGGGGACAAGAAGGATGGAGCTGGGATGAGGGGGGGGCAAGAAGAATGGGGATGGGATTACTGGGGGGACAAGAAGGATGGGGATGAGATGAGGGGGGACAAGAAGGATGGAGCTGGGATAAGAGGAGGATAAGAAGGATGGAGCTGGGATGAGGGGGGGGGGCAAGAAGGATGGAGCTGGGATGAGGGGGGGGGGCAAGAAGGATGGAGCTGGGATGAGGGGGGGACAAGAAAGAAGAAGCTGGGATGAGGGGGACAAGAAGGATGGAGCTGGGATGGGATGAGGGAGGAGACAAGAAGGATGGGGATGGGATGACGGGGGGGGGGGGACACAAAGGATGGAGCTGGGATGAGGGAGGGGACAAGAAGGATGGGGATAGGATGAGGGGGGGGGGGACAAGAAGGATGGAGCTGGGATGGGATGAGGGGGACAAAAAGGGTGGAGCTGGGATGGGATGAGGAAGGGGGACAAGAAGGATGAAGCTGGGATGGGATGAGGGGAAGGATGGAGCCGGAATGGGATCAGGTGATGGATAGAGCCGGGATGGTTGGAGTCAGGATGGTATGTGGGATGGATTGAGCCAGGATGGGATCAAGGGAAGGATGGAGCCGGAATGGGATCGGGTGATGGATAGAGCCGGGATGGGATCGGGGGATGGTTGGAGTCAGGATGGGATCATGATGGTATGTGGGATGGATTGAGCCAGGAAGGGTTCGGGGGATGGATGGAGTCGGGATGAGATAAGGGGAATGGATAGAGTTGGGATGGGATCAGGGATGAATGGAGCCAGGATTGGATCGGGGTGGTGGATGGAGTCGGGATGGGATTAAGGGAATATATGGAGCCACCCCCTGCATAAAACTAAAAAATCTCTCCTGTGCTCAGGTAGCTAGTTCTTCAATGTGTGGTAAGACCGAATGCTTCAGTGGTATCTGCCGTCTTGCCGCCTTCCTCAGAATATTGGGTATTCATGGACTATAAAAAAAGGAAAGAAAGGAGGGCGCACAACCTAGTGCATTACCACTGATAGCATTTATTAAAGAAAGTTAAAACAGCAAATGGATACTCACAAACGAGCGTAAAATCAGGCATGAACAACCCGCTGTCAACCCGCTTAGGCTCTGAAGAAAGGGGTTCCCCCCCGAAACGCGTCAGCCATTGCCTCATCCACCTGATGTCCGGTCCCGGTTGTTTGATTTTTGCTACTGCGCACTTGCAGTTATTGTTCATGCCTGATTTTATGCTCATTTGTGAGTATCCATTTGCTGTTTTAACTTTCTTTAATAAATGCTATCAGTAGTAATGCACTAGGTCGGTGCGCCCTCCTTTCTTTCCTTTTTTTGCCGCCCCCTACATTCCATATATTACATACTCCTGTCCCCTGGATTCTGTACATTACACACTCCTGACCCCTGTATTCTGTACATTACACACTCCTGTCCCCTGCATTCTGTACATTACACACTCCTGTCCCCTGCATTCTGTACATTACACACTCCTGTCCCCTGCATTCTGTACATTACACACTCCTGTCCCCTGCATTCTGTACATTACACACTCCTGACCCCTGCATTCTGTACATTACACACTCCTGTCCTCTGCATTCTGTACATTACACACTCCTGTCCCCTGAATTCTGTACATTACACACTCCTGTCCCCTGTATTCTGTACATTACACACTCCTGACCCCTGCATTCTGTACATTACACACTCCTGACCCCTGCATTCTGTACATTACACACTCCTGACCCCTGCATTCTGTACATTACACACTCCTGTCCTCTGCATTCTGTACATTACACACTCCTGTCCCCTGAATTCTGTACATTACACACTCCTGTCCCCTGTATTCTGTACATTACACACTCCTGACCCCTGCATTCTGTACATTACACACTCCTGACCCCTGCATTCTGTACATTACACACTCCTGACCCCTGCATTCTGTACATTACACACTCCTGACCCCTGCATTCTGTACATTACACACTAATGTCCCCTGCATTCTGTACATTACACACTCCTGACCCCTGCATTCTGTACATTACACACTCCTGACCCCTGCATTCTGTACATTACACACTCCTGACCCCTGCATTCTGTACATTACACATTCCTGACCCCTGTATTCTGTACATTACACACTCCTGTCCCCTGCATTCTGTACATTACACATTCCTGACCCCTGCATTCTGTACATTACACACTCCTGTCCCCTGCATTCTGTACATTACACACTCCTGTCCCCTGCATTCTGTACATTACACACTCCTGTCCCCTGCATTCTGTACATTACACACTCCTGTCCCCTGCATTCTGTACATTACACACTCCTGTCCCCTGCATTCTGTACATTACACACTCCTGACCCCTGCATTCTGTACATTACACACTCCTGTCCCCTGCATTCTGTACATTACACACTCCTGTCCCCTGCATTCTGTACATTACACACTCCTGTCCCCTGCATTCTGTACATTACACACTCCTGTCCCCTGCATTCTGTACATTACACATTCCTGACCCCTGTATTCTGTACATTACACACTCCTGTCCCCTGCATTCTGTACATTACACATTCCTGACCCCTGCATTCTGTACTTTACACACTCCTGTCCCCTGCATTCTGTACATTACACACTCCTGTCCCCTGCATTCTGTACATTACACACTCCTGTCCCCTGCATTCTGTACTTTACACACTCCTGTCCCCTGCATTCTGTACATTACACACTCCTGTCCCCTGCATTCTGTACATTACACATTCCTGACCCCTGCATTCTGTACATTACACACTCCTGTCCCCTGCATTCTGTACATTACACACTCCTGTCCCCTGCATTCTGTACATTACACACTCCTGTCCCCTGCATTCTGTACTTTACACACTCCTGTCCCCTGCATTCTGTACATTACACACTCCTGTCCCCTGCATTCTGTACATTACACACTCCTGACCCCTGCATTCTGTACATTACACACTCCTGTCCCCTGCATTCTGTACATTACACACTCCTGACCCCTGCATTCTGTACATTACACACTCATGTCCTCTGCATTCTGTACATTACACACTCCTGACCCCTGCATTCTGTACATTACACACTCCTGACCCCTGCATTCTGTACATTACACACTCCTGTCCCCTGCATTCTGTACATTACACACTCCTGTCCCCTGCATTCTGTATATTACACACTCCTGACCCCTGCATTCTGTACATTACACACTCCTGACCCCTGCATTCTGTACATTACACACTCCTGTCCCCTGCATTCTGTACATTACACACTCCTGTCCCCTGCATTCTGTACATTACACACTCCTGTCCCCTGCATTCTGTACATTACACACTCCTGTCCCCTGCATTCTGTACATTACACACTCCTGTCCCCTGCATTCTGTACATTACACACTCCTGACCCCTGCATTCTGTACATTACACACTCCTGTCCCCTGCATTCTGTACATTACACACTCCTGTCCCCTGCATTCTGTACATTACACACTCCTGACCCCTGCATTCTGTACATTACACACTCCTGTCCCCTGCATTCTGTACATTACACACTCTTGTACTATATATACACAATATTGTACATTATATACTTCTCATTGTCTCAACAGTTGCTGGTTGCTATGCAGTCCATGACTATTTTAAGGACAAAGACAAAGCAATCAAAGCATATTTTATAGGTACAAGGAAACCTGTGTTCTTTTTAACCACATCCCTTGAGCCCCTCCCACTGCTAAGCACTTGGTCATGCCCGTACTTTACCGTGGCATACTGTGCGCACCGCAGATCTTTTCCCTCCTCCAGTGTCCCTCATTCTGAAGTTCAAATGTTGGGAGGTATGACATTGTTCTGTCATCAAACGCTGCAACTGTGCCCATCTGCCACTGTGCCCATCAATCGCTGCAACTGTGCCCATCAATCGCTGCAACTGTGCCCATCTGCCACTGTGCCCATTAAACACTGCAACTGTGCCCATCTGCCACTGTGCTCATCAAACGCTGCCACTGTGCCCATCAAACGCTGCCACTGTGCCCATCAAACGCTGCCACTGTGCTCATCAATCGCTGCAACTGTGCCCATCAAACGCTGCAACTGTGCCCATCTGCCACTTTGCCCATCAAACGCAACTGTGCCCATCTACCACTGTGCCCATCAAACGCATCCACTGTGCCCACCATATGCAGCCACTTGTGCCCGTCGTACGCAGCCAGTTGTGCCCATCATATGCAGCCATTTGTGTCCGTCATATGCAGCCACTTGTGCCAATCAAATGCAGCCACTTGTGCCCATCAAATGCAGCCACTGTGCCCATCATATGCTGCCACTGTGCCCACCATATGCAGCCACTTGTGCCCGTCGTAAGCAGCCACTTGTGCCCATCATATGCAGCCATTTGTGCCCGTCCTATGCAGCCACTTGTACCAAACAAATGCAGCCACTTGTGCCCATCATATGCAGCCACTTGTGCCCATCAAATGCAGCCATTTGTACCCATCAAATGCAGCCACTGTGCCCATCACATGCAGCCACTGTGCCCACCATATGCAGCCAGGCGCGTCCCTCGGCTTTCACTTCACTAACCCCCCTCACTAACCCGGGTGTCCCTGTCCTCCGGGGGAGAGAAGGGTGTCCCCGTCCTCCGTGAAGAAGGGTGGCACCCTCTCCTCCTCCAACCACCCAAGGACCAGCTCTTCCAATTTTGGCCAACCCTGGGGCCATCTCCTCCTCTCTAAGCCACCAGTGACCCCAAAGCAGGGTCATGCGCTCTGCCCTCGGTGGACCCGGTACCGACCGTCCTGGGACGCCATGTTGATGGTGTACATGTCTCCAGTGTGAGGGCAACAGGTAAACTCGCACTCAGCTTCTTTGGCCCCTGATTGGAGGAAAAGCAGCGGAGGAGATCCAGCCCCCAGCACTTGACAGAGATCAAAGCCCAGTGGCAGACACATGAATTACTATGTCGGGGATAGGTGGGGGATGTGTATTTTGAAGCATGTGATTAGAGCCAGAGGCTCTAATAGGCTTCAAAATAGGGTGGGCTCGGGGCACAGGGCACTGTGTCCCGATCCCACCGTTAGTGTGAAAATAGCGAAAATTAATTTGCTATGCCACACAACGTTCCTCCCTGCCAATCAGCAGGCAGGTCAGTGAGACCTGTCTCTCGATTGGCCAAAGCATTAGGCGATCCTATTGGATGCCTAACGCTTTGGTGGAAAAAGAGGCATGGCGGAAGCAGCCCGAGGAGCCGAGCGGACACAGGAGCCACAGCCGCCGCTACAGAAGAGGAAGCCCTGTCAGTCGGTAAGTGCCGCCAGACCGGCCACGCGGGGGGGGGGGCTAGTGAAGTGACAGCCGAGCTGGGGGACGCGCCTGACTGCATTTGATGGGCACAAATGGCTGCATATGGTGGACACAGTGGCTGCATATGGTGGGCACAGTGGCTGCATTTGACGGGCACAGGTGGCTACATATGACGGGCACAGTGGCTGCATATGATGGACACAAGTGGCTGCGTATGACGGGCACAAGTGGCTGCATATGGTGGACACAGTGGCTGCATATGGTGGGCACAGTGGCTGCATATGACGGGCACAGTGGCTGCATATGATGGGCACAATGGCTGCATTTGACGGGTATAAATGGCTGCATATCATGGGCACAAATGGCTGCATATGATGGGCACAAATGGCTCCATTTGATTGGCACAAGTGGCTGCATATGACGGGCACAAATGGCTGCATATGATGGGCACAAGTGGCTGCGTACGACCGGCAAAAGTGGCTTCATATGGTGGGCACAGTGGTTGCATTTGATGGGCACAGTGGCTGCATATGATGGGCACAGTGGCTGCATATGACGGGCACAAGTGGCTGCATATGATGGGCACAAATGGCTGCATATGATGGGCACAAGTGGCTGCATTTGATTGGCACAAGTGGCTGCATACGACGGGCACAAATGGCTGCATACGACGGGCACAGTGGCTGCATTTGATGGGCACAGTGGCAGATGGGCACAGTTGCGTTTGATGGCACAGTGTCAGATGGGCACAGTTGCAGCGTTTGATGGGCACAGTTGCAGCATTTGATGGGCACAGTGGCAGATGGGCACAGTTGCAGCGTTTGATGGCACAGTGGCTGCATTTGATGGACACAATGGCAGATGGGCACAGTTGCAGCGTTTGATGGGCACAGTTTCAGTGTTTGATGGGCACAGTGGCAGATGGGCACAGTTGCAGCGTTTGAGCACAATGGCAGATGGGCACAGTTGCAGCGTTTCATGGGCACAGTGGCAGATGGGCACAGTTTCAGCATTTCATGGGCACAGTTGCAGCATTTGATGGGAACAGTGGCAGATGGGCACAGTGGCATATGGGCACAGTGGCAGATGGGCACAGTTGCAGTGTTTGATGGCAGAACCATGTATATAGACAGTGCTATGCACTCCAAGCTTTGCTTTAACTCCCCCTCCCACCAACTCTCCGCCTCTGACCGCCTGCTTGAGTCCATACATTTTCTCGACCATAAACATAAACTTTGCGCATGCGCGATTCGTGGCGTGTTAGAGGGGTGGGGTAGGCGGGGCTGGTGCTGATGTTCTAACCATCTCTCCGCCCGTCCGCCCGCTCGTAACCATAATGTTTCTGGACTGCGAATATCTCCCGCGCATGCGCGATTAAGGCCAGCGGTAAAGCCCCGCCGTCAGCTGTGCGAGTGACGGGGCCACACAGGAAGTTGCGAAGTTGAGATTCTGCATGGGTCGCAGAAATTTTTACAACACCGGGGAGCCTCGCTGGGCTGCTGAGTTGCTGTTCCATCACTGGGTTTCTTCGTCTTTTGCAAAATGAATAAAAGACCGAGAAAGATCTGAGAAATAAAAAGTGGGGGGGGGGGGAGAAAACGTGGTAGTTAAAGTGGTGTTCCACCCACTTTTACAACTCTTCAGCATCCCTCACTAAACTGTGCACTGTAAACTAATTGGATATTTTTTTATCTTTTTTCTCAGCACCTACTGTATATCTGCTGTATTCCTTTTTCCCTTCCTCCGCCCTGGCCGTGGCCCATCGCAGCATTTCCTGTTTGCAATGCCTTCTGGGAAGGGGCAGCAACTTCCTCTGACACTGCCGTTGCTATGGAAACCTGACCTGAAACCTATTACACTGCTTGTGCTGCACTGAGCATGTGCGAGATCTGCAAGGATGAGATCCAGGAAGAAATACAGTCTGGCTTCAGATGCCCACACTTAAGATGGCCACGGCCTGCTGTAAGTTTATAAAATAACAAACTACTGCTATAAACTAACAAAACAGACCTTAGTTTACAGACTAACTTTACTAAAATACATTAAGCTTGTGTATTATAGGGGTATTTTTATTTAAAAAGTATAATTTCGGCCGGAACACCATTTTAACCCCACAGGAAAAAAGGGAGACATAGCAGTAAAGCAAGCCTAATATAGGCCTGCACCTGCTAAAATCTAGCACAATATTGGGAATATGAAAATGGTAATAAAAACTTGTAAATAAATAATTAAATTTATCCCTTACGGGATAAATTTAATTATTTATTTACTAGTTTTTATTACCATTTTCTCAGATGACCAAGGGGCAAGTGGCCTTTTGAACCCACGGTGATATTCCTCAGTGGTAGGACGCCCTTTGTGTTCAGTCCTGGTGGTGGTCCTGTGTGTCCCCAAATGTGCTAAATTAGGTTTTTTGCATGTTTAATGTATACGACCATAAAATCGCTCTGTAACGGTTATGTTCGCTTACTCTGGAATTTTTTGTAAAATACTTTCAGATAAATTTCAGATACATATTTCACCATCAGCCCTTGAAGAAGAGGTCTAACTACTTACAACCTTGAAACGCGTCGGGCTTTCTGTCCCAGCCCATTGCTTGGACAGCTGTGTGTGGTGCCTTTTTAGTATTGTGTATATAGATCTGATACAGATCTATATACACATCTTGTTTGCTAACATCCGACTCTTTTATTATTGTCATGTTTTAACTTTTTGTAATAAATTTATATTTTTGAATTAATTACTGCTTGAAGACTCCTGCCTTTTAAAGTCCCACAAGAGGAAAAAATCTTTGCTTTTTGCAAAAACGCATTATTAAGAACACGCGTGCAGAAACGCATCCGGTACAGATCTGTAGTTTTTGTGGCGCGAACACGCCCTAAGTTACTGATATACCGTATTTATCGGCATATAACACGCACCCCAAGTTTAGGAGGGAATTTTAAGGAAAAAAACTTACATTTAAATGCCCATCAATGCAGCCTTATCAGTGTCCATCTGCAGCCTTGTCCAGTGTCATTGCAGCATTGTCAGTGTCATTGCAGCCTTGTCAGTGTCATTGCAGCCTTGTCAGTGTCATTGCATCCTTGTCAGTGTCATTGCAGCCTTGTCATTGCAGCCTTGTCAGTGTCATTGCAGCCTTGTCAGTGTCATTGCAGCCTTGTCATTGCAGCCTTGTCAGTGTCATTGCAGCCTTGTCAGTGTCATTGCATCCTTGTCAGTGTCATTGCAGCCTTGTCATTGCAGCCTTGTCAGTGTCATTGCAGCCTTGTCAGTGTCATTGCAGCCTTGTCATTGCAGCCTTGTCAGTGTCATTGCAGCCTTGTCAGTGTCATTGCAGCCTTGTCATTGCAGCCTTGTCAGTGTCATTGCAGCCTTGTCAGTGTCATTGCAGCCTTGTCATTGCAGCCTTGTCATTGCATCCTTGTCAGTGTCATTGCAGCCTTGTCATTGCATCCTTGTCAGTGTCATTGCAGCCTTGTCATTGCAGCCTTGTCAGTGTCATTGCAGCCTTGTCAGTGTCATTGCAGCCTTGTCATTGCAGCCTTGTCAGTGTCATTGCAGCCTTGTCAGTGTCATTGCAGCCTTGTCATTGCAGCCTTGTCAGTGTCATTGCAGCCTTGTCAGTGTCATTGCAGCCTTGTCATTGCATCCTTGTCAGTGTCATTGCAGCCTTGTCATTGCAGCCTTGTCAGTGTCATTGCAGCCTTGTCATTGCATCCTTGTCAGTGTCATTGCAGCCTTGTCATTGCAGCCTTGTCAGTGTCATTGCATCCTTGTCAGTGTCATTGCAGCCTTGTCATTGCAGCCTTGTCAGTGTCATTGCAGCCTTGTCAGTGTCATTGCAGCCTTGTCAGTGTCATTGCAGCCTTTTCATTGCATCCTTGCCAGTGTCATTGCAGCCTTGTCATTGTAGCCTTGTCAGTGTCATTGCATCCTTGTCAGTGTCATTGCAGCCTTGTCATTGCAGCCTTGTCAGTGTCATTGCAGCCTTGTCAGTGTAGCCTTGTTATTGCAGCCTTGTCAGTGTAGCCTTGTTATTGCAGCCTTGTCAGTGTAGCCTTGTTATTGCAGCCTTGTCAGTGTCATTGTAGCCTTGTCATTGCAGCCTTGCTCCAGTGTCATTGCAGCCTAGTTATTGCAGCCTTCCAGTTTAAAAATGGCGCAGCCGAGATACAGAGCCGGATGTCCTGTGTATCTCGGTGGCGCTGGGGGGCTCTCGGCTCCTCTCGGCTCCTTTCGCAGTCCCGCCCTATGATGGACATAACACAGGTCCAATGGCGGGACTGGGTGTGACTGTGAGCGGAGCCGAGTGCCGCCGAGATACACATAGCCGAGTGTCCTCGGCTCCACTCACAGTCACGCCCAGTCCCTGTGTTATGTCCATCATAGGGGCGGGACTGGGCATGACTGTGAGCCGAGCCGAGCCTAGCCGAGTACACTCGGTTATGTGTATCTCGGCGGCTCGCTCCTCCGCTCACAATCAGCGGGGGATCAGCGTATAACATGCACCCACGATTCTCCCCTGATTTTAAGGGGAAAAAAGTGCGTGTTATACGCCAATGAATACGGGTATATCACTTTATATCACTATATATATATATATATATATATATATATATATATATATATATATCACTTTAATATACTAGGAGTGGGTTTTATTAGCTCCCCTGTTGCTGGCAAGTCCAGGTAATCATCCATAGCTAGTTATAAATAGCGCAGTTTGTCATTTTGTTGTGTTTTTTTTTTCCCCCTCGGATTCAAACATATCCCGGGTGATTCTCCAAAATCACAATCAGAAAGGGAAGAAAAGACACAATGCAACAGTTGTGAGTAGTGCGAGCGCGCCGCCCTCGCAGGATAATTCCGTAGGCGCCGCGCACACATAACATTGCACAATGAGAACGCGCAGTCGGAGATGTGACGAGCTCGCCTGCGAGTGACCCGGCGTACAGAGAACGTTTCTGTTGTCTTTTGCCATCTGCTGTTCTCATCATTAAATCTGAACACCCATCTGCTGCGCAATCTCATCTCCCCGCCGCCTCTGAATTCCCAGCGAACGGCGTCACTCACTATAATGCGCTCGCTTCATCTCTGCTGTAATTATTATAAACAGGGCGCGGCTGCCACCATCTTCACATGCGGCGCATTACGAATGATCTCTTAGCACTAGAATCCTGAACTACATTAACCTCTTCAGCTCCGGAAGGTTTTAACCCCCCCTTCATAACCAGGCCATTTTTTGCGATACAGCACTGCGTTATTTTAATTGACAATTGCGCGGTCGTGCGACGCTGTGCCCAAACAAAATTGATGTCCTTTTTACCCACAAATAGAACTTTCTTTTGGTGGTATTTGATCACCTCTGCGGTTTTTTATTTTTTGCACTATAAACAAAACAAAAAACACGATTTTTTTACTTTCTGCTATAAAACACATCCAATAAAAAAAATGTAAAAAATCTAATTTCTTCATCAGTTTAGGCCAATATGTATTCTGCCACATATTTTTGGTAATACAAATCCCAATAAATGTGTAGTGATTGGTTTGCGCAAAAGTTATAATGTCTACAAACTATGGGATATATTTATGCAATTTTTATTGATTGATTTATTGATTTTTCTTTTTAGTAATGGCGGCAATCAGCAACTTATACCGCTATAAGTCGCTGATCGCCACCATTACTAGAAAGAAAAATCAATAAAACAATCAATAAAAATTCCATAAATCTATCCCATAGTTTATAGACGTTATAACTTTTGCGCAAACCGATCAATACACATTTATTGAGATTTGTATTACCAAAAATATGTAGCAGAATACATATTGGCCTAAACTGATGAAGAAATTTGATTTTTTTTACATATTCTTATAATGACTGCGATATTGAGGCGGACAAATCAGACACTAAGTGACACTTTTTTGGGGACCTGTGACACCAATACAGTGATCCGTTCTAAACAATATGCACTGTCACTGTACTAATTACACTGGCAGGGAAGGGGTTAACATCAGGGGGCGATCAAAGGGTTACATTTGTTCCTAGGGAGTGCTTGATAACTGTGTGGGGGAGGGGCTTGTACTGTAAGAAGACAGAGATCCGTGTTCCTGCTTAGCAGAAACACAGGATCTCTGTCTTCTCCTGTCACACAACGGCGATCTGCCTGGTTTACATAGGCAAACTGCCGTTCTGTCCGCCTTGGGAACGACGGAGACCAGGTCCAATCACAGCGGTAACGGGTCGCCAGCGGCGAGCGTGCGCGCCCCAGGAAGGGGGTGTTGCTGAACACAGCTATAATATATATGTATATATAGTAGCTGGGCTGCCCACCTTAAAGTGGTGTTTCACAAAAAAAAAAAAAAATTAGATGTCAGCAGCTGCAATTACTGCAGCTGCTGACTTTTAAAATAAGGACACTTACCTGTCCCGGGGTCCAGCGATGTCGGCACCCGAGACCGAGCCGTCCCTCGATCCTCGGGTGCTGCCGCCGCCATTCACACTGAGGGAATCAGGAAGCGAAGCGTTGCCGCTTCACTGCCCGGTTCCCTACTGCGCATGCGCGAGTCGCGCTGCGCGTCTTCACTGGTCCCCGTTGTGTTGTGGGAACTGTGTATTTCCCACAACACAACGGGGGTGGGCGGGGAGTCTGCGGCTAGCTGCGGCTAGCTGTACCCGGAAGTGGGTGCAGATACCTGTATTATACAGGTATCTGCACCCCCCTCCCCCCTGAAAGGTGCCAATTGTGACACCGGAGGGGGGGAGGAATCCGATGAGCGGAAGTTCCACTTTAGGGTGGAACTCCGCTTTAAGCTGGTCTACTAATGGGAGGGTTGGAAGGTGGGAGGATGGGGGTGCAGCTGGACACAGCTATTATATATATATTTAGTAGCTGAGCTGCCCAACCTGACCTGGTCTTCTAAATGGTGGGGGGGGGGGGGATGGGGGTGCAGCTGGACATATCTATTTTAGATATAATATACACATAGTAACTGAGCTGGTCTAATAACGGGGGTGCTGCTGTACATATATATATGTACAGTAGCTGCACCGCCAACCCTGAGCTGGTCTGATAAGGGGGGGGTGACACCATGTTTTTACGCACCAGGTGACACCAAACCTAGTGACGCCACTGGGCTTGTCTCAGCTCAGTGAATGCAAACAAGAAGAAGGATCATTTTAGTTGCCACACATCCAACAAAATCTATAGGTAGTGATGGTCAGAGCAGCCTCAGACCAGACTCCATCCAGGCCATGCCCCCCCAACTCGTTTCGCCTGCCCGCGGGGCTGTATCATAGAGGTCCTCCAAGGCTGAGTCCAGTGGACAGGGCGAAACATGTCAGGGTGGGCAAGGCCTGGATGGAGTCTGAGCTGAGGCGGTTGTTACCATCACTACCTATGGGTTTTGTTGGATGTGTAGGAATGATCCTTCTCCTTGTTTGCATATTTCAGAGGAAATTGAGATATTCACGCATTTATTTCCTTGGTGAGTCAGTCTATTTCTTGGCCTATTCCTCTTTGTTTCGGCCTCCAATCTTTTTTCTTGCGCAGTTAGCACTTCACGAGCACTTCATTGAGGGTCACAGATCATTCCCATCTATTCTGATTTTCATGGCAGTTTCCGTTGGCTTTCGTTCTTTATTTTTCGACCTTAGTATCCTCCTTTTACCTTTATAATCCTCTTGGTACTACCAGCTCCTCCTGAGCCCTCAGGAGTGGAATGGCCCACAGAGTAAAGAGTAATGACCTTCTTCTATTTGCTTGGTGTCCATCCTCTGAGGAAAAGGCTTCTATGCAGTGTATTGAAACATCTCCTTTTAGCAGGCCTACATTTACAGCCATGTCTCCTCCTTCTTTCTACGGCTCCCCTCTGAGGATTCAGTCACACAAATCTTCCCAAATTCAGGCTTTGTCTGCTGTGCTGCCTGCCTCTTTAGATAACCCATAGTGCTCTGGGAATTTATTTTCTTGTCATCTGTTTGATGTCTATTGACAACAGAAAAATTGTATATGTATAATATCGATACAATGCATTAAGTCTTTACAAGAATGACAACTACCCAAGTTTTTTTTTTTTTTTTTCAAATATGAGCTTTATTCAACTGTAACGGAGGGAGAGGTCCCAATAAAACAGACATTTAGACAATACAGTACATATTATATACACCACAAACATTGTGAAAAAGTATAGGTAATTGTGATATACCGAACCCTAAAATACACAGGAGAAGGTAGTAAATAACCTATGGAGTAATATATAAAATTTATTCCATGTGCGTCCCGACGCCAATGGGCCTCTATCTTGCCTTTTCCCTTTTTCCATAAAAAAGAACTGTTTAGAGAAACAAAAGGGATGAAAAGGAGGTCTAGAAAAGGAAAGTCGGAGAAAGAAAGGGAGGAAAAGAGGCGGGGGGGGGGGGGTATGCCAGAGCGAGGGTAGGCCTAAAGAAACAATCTATGTTCCGGAATATTGGCATAATAAGCTATGAACCCAGGAGAGAGACTCCTTCTTCTGAGTAAATAAAAATATTTCAGATCGTCCAGGTGTCTGAGTATTTCTCACATTTAAGTTGCGCTGTGAGGAAGAGGTCTTCGATTTTGTTCAGTTCTTCCACCTTGCGGAGCCATTCCGCAATGGTTGGTGGGCACTGTTGCTTCCAATGAAGCGGTATACATGCCTTGGCGGCATTCAGTAAGTGACGTATCAGAGATTTTTTATATCTTTTCATCGGGATTGTTGAGAGGTGCAGGAGGAAGAACGCCACATCATCAGGGATCACATAATCAGTAAATTTTCTGAGTAATGCGACGAACCTCCTTCCAGAAATTATGTAGGTTAGGACCAAAAGATGTGAAGCATTGAACCCTCTCCCTCCCCACATCGCCAGCATCGATCTGAGGTGGCCGGAAAACATTTATGTATTCTGGAGGGCGTGAGGTACTATCTTGTTAGAATTTTATAGTTCGTCTCCTGTATTTTGGTGCACAGTTGATGATCTTTTGTTTTTGTATCTCCAAAAAATTGCGGTTAAGGTCCCTTTCCCATCTAACTAGACAGGGTAGATGTGGTTGTGTAGAGGGCGTGTTGAGTAGCATGTACATTTTGGAGAGAGTCTTCGCTAATGGTTCATTACCTGTGCAGTACTCTTCAAAGGTCGTCAGTTGTCGGGAGAAGTCTTGAGGGTTAGGGAATAAATGTAAGAAGTGATGCACTTACCTCGCTTTCCAAAAAGGAAGTTGGTACATGCCTGACGCGTTCTTTAATTCTGGTAGCGTCGGCCAACGTCCATGCGTCACAAATTTGGCAGCATGGTCAAAGCCCGATCTTCGCAGGGAGTCAAATTCAATGGAATGGATGCCCGGCGCAAAATTTGGGTTTCCCAGGTTCGGATATAAAGGAGAGTTGCTCGAGGTAAGGGAGTATTGAATAGACACCTGACTACTGTATCGTAATGTGGTACCCAATAGGGGGTGTGTTTTCAATCCCGAGGGGAGGAGGTCATAACACCAGAATGCACTCTTCAATGGTATGTCAGTTTGAGCTTGTTCTATTCGAACCCAGAGCTTAGTCCTCGCGTTGCGTCTCCAGTCAAGAATACGACCTAACTGGGTAGCCAGGAAGTATTGTCTGATATCTGGGAGCGCTAGGCCTCCATATTGTTTGGGAAGTGAAAGCATTGTCCTACGTATGCAAGGTTTTTTGTTGGCCCAGATAAATCGGGTAAATAGAGCATGTACTTGTTTAAAGAATGAGTGCGATATGTGGACTGGGAGAGCTTGAAGCAGATATATAAATTTAGGTAAAATGCAAATTTTTATGAGGTTACATCTGCCGAACCAGGAATGTAGACCTCTGTTCCAATTCTCTAAAAGGGAGCGAGCTTTAGTCAGAATGGGGGGGAAGTTCAATTCATATGTGCGTTTGATATCAATTGGAATATTCATACCTAAGTATTTTGGAGCCACTGACGTCCATTTAAAACGGAAGCTGGCTTGCATAGATTGCATGGCAAGGGGGGCGATTGCAATGCCTATAGCGGCCGATTTGGTGAAGTTGATTTTTAAATTTGAAAGAGCACCATATGTGTCAAATTCTTTAAGGAGGTTTGGTAGAGAAATCGTGGGGTTAGATAGTGAGAAGAGTAGGTCATCTGCATATGCTGAGATTTTGCATTGGGTATCTCCCATGGGGAGCCCTTGAATGTCTGGATGTTGTCTTATTTTACATAAAAATGGCTCTAGGAAAAGTGCGAAGAGAAGGGATAACAGAGGACACCCCTGTCTTGTTCCATTTGTGATGGGGAAAGGGGACGAGAGTATCCCGTTCGCCTTCACTTGCGCCGTGGGATTGGAGTATATCTTGTTTATCCATCTAATCATCCTGTCTCCTATGCCTATATGGCGAAGTACTGTAAAAGGACAACATCCTTTTACAGAAGTACTGTAAACATGAAGTTCCAGTTGACTCTATCAAACGCTTTTTCAGCGTCTGTGCTTAAAAATACACATGGGGAGCCATTAGCGTTCGCTGTATAGAGGAGATTTAATACTTTTATAGTGTTATCTCGAGCCTCTCTGGTGGGTATAAAGCCCACCTGATCTAAGTGGATTAATGACTGGAGATGTTGGGACAAACGGGTTGCTAGAATTTTGGAAAACAATTTTAAGTCAATGTTCAGCAAGGATATGGGTCTGTAGCTCCCACATGAAGTTGGGTCTTTACCTTCTTTGGGGATAAGCGATATGTGGGCCTTTAGCATGTCTCTGGGAAAAGTTGCCTCCGCTCCAACTTTATTAAAAAATGCTACCATACGTGGGCCCAAAAGGGGAAGGAAAGTTTTGTAATATTGGGTGGTGTACCCATCGGGTCCCGGGGCTTTTCCTGGTTTCATGGCGCCAATGGCGTTTTGGAGTTCTTCTAGAGTGATTGGTGAATCTAGCTCCTCACTTATTTCGGTGGCGAGAGAGGGAATTTGAGAAGATTGTACGTGATCGTCCATAACAGTTTGGGAGGCTGGGTTGGGTGGTATGTTTGTCATAGAAGTCTCTCAACACATTTGATATCTGTTCTGGCAGTGTAACTTTATGGGAATCCGGCCCTACTATGTGTGGGATGTAGGCTGCTTGTTTCTGTTCCCGAACTGCTCTGGCTAGAATCTTCCCACATTTGTCGCCGGACTCGTAAGTGGTTTGTCGGCAGCATTGCAACGCTGCTTTGGCCTTATAATGTAGTAAGTCTGTAATTTGTTTGCGTAACGTCCCAAGTTCTATCTATGAGGTCTGTAATGGGGCATGTTTATGGCATGCTTCCACAATAGACAGGGCATCGAGGAGCTTTGTCAACTGTTCATTTCTTTCCCTCTTTATGCGCGCTCCATGTTTAATCAGTAGGCCCCTAAGGACTGCTTTATGGGCCTCCCACAAAACACCGGGGTCACATTCCTGTTGATCATTTTCCCGAAAGTATGAGGTCAATGTTTGTGTCGCGTCAGCTAAAACTTCGGGAATCTGGAGGAGACTCTCGTTCAGTCGTTAGACCCTTGACCTAGACGCGGATGTCCCGTGTCCCGTGAGAGTGTATGTGAGGGTGATAGGAGCATGGTCTGACCATGTGATGAGGCCTATGGATGAGTCTACCACTGAGTGTAGTTGATTATGGGGTATCAAAAAGTAGTCTATTCTGGAGTAGAGTTTGTGGGTTTGCGAATAGAAAGTATAGTCACGCTTTCCCGAGTGTTGGAGTCGCCACACGTCAACCAATTGCGCTTTATGTAGGGAGTTAGCTATGCACTTTCTATGTGTCGGAGGTACTGAGGAGTGTCCAGAGGACATATCCGAGGATGGGATAAGGGGGATATTAAAGTCCCCACCTAGGATCAGCTGGCCAGCCGTAAACTCCCCCAGTTTGTCTAAAATGCTTGTGATAAAGGTGTCCTGATGTTCATTAGGGGCGTAAATCGACGCCAATGTGAGTGGGGTGTCGCCGACTAGCCCTCTTAAGAACATGAAACGTCCCTCCGGGTCTTTGAGCACTGCTTGACACTGCCATGGAAGTCTACTCGAAATTAATATAGATACTCCCTTAGTTTTGGCTGCGGGGTTCGTTGAGTGATTTGCCACCGGGAAGAATCTATTTTTAAGCAACGGGAACTTATCGTGCTTAAAATGAGTTTCCTGGATAAAGGCAACATCTGCCCGGGAGTTCCGGAGGTCAGTTAAGAGCATCCGTCTCTTTTCTGGTATATTTAAGCCCTTCACGTTGAGCGAGACTACTTTTATGGAATCCATCGCCCTGGCTGCCAACGGGGTAGGGAAGGGAAAAAAGTAGGGAGTGAAAGAGGGAAGAGGGGAGTAGAAAGAAGAAGTGGATACTGAGGAAGATTAGAAAGAGAAGGTCCACCCAGAAGGGGAGAGAGAGTGTGTCTCGCCCCCTATGTGAGGACGGTAGTACAGAACAGGTCACAACTCAAAGACCTGAATCTACTAAGGTAACAAGTAATGACTTGAATATACACGTCACCACCCAAAAGAGCCCTGGGGATGCGTGTGGGCCTAGTTGGGGGAGGAGTTAGATCGTGACTGGAAGAGAAAGGTCCCGACTCTCCCACCCACCCAAGTAGGAACTTGGAAGTAATTATAGAAGCAAAATGAATATAAAATGAACAGTGATGACATAGAACATAAAACATTAAATCAAGAACTATCACTGAGGGATCCCAAATACCAGTAAAGGAAACCATTAACATTTTCCCAGCCAATCTGTAACACCCTGTAACTTACTCTCCCACTACTACTCCTGTCCTCAATACATCTCCGTGCCTGAACCTGCTGCAGAGGAACTCCTCTAGCACATCTGGATAAGGGATAAGGGGTGTTCCCGGTGCTTCCTACTCATCCCATCTACCTCTCTTAGGGGACGCCCACCCCCCCTACATTAGGATATCCTTCAGGCTCTTCTCCCCTACTCCCCTATATACAACAGAGCCCCCTCCCGTAGATGGCCCCTGCTTGGGATCTATCTAGACTAAACCGGAACCTCTCTTCTCACCGTCGTATGGCCCTTGCCAATGATCGTCCAGTCTGGCGAAAGGTACGCAAATAACCTTATGTACTCTTCTAAGTTGGGTATTAACATATCGCCTTGCTGGTCTCCCCATGCTTTACCCAGAATACCAGTAAAGTGTTACAGCACATATGTCCCTCCGAGTAGACACCCCACATTATGGAATGATAGGAAGTAATACTACGGATCTATGTAGTAGATTAAACAGTAACCTCAGCTTGTCTCTTCATCTTTTGGGAAGACTAGTGTTTAGCCACAAAAATAAACATCATAGTTTCTAACACCATTAGTAATATATGACCGTTGTCTACACCATATTCAATATGAGTTCTAGCGACTGTACCAGGGGAGAGTCAACCTTCTCAGGGCATGTAGGTGGTCCGGCATCCACAATTGTCCTCCGGATAACAGTGATTTGTTTTGTGTCTCCTCTGAAGTTTTCACTATTCCCACCTCCGAAATCATTCCGACCATAGACAGAAAGATAAGTGTCCAGCGTATTGGTCAAGTTATTGTATTCCCACAAAATAGAAAGCAAGATGCCCGTCGTAAGTCAGGGATGTACCGGGGGAAGAGTTTGGGCGCTGTCAGTCCAAATTTAAATGATGTTTGCATCAGGGGTGGGGGACCGACTAACCATTATGCCAACTGGGCAGTACAAGGTGTAAAAAACCCGGTTGCTCGGGGGGGGGTGGGGGGTTGGCTTGTTACAAAACCAGTGTCTAAATGGGCGATCCACATCAAACCAAAAAAAAAAAAAAAGGGTGCTATGGCGGGTATGTGTGAAGGGAGAAGATACTCATGCTTCCTGAATGTCCTCAGGAGATACTGCATGGGAGCCTCGCCTATTCCTCAGAGGTCTCGGAGGCAATCCGCCGCTTGGTGTGGAGTTGTTTCTATGACTCTGAAATCTCGGTATGAAGCCCAACCAGTTCGGGACATCGATCAGCTCCGCTGTCAAGAAATCGAACAGAGCAGGCAGCGAGTCTGGTGAGCGGAGCGTGAAGGAGCGCTGATCTTTCTGAAAAGTAACCGATAGGGGGAAGCCCCACCGGTAGGTAGAATTGTGTCTCTGTGCCAAATCCAGGAGAGGTTTCAAAAGCGCCCGGGGTTGAAGCGTTGCCCTGGAGATATCTGGTAGGATTGTAAGTGCCGATCCGTCTAGCTGCAGGTCTTGTGTTTCCCATGCCTTACGTGCGATAATGTCTTTATGGGCATAATGGTGAAGTCGGCAAATGACGTCCTGGGGTCTGGCGGGATCCTCTGATCTGGGACCCAGTGCCCTATGTATGCGATCAAACTCCAGACGACCTTGTATTTGGTCGCCCGCCACCCTCCGGAAAATGTCAGCCACAGTGTCTGCTAAATCCGCCGGCCCCGTTGCCTCAGGGAGGCCGCGGAGTCGCAGATTATTCCTGCGACTCCTGTCCTCCATTTCTTCCATGTGCAATTGTAAACCCAGCGACATCTCAGCCTGGGACCTGTGTTGTGCTTCAAGTGCCGTGACTCTACGGTCGATCACCAACATAGAGGTCTCTCCTGCCGTGAGTCTATCGGACAAGGAATGTACCTCCTGTTTAGGGATGAGCTTCGAGTTCGAGTCGAACTCATGTTCTACTCGAACATTGGCTGTTCGCAAGTTCGCCGAACAGCGAACAATTTGGGGTGTTCGCGGCAAATTCGAATGCCGCGGAACACCCTTTAAAAGTCTATGGGAGAAATCAAAAGTGCTAATTTTAAAGGCTTATATGCAAGTTATTGTCATAAAAAGTGTTTGGGGACCCGGGTCCTGCCCCAGGGGACATGGATCAATGCAAAAAAAAGTTTTAAAAACGGACGTTTTTTCAGGAGCAGTGATTTTATTAATGCTTAAAGTCAAACAATAAAAGTGTAATATCCCTTTAAATTTCGTACCTGGGGGGTGTCTATAGTATGCCTGTAAAGGGGCGCATGTTTCCCGTGTTTAGAACAGTCTGACAGCAAAATGACATTTGGAAGGAAAAAACTCATTTAAAACTACCCGCGGCTATTGCATTGCCGACAATACACATAGAAGTTCATTGATAAAAACGGCATGGGAATTCCCCACAGGGGAACCCCGAACCAAAATAAAAAAAAAAAAAATGATGTGGGGGTCCCCCTAAATTCCATACAAGGCCCTTCAGGTCTGGTATGGATATTAAGGGGAACCCCAGCCAAAATTTAAAAAAAAAATTGACGTGGGGTTCCCCCTAAATTCCATACCAGACCCTTCAGGTCTGGTATGGATTTTAAGGGGAACCCCGCGCCAAAAAAAAAAAAAAAAAACGGCGTGGGGTCCCCCTAAAAATCCATACCAGACCCTTATCCGAGCACGCAACCTGGCAGGCCGCAGGAAAAGAGGGGGGGACGAGAGTGCGGCCCCCCCCCCTCCTGAACCGTACCAGGCCACATGCCCTCAACATTGGGAGGGTGCTTTGGGGTAGCCCCCCAAAACACCTTGTCCCCATGTTGATGAGGACAAGGGCCTCATCCTCACAACCGTGGCCGGTGGTTGTGAGGGTCTGCGGGCGGGGGGCTTATCGGAATCTGGAAGCCCCCTTTAACAAGGGGACCCCCAGATCCCGGCCCCCCCCCTGTGTGAAATGGTAAGGGGGTACTTACCCCTACCATTTCACTAAAAAACTGTCAAAAATGTTAAAAATGACAAGAGACAGTTTTTGACAATTCCTTTATTTAAATGCTTCTTCTTTCTTCTTTCTTCCTTCATCTTCTTCTTCTTCTGGTTCTTCTGGCTCTTCTGGTTCTTCCTCCGGCGTTCTCGTCCAGCATCTTCTCCGCGGCGTCTTCTATCTTCTTCTCCTCGGGCCGCTCCGCACCCATGGCATGAGGGGAGGCTCCCGCTCTTCTCTTCATCTTCTTCTCTTCTTCATCTTCTTCTTCTTCTTCTTCTTCTTCTTCCTTCTTCTCTTCTTCTCTTCTTCCTGTCTTCTCCGGGCCGCTCCGCAATCCATGCTGTGGCATGGAGGGAGGCTCCCGCTGTGTGACGGCGTCTCTTCGTCTGACGGTTCTTAAATAACGGGGGGCGGGGCCATCCGGTGACCCCGCCCCCCTCTGACGCACGGTGACTTGAGGGACTTCCCTGTGACGTCACGGGGAATGCCACAGGGAAGTCCCGTCATGTCACCGTGCGTCAGAGGGGGGCGGGGTCATCGGGTGGCCCCGCCCCCCGTTATTTAAGAACCGTCAGACGAAGAGACGCCGTCACACAGCGGGAGCCTCCCTCCATGCCACAGCATGGATTGCGGAGTGGCCCGGAGAAGACAGGAAGAAGAGAAGAAGAGAAGAAGGAAGAAGAAGAAGAAGAAGAAGAAGAAGAAGATGAAGAAGAGAAGAAGATGAAGAGAAGAGCGGGAGCCTCCCCCCTCATGCCATGGGTGCGGAGCGGCCCGAGGAGAAGAAGATAGAAGACGCCGCGGAGAAGATGCTGGACGAGAACGCCGGAGGAAGAACCAGAAGAGCCAGAAGAACCAGAAGAAGAAGAAGATGAAGGAAGAAAGAAGAAAGAAGAAGCATTTAAATAAAGGAATTGTCAAAAACTGTCTCTTGTCATTTTTAACATTTTTGACAGTTTTTTAGTGAAATGGTAGGGGTAAGTACCCCCTTACCATTTCACACAGGGGGGGGGCCGGGATCTGGGGGTCCCCTTGTTAAAGGGGGCTTCCAGATTCCGATAAGCCCCCCGCCCGCAGACCCTCACAACCACCGGCCACGGTTGTGAGGATGAGGCCCTTGTCCTCATCAACATGGGGACAAGGTGTTTTGGGGGGCTACCCCAAAGCACCCTCCCAATGTTGAGGGCATGTGGCCTGGTACGGTTCAGGAGGGGGGGGGGGCCGCACTCTCGTCCCCCCCTCTTTTCCTGCGGCCTGCCAGGTTGCGTGCTCGGATAAGGGTCTGGTATGGATTTTTAGGGGGACCCCACGCCGTTTTTTTTTTTTTTTTTGGCGCGGGGTTCCCCTTAAAATCCATACCAGACCTGAAGGGTCTGGTATGGAATTTAGGGGGAACCCCACGTCAATTTTTTTTTTAAATTTTGGCTGGGGTTCCCCTTAATATCCATACCAGACCTGAAGGGCCTTGTATGGAATTTAGGGGGACTCCCACATCATTTTTTTTTTTTTTATTTTGGTTCGGGGTTCCCCTGTGGGGAATTCCCATGCCGTTTTTATCAATGAACTTCTATGTGTATTGTCGGCAATGCAATAGCCGCGGTAGTTTTAAATGTGTTTTTTCCTTCAAAATGTCACTTTGCTGTCAGACTGTTCTAAACACGGGAAACATGCGCCCTTTTACAGGCATACTATAGACACCCCCCAGGTATGAAATTTAAAGGGATATTACACTTTTATTGTTTGACTTTAAGCATTATTAAAATCACTGCTCCTGAAAAAACGGCCGTTTTTAAAACTTTTTTTTGCATTGATTCATGTCCCCTGGGGGAGGACCCGGGTCCCCAAACACTTTTTATGACAATAACTTGCATATTAGCCTTTAAAATTAACACTTTTGATTATTCATGTTCGTGTCCCATAGACTTTAACGGCGTTCGCGTGTTCGAACGAATTTTTTTCCTGTTCGCATGTTCTGGTGCGAACCGAACAGGGTGGTGTTCGGCTCATCCCTACTCCTGTTTGACCGCGTGGAGCTCTTTGCGGTGCGCCGCCTCCACACGACCTATCAGGGTTTCAGTGTCAGCCTTCGTTGGTAAGGCCTGAAGAATGGCCCTCAATTCCTCATCTGCTCCAAACATCAGGGGTGGCTGCGGCGACATCCGTGGATCAGTCGATAGGGATGGCGGAAAGTTGGAAAAGATCTCCGGGCTTTGAGATCTTGTAGGTGAGTTTAGTTGAATGTTGTGCATAGGGCTTGAAGAATGGGAGGCATGTGCTGTCACCATCTTGAGTTCCGGAGATCCCGACTGCAGATGTTGAAATATCCTCAGTATTTCCCCCTGTGCCGAGACCGAAGGAGTCGGTTTGTTGGTCTTTTTGTTCTTCTTTGACGTATGTTTCTTAGAAGAGAGCATTATGCAGTCAAAGGAGCTATACTAGCTGGGTGAGATAGGAGAAGGTCGGGAGCTTCACTCAAACGTGTCTCTACTCAGCCATGTCCAGACCACGCCCCCCTTTTTTTTTTTATATATATATAATTGTAGTTTGTATTAAAGTTTAACCCAAAAACAGTATACAATACAAGACAACTACCCCACGATTTTTTTTTTTATAATTGCAGTTTTTATTAAAGTTTTGTGTAAAAACAGTATACAAAACAGGACAACTACCAGAGTTTTTTTTATAAATTGTAGTTTTTATTAAAGCTTTATTTAAAAACAGTATACAAAACCGGACAACTAACCCAGTTTTTGTTTTACAAATGTAGTTTTTATTAAAGTTGTATCTAAAAACAGTGTACAAAGCAGGGCAGCTACAGCAGTTTTTAACTAGCTTTTGAAGTAAGGTGCACATGGAAGGGCTTTGCACAGCAAAAAAACAAAAGATTTCCCAGCACACTTACCAGCTAACCTGCAAATAAATCAAAAAGGCACAATCTAACACTTGGCATTAAAAACAGAGGTCTTAGTTGCATACATTTGCATATGGGGAAGCCGCACATCTTAACCAAGGCTCCTCTGTAAAGTGCGGTCCTAAGGCCTCGTTCACACAAGGCGTATGAATCCGTACCCCGTGTGAGGGCGGTGGGTACAAGCGCTCCGTGCATCCCCCATACAGGCAGTCATATTGCACACATTTGCAAATGTATGTGGAAGCTGCACTGCCTCGTCAAGGCTCCTCTGTACAGTGCAGTTTTTTTTTTGGTTTTTTTTGTATGATTATCCAGACCCCACAGTTGATGTAGAGGAAGGCGAAAAAAACCCTGATGAAGCATGGTGTAATTTGCTCCAACAGGGAAAAAATTCCTTCCTGATCCCCGAAGGCGATCGGATTGCTCCCTGGATTATACATCTGTGGGTGGACATCACAATATCTTTTGATGGTTTTCAGTTTAAAACTGCTTGTTTGATGAATATCAAGAAGTAAAGTCCAAAAATGAGGAATCTTTCTTCATCTGGATCTTCTGAAGATGATATCAATGTCTTTACAGATGAACTGTCCTCTCCAAATTTCTCATGAATATATCGGTATATACGTCCAATACAGGTAGTATGTCACATCAAGAACTATTGTCCAAATATGAGGAATCTTCATCATCATGTCCATCCACCCCTTTAAGGGGACGCAGCGGCTGGACAAACACAGCCCTAATTTGACAGGTGTGCAGGTGCGGGTGAGTGGCCCTGAATGCACACAAATTAGGACCTGTGTTCCCCGGCTGCCCCGCTGCTCCGTCCCCATAGCGTAACATAGGCTGACAGCACCCTGCTGTTGGTGGGCTTGCTGGTTGGCATCCTGCTGTGGGTGGCTTGCTGGTTGGGACCCTGATGTGGGTGGGCTTTTTGGCTGGCACCCTGCTGTGGGTGGCTCCTCTGTACAGGGCAGTTTTTACTTTGTTGTCTCTATAGTCGTTCCAATCCCTTTGGTATTTTTAATTTTTGTATGTTTGATGTCTTTATCAGCTTTAGCTAAAAACTTTTGTCTTTGAGCAGATTTTTCTTTGTATCCTGACGTATCTTTGAATGGACTAAATTTTTCTTTTAATTCAGCTATTTTTGTGGCTATTTTTTGGAGTTGGAGCAGTGTGACCGCATGCAAACGGAGGTGTGCCAGAGTCACAGGGTCTAAGAAGCCACCTGGTCTTCAGGCCTCGCAGTCATAGGGGCCTTGCACAGCTGGCTAGTTTCTTTCTTTCCTTCCATCTTTCTTTCTTTCTTTCTTTCCTTCCATCCTTCTTTCTTTCTTTCTTTCGCGGTGGCCTCAGGCCTCGCAGTCATAGGGGCCTCGCACAGCTGGAAACGGAGGTGTGCCAGAGTCACAGGGTCTAAGAAGCCACCTGGTCTTTAGGCCTCGCAGTCATAGGGGCCTTGCACAGCTGGCTAGTTTCTTTCCTTCCATCTTTCTTTCTTTCTTTCCTTCCATCCTTCTTTCTTTCTTTCTTTCGCGGTGGCCTCAGGCCTCACAGTCATAGGGGCCTCGCACAGCTGGAAACGGAGGTGTGCCAGAATCACAGGGTCTAAGAAGCCACCTGGTCTTCAGGCCTCGCAGTCATAGGGGCCTTGCACAGCTGGCTAGTTTCTTTCTTTCCTTCCATCTTTCTTTTTTTCTTTCCTTCCATCCTTCTTTCTTTCTTTCTTTCGCCGTGGCCTCAGGCCTCGCAGTCATAGGGGCCTCGCACAGCTGGCTAGTTTACCTAATTAAGAAAGATGTATATAAATAACACTGCGCTAACCCAATATGCAAAAAGCAGCTACATAGAATATGACCAATATTAAAAACACAAATACAAATAAAAATGTAGCGCTAATGATAATGACCAATGGTGGAAAACACATCAGTGATGGTGGCCATTAGAGAGGGCCCATGAATGAAGCACATGTGACGTGATATCAATTAGTATGTGATGGGAAAAATACAATAAAGTCCCAATATGTAGCCATAAACCAGACAATGAAAAGTCCCAGAATCAAGTTAATTGATCAGTTCTTGCTGAACTGGCCGTGATTCGAGGCAGGGAAGACGGTAACCCATGAAGTGGGGAAGAGGTTTACTAGAACTGGAGCAATCAGAATCTGGTGCAGCTGTGAATGGTAGACAATCAGCACATGTGCTTCATTCATGGGCCCCCTCTAATGGCCATCATCACTGATGTGTTTTCCACCATTGGTCATTATCATAAGCGCTACATTTTTATTTGTATTTTAGTTTACCTAATTACCTTTCTTTCTTTCTTTCTTTCTTTCTTTCTTTCTTTCTTTCTTTCTTTCTTTCTTTCTTTCTTTCTTTCTTTCTTTCTTTCTTTCTCAGGGGCCTCAGGCCTCGCAGTCATAGGGGCCTCGCACAGCTGGCTAGTTTACCTAATTAAGAAAGATGTATATAAATAACACTGCGCTAACCCAATATGCAAAAAGAAGCTACATAGAATATGACCAATATTAAAAACACAAATACAAATAAAAATGTAGCGCTAATGATAATGACCAATGGTGGAAAACACATCAGTGATGGTGGCCATTAGAGAGGGCCCATGAATGAAGCACATGTGACGTGATATCAATTAGAATGTGATGGGAAAAATACAATAAAGTCCCAATATGTAGCCATAAACCAGACAATGAAAAGTCCCAGAATCAAGTTAATTGATCAGTTCTTCCTGAACTGGCCGTGATTCGAGGCAGGGAAGATGGTAACCCATGAAGTAGGGGAGAGGTTTACTAGAACTGGAGCACTCAGAATCTGGTGCAGCTGTGAATGGTAGACAATCAGCACATGTGCTTCATTCATGGGCCCTCTCTAATGGCCACCATCACTGATGTGTTTTCCACCATTGGTCATTATCATTAGTGCTACATTTTTATTTTTATTTTAGTTTACCAAATTACCTTTCTTTCTTTCTTTCTTTCTTTCTTTCTTTCTTTCTTTCTTTCTTTCTTTCTTTCTTTCTTTCTTTCTTTCTTTCTTTCTTTCTTTCTTTCTTTCTTTCTTTCTTTCTTTCTTTCTTCCTTTCTTTCTTTCTTTCTTTCCATCTTTCTTTCCATCAGTGGCAAGGCTTTCTTGCTGGCACCCTGATGTGGGTGGCTTGCTGGCTGGCACCCTGATGTGGGTGGCTTGCTTGCTGTCACCCTGATGTGGGTGGGTTTTCTGGCTGGCACCCTGCTGTGGGTGGACTTTGTGGCTCGCACCCTGCCGTGGGTGGACTTTGTGGCTAGCACTCTGCTGTGGCTGGCTTGCTGGCTGGCACCCTGTTGTGGCTGGCTTGCACCATGCTGTGCATGGGCTTGCTGGCTGGCACCCTGATGTGGGTGGGCTTGCTGGCTGGCACCCTGATGTAGGTGGCTTGCTTGCTGTCACCCTGATGTGGGTGGGTTTTTTGGCTGGCACCCTGCTGTGGGTGGACTTTGTGGCTGGCACCCTGCCGTGGGGGGACTTTGTGGCTGGCACTCTGCTGTGGCTTGCTTGCTGGCTGGCACCCTGCTGCAGGTGGGCTTGCTGGCTGGCACCCTGATGTGGGTGGCTTGCTGGCTGGCACCCTGATGTGGGTGGGCTTGCTGGCTGGCACCCTGATGTAGGTGGCTTGCTTGCTGTCACCCTGATGTGGGTGGGTTTTCTGGCTGGCACCCTGCTGTGGGTGGACTTTGTGGCTGGCACCCTGCCGTGGGTGGACTTTGTGGCTGGCACTCTGCTGTGGCTGGCTTGCTGGCTGGCACCCTGCTGTGGCTGGCTTGCACCATGCTGTGCATGGGCTTGCTGGCTGGCACCCTGATGTGGGTGGGCTTGCTGGCTGGCACCCTGCTGTGAGTAGGCTTTCTTGCTGGCACCCTGATGTGGGTGGCTTGCTGGCTGGCACCCTGATGTGGGTGGGCTTGCTGGCTGGCACCCTGATGTAGGTGGCTTGCTTGCTGTCACCCTGATGTGGGTGGGTTTTCTGGCTGGCACCCTGCTGTGGGTGGACTTTGTGGCTGGCACCCTGCCGTGGGTGGACTTTGTGGCTGGCACTCTGCTGTGGCTGGCTTGCTGGCTGGCACCCTGCTGCAGGTGGGCTTGCTGGCAGGCACCCTAATGTGGGTGGCTAGCTGGCTGGCACCCTCATGTGGGTGGACTGTGTGGCTGGCACCCTGCTGTGGGTGGACTTTGCGGCTGGCACCCTGCTGTGGGTGGGCATCTTATGGCTGGCACTCTGCTGTGGCTGGCTTGCTGGCTGGCACTCTGCTGTGGGTGGCTCCTCTGTACAGTGCAGGTTTTTTTTGTTTGATTTTCAATCTTTGTTCATCTAGATTTTCCGAAGATGATATCAATGTCTTTACAGATGAACTGTCCTCTCCAAATTTCTCATGAATATATCGGTATATAGGTCCAAATCAGGTAGTAGGTCACATCAAGAACTATTGTCCAAATATGAGGAATCTTCATCATCATGTCCATCCACCCCTTTAAGGGGACGCAGCGGCTGGACAAACACAGCCCTAATTTGACAGGTGTGCAGGAGTGGGTGAGTGACCCTGAATGCACACAAATTAGGACCTGTGTTCCCCGGCTGCCCGGCTGCTCCGTCCCCATAGCGTAACATAGGCTGACAGCACCCTGCTGTTGGTGGGCTTGCTGGTTGGCACTCTGCTGTTGGTGGCTCCTCTGTACAGTGCAGTTTTTTTTGTTTGATTTTGAATCTTTGTTCATCTGGATCTTCTGAAGATGATATCAATGTCTTTACAGATGAACTGTCCTCTCCAAATTTCTCATGAATATATCGGTATATAGGTCCAATCCAGGTAGTAGGTCACATCAAGAACTATTGTCCAAATATGAGGAATCTTCATCATCATGTCCATCCACCCCTTTAAGGGGACGCAGCGGCTGGACAAACACAGCCCTAATTTGACAGGTGTGCAGGAGTGGGTGAGTGACCCTGAATGCACACAAATTAGGACCTGTGTTCCCCGGCTGCCCGGCTGCTCCGTCCCCATAAGCCTAACATAGGCTGACAGCACCGTGCTGTTGGTGGGCTTGCTGGTTGGCATCCTGCTGTGGGTGGCTTGCTGGTTGGCACTCTGCTGTGGGTGGCTCCTCTGTACAGTGCAGTTTTTTTGTTTGATTTTGAATCTTTGTTCATCTGGATCTTCTGAAGATGATATCAATGTCTTTACAGATGAACTGTCCTCTCCAAATTTCTCATGAATATATCGGTGTATAGGTCAAATCCAGGTATTATGTCACATCAAGAACTATTGTCCAAATATGAGGAATCTTCATCATCATGTCCATCCACCCCTTTAAGGGGACGCAGCGGCTGGACAAACACAGCCCTAATTTGACAGGTGTGCAGGAGTGGGTGAGTGACCCTCAATGCACACAAATTAGGACCTGTGTTCCCCGGCTGCCCGGCTGCTCCGTCCCCATAGCGTGACATAAGCTGACAGCACCCTGCTGTTGGTGGGCTTGCTGGTTGGCATCCTGCTGTGGGTGGCTTGCTGGTTGGGACCATGATGTGGGTAGGCTTTTTGGCTAGCACCCTGCTGTGGGTGGGCTTGCTAGCTGGCACCCTGATGTAAGTGGCTTGCTGGCTGGTACACTGATGTGGGTGGCTTGCTGGTTGGCACCCTGCTGGCACACACTGTCAACTAAACACTAAAGAATACACACAAAACACACAACACACTACACACCACACACACTACACACTATATGTTGACAGGCGTCCTCAGGACCAGTCGATGTTTAAGAATCCAGGAATGTATATTTTCTTTCCTGGAATGTCCAAAGCCTTTACATCTATAGCTGATGGAGGAAGTCGACAGTTTGTTTCTATGTCCAAGGGCTGCAAAATGAAAAAACAAATATGAGATTCTGTATTCATAGATCTCTGACCTGAGTAAATATCAGAATATTGCTTAAAGCCCAATTCCAGAAACAAGTATAAATTACCCTTGCAGTATTTGTGTGTGTGTGTGTGTGTGGGGGGGGGGGGGTTGCCTAGGGGTAGAGGAATAAGGCTTAATAATTTATTCCTTGCTTTGGACGGCCTTCATCTATGCAACCGATCCCTCACAGACCCTCTCTAAAGCTTTCCCAGCCACGGTCACATTTTTACCCCCTCACATACAACGTAGGACTGATAGGCCTGTATTGTACATGATGACGCAGAGGGGTTAGGGCTAGGTCCCTCTTTCTCTGCCCCTAGAGTTTACAAGCAATAAAGCATTAGAGTGCAGGGTGGGCTGGGGGTGGTGGTTGCCTACTGCGCAATTTATTTATTTTTTGAGTTGGGCTTTAACATCAAACAACTTCTTGAATACAACCTAGAACCTTCTTCCTCTTTCCATGCAGTGGAGGAGCAGATAGGATACAAATCTAGAAGCAAACAACATGTCTGGTCCCATGCCTTCCACCACATCATGATGGTCGAAGCCAAATGTCCTAGACACCCCAGACGTTGTATTATGAACCATTGCACCTTCTCACTTCAACTATCACTCCCAGCTGTGCACCATTGGGGTTTATTTACTAAAACTGGAGAGTGCAAAACCTGGTACAGCTCTGCATGGTAACCAATCAGCTGACATTTTTTTTGTCAAAGCTTTATTGAACAAGTGGAAAATTAGAAGCTGATTGGCTACCATACACAGCTGCATCAGATTTTTCACTCTCCAGTTTTAGTAAATTATCCCCATTGTGTCTGATGCATAGAAAGTTTAAATCTTATTTACTTCTCCTGTAGAGAATGAAATATTGACTGATTAATCTGTGAGGTTTTCCTACAGGCTGAGATATGACTGTACCCCCCTACATTAGCTGTAAGGACACAGCAATGCTCCTTATAGTGTGTAACAATCTTCTTTTTGAATCCTCATCCTATAAAGATTTGTGTACTTACCTGGCATACTGAGAAAGGGGGCCGTCCTTTCCCTTTTTCCAGCAACTTCCAATCAATAAGCCTCATGAATGAATGCCGTCTTATGTCTCTGCCGACTCCGAGCCTCTTGTCCGGACATTTGCATAGCAGCTATAAAAGAGAAATTAAGTTATTTTGAGTTAATTTTGCACTTTTTAGAAAAGAAAAAAAAAAAACTTTGATTACACTGCGTCTCCTCCTGGGCGGTCCTTTCACCCATTGGAGGATCATAGCATGTGAAGACATATATATAGCCAAATACAGGTGCTGCATGTCTACTGACATGGATGGAATTCATATTATATCCCAGCACAACAAATGAGTACACATTATGATGTGCCGTCATTAGATCACTTCTAACTGCCTGAGCTCTTTAGATTGGCGGTGATACTTAAAGTAGAATTACAGCCACAAGCAAAGGGATGAGATTGGATATTTTTAAAGATCTTTTTTTCTTCTCATTAACATAATTTATCAGCACAGGGCGATAAAAGCAGTTTGATGAATGGAGTTGGAAAGGTATTAGAACCTCTCTGTTAGGTTGTGGTTGCTTTCTGTGTCCCCCCTTGCTGAGATTTCCGTGTCCCCAGGACAGGATATGAAACAAAATGTCCACAACAGGGACACAGACAAGATTAAAATGATGGCAGGTGATCTAATCCTCCCCACTATATTCAAAACAATAATACATGGGGGGGAGTTCTGCTTTAATAATCTCATACAATGTGCACATCAGTGATTGACCCCATGTGGCATCATCTTCTGAGCCCTCAGCCCCAGGGTGAAGTATTCCCATTGGATCTTCACCATGGGATGAAGAAGCCAAACTACCCAACAATCCAGCTGACAACCAGAATTTGCAACACTCCTACATTATACCCCTAGAGCAGCAGTAGTAGGCCTAGAAACCTTCCCTGTGCCTCTTCAAAATTAGAAAATGTCTTGTACTTACTCCGTCTATGAAGTCCTTCAGGTGTGGATCCATGTCTGCGGGGTAAACAGGATCTTCGTAATTCACAGCCTCCCAGTATACCTCGGTGTTATAGGTACAGAATGGTACAGTGCCGGTAGCCATCTCGTATATGACAACCCCCAGTGAAAACCAGTCGGGTTCAAACTGGTAGAAGTCGCCATTGATAACCTGCCAATCAGAGAAAAGAAATCAGTTACTTAGTTCCTACAAACTTACTATCCTTTTATAGGGGAAATAATAATATGTATTCATTGAACGTGTATTCTAAGGGAGGCATTTACAAAGCATCAGTATGTCCCTACTGTGGCAATAGCGCTATTTTAATAAAAATTACATTTATAAAGCACAGCGGTGGAATTGGGACTTTGAGTGCTATTACAGGGAATGGGTGTAAACATAAAAAAAAAACTTGAGCGAGAGCCTAGTCATGTGACTCACCCTAATCAAATCAGAGTTCTCTTTGTTATGCTAAGTATATAGAACTTCATAGGATACCACAGGCTCTACACAGTGGCATGCATTTAATGAATGGGCCATAAAGAGAAAAAGAGAGCAGGTAGTGATATCTGCTCTCCAGTAGAAATCATTGCAACATTAACCTTGATGTAGCTTTTTACATTTTTATATGTTTACTATTTCATATGTCCATTATTATAGATAGTGTAGCTAGGCTTGCTTTAAGCAAGAGAAATGGCAAAGAACAACCACTGTGCCCAACAGCTAAACCAGGAGGCAGAGCCGGCATACGCAATGGCTGCCCCCCCCCCCCCCCCCCATGGACATATATTAACCACTTAAGCCCTGGACCATTTGGCTGGCCAAAGACCAGAGCACTTTTTGCGATTCGGCACTGCGTCACTTTAACTGACTGTTGTGCGACGTGGCTCCCAACCAAAATTGATGTCCTTTTTTCCCCACAAATAGAGCTTTCTTTTGGTGGTACTTGATCACCTCTGCGGTTTTTATTTTTTGCGCTATAAACAAAAAAAGAGCGACAATTTTGAAAAAAAAAAAGCAATATTTTTTACTTTTTGCTATAATAAATATCCCCAAAAAATATATAAAAGAACAAATTTTTCCCTCAGTTTAGGCCGATATGTATTCTTCTACATATTTTTGGTAAAAAAAAATCGCAATAAGCGTTTATTGATTGGTTTGCGCAAATGTTATACCGTCTACAAAATAGGGGATAGTTTTATGGCATTTTTATTAATAATTTTGCGACATTATGGCAGACACATCAGACACTTTTGGCGCTATTTTGGGACCATTGACATTTATACAGCGATCAGTGCTATAAAAATGCACTTAAATGGCAGTGAAGGGGTTAACCACTAGGGGGCTAGGAAGGGGTTAAATGTGTCCTAGGATAGTGTTCTAACTTTTAGGGGGAGTGGCTACAAGCGACATGTCACTGATCGCTGCTCCCAATGAGAGGGAGCAGAGAAACAGTGACATGTCACTAGGAAGAATGGGGAGAAGTTGTGTTTACACTGACATCTCCCCGTTCTTCAGCTCCATGACACGATTGCGGGACACCGGCGGACATCGAGTTTGTGGGTCCCGCGGGCACGACCGCAGAGCTCGCGCGTGACCACACAGCGGCAAATTTTAAAGGGACGTACGCCCATTTGCCTGACCGTGTCATTGTGTCGACGTATATGTTCGTGCGGCGGTCGGCAAGTGGTTAACAAATTATTAAAAAGTTTTTAAGAGCTTAATGATTACCAATCAGGTGATTTACATTGCAGTGTTCTGTATGCAGTCTAAAATGTTTATATTACAAGTATCAGAGGGATAGTGATTGGATTGTGATCTACTGAATAGATGAGGCCTAATGATGGATAAACAGAGCGTGACTTACTTCTGGCGCCATGTATCCACGTGTTCCAGCTACACCCGTCACCTTCTTATCACCGAACAGATCCATTACTGCCAATCCAAAGTCTGCAATACGGACATGACCTTTGTCGTCCATTAGGATGTTGCCTAACTTGATGTCTCTATGGACGATGCCACGCTTGTGAAGGAACTGCAATCCACAGGATATTTCCGCCGCAATAAATCTATAAAAGAGAAAAAAATTTGATTATGAAGGAATTACATTTTACAGTTATTAGACTTAAGTAGAAACATTATCCATGGGCAGGGGGAGGGAGTACCTGGCTCTATCCCATTACCGGTCACACCTTTGAGGTTAGTTAGGTGACCGTACGGTCAGAGTTCTGGGTATGGCACCTGCTCACCATTTCTGGTTTTATCAGATCCCAGATTCTGGAGTCTCCTTGGAGAACCCATTGGTAGGATCCAGGGCGTAAACATGCTTGTCACAGGAATAGGCATGTGACCGGTATAATCTCTACTCTGCCCTTAAAAGCATTCACAACATCGAGATCTGTGTTTTTGAATGATTTTGATTCCTTAAAAATGGCAGGTCACAATGTCATCACCATCACCGGGTTACCATAGCGGAGAGCCGATCACAGCTTTGTTCAGCTGTCTGACCATCCAGTAGACGTGCCGGCTGGTCGTCTGGGTCTCCCGGTAGGATGAGAGAGCCTGAGAAAGCTGTGGTAGGTGCCGGGAGTGGAGGAAGTCCCCTCCTGCTGCATATAAAATGAATCCAGCGGTTAGACCGCCACCTCTAAAAAACAGTACCAGGGTAATGAGGTACCGGTACATCACTGGTCCAGAAGTGTTAGCCCCTTCATGCTGGTGGTATGCATATATGTGGCCTCTAGGTGGGTGGGTCTTAACGCTGAGAGGCCGCATATATGGGTACCAGAATGTAAACAGAGCTGTCCTGAGAATGCACTCCTGGCACAGTTACCGGTGGCTAAAGGAAAGCTCCCAATCGCTACATGCGATTAGGAGCTCTCTGACCATGTGACCACTGTGATAGCCAATCATGGCGGTCACATGGTCAGAAACCCTGCTCCGCCTCCTGGCATCAGAAACCTCTTAAAGAACGTTACTAGGTGACTCTGGACTGTCTCCATCTCCTTCCCCACATGGTGCAATCACTGCCCGCTTTGGGGAAACTGGGATTGCAGAATGGCATGTGTATGAACAGTCTACTTTGAACCCCAACCCTACTATGATAATATAGAGTATCTAAGCTTGGGAGAGGTGCGTTGTCCCCAATTTATGAGGGATGGAGTGACATTACTCTAAAGTATCTACGTCAGATCTGGGTGGACTGATGTAGCTACACATTCTAATGGAGTCCAATGTAATTCTAAACTCCTAAAAGCCTGGATTGTAAAACGACATATCTTATAAAGATTGCTTTCTATTCTATTATCATTGTGGTGATGAGACTTACCTTATGACGGAAATTGGAAGAGGGGAATTGTTTCTGGTGAAATGAAACAAATCCCCTCCAGAGATGTACTCCATAACGAAACAGGCAGAATCGCGGGTCTGAAAAGTGGTGTAAAGCTGGGTGAGGAATGGACACCCTGCCGCCATCTTCATGACCTTCAGCTCTGTTTCAATGTCCTCCCGTTGATCTGAAGTCTTCACAACTGACTTGATGGCCATGATCTTCTTGGTTGCACAATGGGTTGCCAGAAAGACCTGAATGACAGAAAAGACAAAAATCATTTGTGTTATAGGAAAGAGCGGTTCTTCATTATTGGATGTAACTAGCATTGGGGAGGAATCAGAAGTAGTTATTGATGAAGGCTGCGAGGCTCGATGACGGACTGTCTTCTGATATCTATGACAGGGAGAGCTTTAAAGCTGCACAATTAATAGTCAAGAATCGTTTTTGCGATTTTTACTAAAGTGTTTCACAATTCTGTCTATTAAAGTGTTTCGCGATTCTTTCTATGCAAAGAATTCTCTCTGCTCTTCTGAAGCCACAGCCCTCAAAAGAAAGGAAGTAACAATTTGTCAATGGAATAGACTGTGTGTGTGTGTGTAAGTGAAAAAAGTTTAACCACTTAAACACTAAACCTTTTTCTGACATTTGTTGGTTTCAAGTTAAAATCATTTTTTTTTTTTTTTGCTAGAAAATTATTTAGAACCCCCAAACATTATATATATTTTTTTTAGTAGACACCCTAGAGCAGTGAAGGCGAACCTTGGCCCTCCAGATTTCGGAACTACATTTCCCATGATGCTCCACTACACTGCAGAGTGCATGAGCATCATATGAATTGTAGTTCCAAAACATCTGGGGTGCCAAGGTTTGCCATCACTGCCCTAGAGAATAAAATGGTGGTTGTTGCAATATTTTATGTCACACTGTATTTGCGCAGCGGTCATTCAAATGCAATGAATTAAAAAAATTTAAAAAAAAAAAAACCTAACCAGTAAAGTTAGCCCATTTTTTTTGTATAATGTGAAAGATTTTACATCGCGAGAAGCGTCAGAGAATTGTGATCTTTTTATTCTAAGCAAAAAAATCGTGATTCTCATTTTGGCCAGAATCGTGCAGCTCTAGAGAGCTTTCCTAATTTTGTTTTCCCGGCTCCTCCCCTCCATAAGGCAGAGTGACATAATTAAGTCTACCAGTAGCTGAATCAGTTTTGGGTGGCTGGTACACATTGGCTAGTTACTGGGGAGGGATTTGTTTTGTGGGTGGAGCTACTAATCTAGTTATAGGTGAGAAAATTTGAACTTACCTGTCCGTATCCTCCTTCTCCGAGCACACGGTGTAATATGAAGGTTGACTGGCTATCACAGCGTAGAGATCCTGCAGTGACAAGTTCTATGCTCTTTCTAGTGTCACAGCTCGGGGGTGTGACAAGAGGTAGAACTTCTGCTGCTGCATTTCTCATAGGCTTTCTAGCTGGGGGGGCATTTTTCAAGATCTTTCTAATAGCTGCAACATTTTCCCTGCTCTTTCTAGTGTCACAGCTCGGGGGTGTGACAAGAGGTGGGACTTCTGCTGCTGCATTTCTGAGAGGCTTTCTAGCTGGTGCGGCATTTTTCATGATCTTTCTAATAGCTGCAACATTCATGGTGTTTCTAGTGTCACAGCTCGGGGGTGTGACAAGAGGTGGGACTTCTGCTGCTGCATTTCTCAGAGGCTTTCTAGCTGGTGCGGCATTTTTCATGATCTTTCTGATAGCTGCAACATTTTCCCTGATCTTTCTCGTGTCACAGCTCGGGGGAGTGACAAGAGGTGGGACTTCTGCTGCTGCATTCTTCATGGGCTTTCTTGCCGGTACGGCATTTTTCATGATGTTTCTAATAGCTGCAACATTCATGGTGTTTTTAGTGTCACAGCTTGGGGGAGCCACTACAGATGATATTGTGTGGACTGCATCCCTATTTTTTTTCATAAAGCCATTAAATGGCTCAGGTCTTATTTTTGGAATCATATTTTCCATCATCAGTTTTCTCATTTCACTGGTTAAAAACGCAGAGAAAATCAGAAACTGCCAGAGAAGAAGAATTCTCAGAGAGCTCAGAACAACAGATCTTCACTCCAAGAGAAGTCAGACTCTTCTGAGCTCCTCACAGGTGTGACTGATCAGTTTATAGCTCACTAACTGCCGATGACATCATCAATTCAAACTGGCCAATCACATCACAGGGCTGGTCACCATGGCTACTCCCCTAAGTTGGCAACAAGCCAGGTGCTATTCATAGCTGCACTGCTCAATCACATCATAGTGCTAGTTACATGACTCCTCCCCTAAGTCTCCCCTAAATTGTAAAGTCAGGCTGTATATTCTCATGTCAGAGATGTGAGGCTGCTGGGTCACATGACCTCAGCCAGTACATTTGTGGATTTCAACTGTCAAATTTCAAATTTTCTCTATTCTGTGGGGGAGGGGAGGGGAGGATGAGATGACTGTTGAGATTTCAGTTTCTGGAATAAACCAGTTAATTCCTGTTTTACTTCCAATTGATAAATGTCAAATTCAGATGTGTGGCAAATTACAAGAAACACGACCCCATCCATGAAATGTGCCCTCCTCATATTGACAGATTTCACAAAGATAACACACCAGGATAAGGATCCTTTTATTTATTTATTTATTTTTACCATGTCAGCTCCAGGAGGTTTTAACCCTTTCATGACCAGAACATTTTTGCTATTTAGCACTGTGCTACTTCAATTGGCAATTGCATCATTATGCAACACTGTATACAAATGAAATTTACAGTTTTTTTCCCCACAAATAGAGCTTTCTTTTGGTGGTATTTGATATCCACTGGGATGTATTATTTTTTATTATATAAATAAAAAAATAGAAGATTCAAATAAACGTAAAAAAGACTACAAAATTTTTTTTTTTCAGTTATAAAACATATCTAGTAAAATATTTAAAAAAAAAATCTTTATAAATTTAGACCAAAATGTATTCTGCTACATGTCCTCGCTAAAAAAAAGTGTATATTAATTGTTTTCTTATAGCGTTTACAATCTTTTTGTTAGAAAAAAAAAATAAAATAAATGAAAAAAGACCAAAAATGAAAAAAAAAAAACGTTATTTTATAAAACATATCCAATAAAATAATTTAAAAAAATCTAACTTCTACATAAATTTAGGCCAAAATGTATTCTGGTACATGTCTTTGGTAAAAAAAAAAAAAAAAAAGTTTATATTAATTGGTTTCTTTGTTATAGCGTCTAAAATCTTTTTGGGAAAAAAAAAATATTAAAAACACCGAAAATTTTAAAAAAAGGAATATTTTTTATTTTCAGTTATAAAACATATCCAATAAAATAATTTAAAAAATTTAATTTCTACATAAATTTAGGCCAAATTGTATACTGGTACATGTCTTTGGTAAAAAAAAAAAAGTTTATATTAATTGTTTTTTTTTGTTATAGCGTCTACAATCTTTTTGGTAAAAAAAAAAAAAAAAAATAATGAAACACCGAAAATTTTTAAAAAAGGAATATTTTTTATTTTCAGTTAGAAAACATATCCAATAAAATAATTTAAACAATCTAATGTCTTCATCAATTTGGGTCAATATGTATTCTGCTAAATATTTTTGGTAATAAAATAATCCCAATAAGCGTATATTAATTTATAATTAAAACAATTGAATTAATTCAAATTAATTGGTGCCAAAATGTATTCTGCTACATGTCTTTGGTAAATAAAAAAAAGTACATTAATTGGTTTCTTAGTTATAGCATCTGAAATCTATGGTATATACTCTATATATTTGAAAATTGATCAGTACTAACAGCCTATTTTATTTTTTGAGGCCCTTAACCACTTTTAACCAGATTTAACCAGATTTAACCGCCCTAATGACCAGGCCATTTTTGTGATACGGCACTGTGTTACTTTAACTGACAATTGGTCGTACGACGCTGTACCCAAATAAAATTGATGTCTTTTTTTTCCCCCACAAATAGAGCTTTCTTTTGGTGATATTTAATCACATCTGTGGTTTTTATTTTTTGGACTATAAACATAAAAAGATCACAATTTATTATTTACTTATTATACACGTCACAATACACAATATACAAAACAATATTTTTTTACTTACTGCTATAAATCATATGCAAAAAATAAATTTGACAATAACAAATTGCTTCATTAATTTAGGCCAATATGTATTCTGCTATATATTTTTGGTAAAAAAAAAAAAATTATGAAAAAAGACAAAAAATTTGAAAAACAATATTTTTTATTTTCGTTTATAAAACATATCTAGTAAAATTATTTTAAATATCTAATTTCTTCATCAGTTTAGGCCAATATGTATTCTGTTACATATTTTGGTAAAAAAAAAAATCCCAATAAGCGTATATTTTTTTTTTTGTAATTCCTTACAATAAGCGTATATTGATTGGTTTGCACAAAAGTTATAGCTTCTACGAACTATAGGATATTTTTATTTAATAATTTATTTTTACTAGAAATGGCGGCGATCTGCGATATTGCGGCGGACATTCGGGACATCTAACTGACACTTTTTGGGGACTAGTGAGACTAATACAGTGATCAGTGCTAAAAAAATATGCACTGTCACTGTACTAATGACACTGGCTTAGAAGGGGTTAAACATCAGGGGTGATCAAAGTGTTAAATGTGTGCCTGACCAGAGTTTTACTACTGTGGGGAAGGTGCTTGTAGTAGGGGAAGGCATGGATCGGCGCCCCTGCTTAGCAGAGACACAGGATCCATGTCTTCTGTACTGACAGACCTCCGTTCTGCCCGTGGACAGAATCATAGAACACTTAGGGCCCTTTAACACTGATCAGTGTTTTTGATGCACTTTTGTTGTTTAACCCCTTGGCGCCAACTCCCGCCGATCCTTTAAAGGGTTTGAACTGCCGGGAGGCGAGGCGGGGCTTATGGTCATGTGACCGCTGTCCTCTGCTCCCCAAGCCCACCCTTATTTGAAGCCAATTAGAGCCTCAGGCTCTAATTATGTGCTTCAAAAAACAAAACAAAAAAACCCATTGAGATCCACGCTACTGGCACCCTGCATTTAAATTAGCATGAATGGGGGGGGCGGCGCCCGTGGGGGGGGGAGCCAGATAGTATGTAACTGTAATGCACTCTTGTTGTTTAACCCCTTGGCGCCAACTCCCGTCGGTCCTTTAAAGGGTCTGAACTGCCGGGAGGCGAAGCAAGGCGGGCTTATAGTCATGTGACCGCCATCCTCTGCTCCCCAAGCCCACCCTTTTTTTAAGCCAATTAGAGCCTCAGGCTTTAATTATGTGCTAAAAAAAAAAAAAAAAACATTAAAATCCACGCGTCTGGCACCCTGCATTTAAATTAGCATGGATGGGGGGGCGGTGCCCGTCGGGGGGGGTAATGCCAGATAGTATGTAACTGTACTGCCTTATCAGCAGTCCCGGTGACAGCCTTAGCTGTCAGAGCAGACATGAAGGACAGGCCACTGCTGGAGTATGGGGGGAGGGCCATCCACTGGATGGGAGGATCAGGTAAGTAAAAATGCTGCCCTTTAGACTAAACGAGCAATAAACCCTCGCGGTGTGGACGCAACCCCGCTGCAAATTTCCCAGAGTTGGACTTTAAAGTAAATGTCACTTTATACAACAAGTGCTCATACCTCTTGAGATGGGAACGAGGGATAACTGTTAGCAAAAGTATTTAGGCATAGGACACACCCCCTGCCACACCCCCTTAAAGGAGAATTATACAAAAAAATATTAGTTAAACCCACAAGTGCTTTTTTTTCCCCCTCTACTATTCCTTTATTTTGGCTTCTGAAATGTACAAATGCAGCATGAATGAAAGGTTTAACACTGGGAAACACGTTTTGAAAGAAAAAAAGGTAACATAACTGCATAGATCAGAGCAAAATGAGGGACAAATGAAGAAGAAAGAGGGACAGAGGGACTTTATTCCAAATCAGGGACAGTCCCTCGAAATCAGGGACAGTTGGGAGCTATGCGAGTGCTGCTGACGGGTATTACATGAAGGCAAAGAGAGGAGTTTATACTTGGGTGCTGCAGAGTCAGTCCCTTCAATCCATTTGAATCCTGGACTTCTCTGATTGTGATGGTGTTATTGAACTAGGTATAGCAGGGTTATATTTAAATAGAAGGTAGGGGGCGCTATTAGTGTGCCAATACAAAGTGCAATGGGGGTGTCCTCTGCTGCCCAAACCCAAGGTGAGTGGCTGTGATAAGTGGGGTGTGGGGGGGTTGATATGGTGTCCGTCCACCTGAGCCGCCCAGAGTTGGTGTGCTAACAGGGGAAGAAAAAAAGTCATGTACAGTTAGGTGATTTCACGCTAAAGTGCCGCCCTGCCGCAGTATATGTACGTGGGGGCGGTCCTTGAGCGTTTAAAGGAACACTTGGGCCTAGTTTAACGTGGATCTGTCAGTAACTTCACAAGTCTGTATGAGTAAATTCCTGACATGTCACAATATACAGAAACAGGATCATTGTTCCACCTTTTATCTTTAAAAAGTGTCCTTGAGCTCTGGTCAGTGACTTTGTCTAGTCTGAGATGATGTCATCAGTTTGCTGCAGGAAGGAGGAAGCATTTCCTCAGTCTCCCCTCCCCCAGTGATCAGACTGTACATCCGTGATTGTTAACCTATGAGCTAAAGGGGACCTCAAATGTGGCCCCTGACATTGCCAAAGGGCCGCACGTAATGTTCAATATATGTAATGCTTATAAGTACCAACAGAAACTGTACATCAAATCAGGGCTTTTTTTCTCAGAGAATAAATGCAGGTACTCCGCCCTTCTGAGTCACTCCTTGTCTCCGCCCCCTACCCACCTCTGAGCACCGTCCCTTGGTTCCACCCCCTACCCACCTCTGAGCACCGTCCCTTGGTTCCAACCCGTACCCACCTCTGAGCACCGTCCCTTGGTTCCAACCCCTACCCACCTCTGAGCACCGTCCCTTGGTTCTAACCACTACCCACCTCTGAGCACCGTCCCTTGGTTCCACACTCTACCGACCTCTGAGCACCGTCCCTTGGTTCTACCTTCTACCCACCTCTGAGCACCGTCCCTTGGGTCCACCCCCACCCACCTCTGAGCACCTTCTCTTGGTTCCAACCCCTACCCACCTCTGAGCACTGTCCCTTGGTTCCACACTTTACCGACCTCTGAGCACCATCCCTTGGTTCCACCCCCACCCACCTCTGAGCACCTTCCCTTGGTTCCAACCCCTACCCACCTCTGAGTACCGTCGCTTGGTTCCAACCACTACCCACCTCTGAGCACCGTCCCTTGGTTCCACACTCTACCGACCTCTGAGCACCGTCCCTTGGTTCCACCCCCTACCCACCTCTGAGCACCTACCTTCTACCCACCTCTGAGCACCATCTCATGGTTCCACCCACCTTCCAGTACCGCCCCTTTTAGTGAATACAGGGCCAAGTATATTTCTGTGGTGCTAAGAAATTTGATAATGATTACAATAAAAGCAGTAAAATAGATCCCCTGCAGTCAGCAACAAAAGACCCCCCCGGAAAAATAGACCCACTGTAAAAATTAATGCCCTCCCAGCAACAATAGACCCCCCCCAGCAACAAAAGATCCACCCCAGATGTGCAAACATTCCAAGATAGTGGTAAGAATTATTTTGCAAAATATCAGAACCTACTAAACCACTCCGATATGCAAAACCAGTAAATAAGCAGAGTATATATGTTAAATATATTAAAAAATATGCAAACATACCAAAATAGTGTTATAAAATTGTGCAAAATATCAAAACATTGTGAGCCACTCCGATGTAAAAAACTCACAATGTTTTGATATTTTGGAATGTTTGCACATTTTTATTTTTATGGATATTATTGATTATGTTTGTTCTAGCACTGTGCACTTTACCTTAGAGTGTATTGGTGTTAGGAGTATTTCACCCATATTTGACTCCTTATTTTCCCACATTTTTTCACATAGATTTGTTGTATTTATTATTTTCTATCAATACGATTAATTATCCAGTGTATATGCAATAGAACAGCGCCAATTCCCTTATTATAGAATTTTTGGTTGATTGGAATCTCACCTAGGTGATATTCTGGGTTAGGGGGGCTGCAGTTCTTTTCACTTCCTTGTTTCCTAAGCGCGGAGCCAACGTCTTTGATGTTTTGGTGACAACTGTCAAATTTCCTAACTTTGAAAAGATTTCCTCTCACTTCCTGTTGTGTCTCTGAGACAGGAAGTGAAGGCAAATCTCCCCAAGGGGACACATCATTTACACACAAACATATATATTTTCCTGGAACCATTTGTAATGTATGTGGAATGATGGGGGTCTCTTCTCATACAGTACATGTGTAGAAATGGATGTTTCTGGGTACCGAACTCTAATCATATTTAGATGGAGTACATTTAACCCTGTGAAGCCAGAAGATCTCTGACCTATAGATAATGTCATTGAGGTCATCTGTGCGCTCACTACTGGGAAGGATCCAGAATAATTGTTCTTACATTGCACAATTCCAGTATAAAATTTAGTATCTCTAATGAAATTGTTTGGCACCATCAGATCTCCCAGCGGGGGAGCAACAATCTGCTGTAATGATAAGGAAATTGATTTTTTTTCTGATTATAAATTTTTCTTGTGCAAATTGTCCCTTTATTGAGATAAATAAAAGAGAGAGGGGTGGGGGGAGGAAGGGAGAGAAGAGAAAGAGAGAAGGGAGGAAAGGAGAGTGAGGAATAGAGAGAGAGAGGTGGAGGAGGAAAGCAAGGGGAGGGGGGAAAGAAAAGAGGGTGAGAGAAAGGGGAGGGGGGAGAGAAAGGAGGGTGAGAGAAGGGGAGGGGGGAGAGAAAGGAGGGTGAGAGAAAGGGGGGGGGGAGAAAGGAGGGTGAGAGAAGGGGGGGGGATAGAGAGGGATGGGGGGAGAGAAAGAAATAAGGGAGGAAAGAGAGAGAGTGAGGGATAGAGAGAGAGGGGGAGGAGGAAAGAAGGGGGGAGAGGGGGATGGGTGGGAGAAAGAAAGAAGGGAGGAAAGAGAGAGAGAGAGAGAAAGAGATTGGGGGAGAAGGGAGGAAAGAGAGAAAGAAGAAAAGAGAAAGAGAGAAGAGAGGAGAGAGGAATGGAGGAAAGAGAGAGGGGAGGGAGGGGATAGAGACAGGGGAGGGAGGATGGAGAGAGAGAGGTGGGGAAGAGGAAGGTAGGAAAGAGAGAGCAAGAAAGAGAGAAGGGAGGAAAGGAGAGAGGGGGTAGAGAGAGAGGGGGGAGGAGGAAGGGAGAAAAGAGAGAGGGAAGGAAGGAGAACGAGAGAGAGGGGGAATAAAGATGGGGGGAGCTAAGAGAGAGGGAAGGGAGGAAAGGAGGGAGGGGAGTAGAGAGGGGGGGGGAAAGAAAGAGAGAAGAGGAAGGAAAGGAGGGAGGGGGGAGAGAGAGAGAGAGGGGGAGTTGGAGAAAAAGAGGTAGGCAGGAGAGGGGGAGAAAGAGAAGGAAAGAGAGGAGGAAGGAAATGAGGGAGGGGGATAGAAAGAGAGAGAGGGGGGGGGGGAGAGGAAGGGAGGAAAGAGGGAGGGAAAGAAGGAGAAAGAGATAAGGGGAAAAAAGGAGAGTGGGGGAGAGAGAGAGATGGGGAGAGGAAGGGAGGAAAGAGAGAGGGAAGGGAGGAGAGGAGGGAGGAAAGGAGGGAGCTGGGTAGAGAGAGAGTGGGGGGGGGGAGATAAAGAGAGAAGGAAAGAGAAGAGGAAGGAAAGCAGGGAGGGGGGTGGAGAAAAAGAGGTAGGAAGGAGAGGGGGAGAAAGAGAGAGGGATGGCGGACAGGAAGAGAGAGAGAGATGGGGGAAGAAGAAAAAAAAATTAGGGAGGGGGATAGAGAGAGAGAGAGGGCAGAGGAAGGGAGGAAAGAGAGAAGGGAGGAAAGGAGAGAGGGAAGGAAGGAGAATGAGAGAAGGGAGCAAAGGAGAGAGGGGGATAGAGGGAAGGGGAGAAGGAGAGTGATGGATAGAGAGAGAGACAGGAGGAAAGAGTGAGGGGGGGAGGAATGAGAGAGGGTGGGATTGGGAAAAGGAAGGGGGGAAAGAAAGAGAGGAGGGAGGAAAGGAGAGGGGATAGAGAGAAAGAGAGATAGCAAGAAAAAGGGATGGGGGAGAGAAAGGGAAAGGAAGAAGGGAGGAAAGGAGAGAGAGCGCGAGGATGGGGGAGAGAAAGCGAGGAATGAAAGAGAAGGAAAGAGGAGGGATAGGGAGTTAGAGAGAGGGGAAGGTAGGAAAGAGAGAGGGTAGGAAAGAGAAAAAGAAGGATAGAAAGAGAGAGGGGGCGGGGAAGAAGGGGATAAAGAGAGAAGTGGGGGAAAGGAGAGAGAGATGGAAGTAGAGAGAAGGGAGGGAAGGGGAGAGGAGATGGGCGAGAGAGAGAGGAAGGATTTAGAGAGAGATGGAGGAGAAGAAGGAAGGAGAGAGCGAGGATGGGGGAGAGAAAGGGAGGAATGAAAGAGAGTAGGGAGGAAAGGAGGTGGGATCGAGAGAGAGAGATAGCGAGAGAAAGGGATGGGGGAGAGAAAGGAAGGAGAGGGAAAGAAAGAAGGTAGGAAAGGAGAGAGAGAGCGAGGATGGGGGAGAGGAAGGGATGTGGGGGGGGGGGGGGTAACTGAAACAGGGGAGGGAAAGAAAGGGAACAGTAAAGAGTGGGGGTGAGGGAGCAAGATAGAGGGAAAGATGGTGGGGGAGAGAAAAGAAAAACAACGAAAGAAATAGATAACATTTGATGTCTCATATTTTATTTTGTTGCATTTCCCATCCCCCCCAATACAGAGATTTTTATTACAGGGAAGTGACATTTGTCATCTCATCTGGGAATCTCATCACATTTCAGATCCCCATCATCCTTCCACTCTGCCATAAAGTGACATCTAAGATTCAGTGCAGCAATGTCACTTAAAGGGGAAGCTCCCCGAGTTTGTATGACATCCGTCTTCCCTTCCAGTGTTGCCGACTTCTGAACACAGTTCTGACTTCTTAGTGTTCTTCCTTCCTTGTCAGTCATGTAGGAAAAGTTTTTCAAAAGTTTGACTTCTTGTTGCCTGCAGCAACCAATCAGTCTGTGATTATCAGATCTGAACTGTCGCCTTGCACATGGTTGTCACACATCATAATGGTTGTAGTTGTCAGATCAGCAGCAGTTCATGGCGGGGGAAGCGGGCCGCGCCTGCTGAGTCGAAGTCCTGGAGTTCATGGTGCCGGTCGGGGTGGGAGGGGTGATGATTATATCCGGGACCTTCAGGTGTCCGGAGGACGTCTCTTCACCTCTGTGACCGATCTGAAGACCTGCAGACAGGAGACCAGCACAGAGATCACTAGGGGGTCCAACACTTCTATCATGGATACCATTTATTACATTGTCTATAACACGCCACCAATCTCACCGTACAATCTCTGTACAATCAACTTTACATTTACAAAAACTATAATATGAGGACCTACCTGATCTATACACTTAATATGTATCCAACCACACAGGTCCTTCCACCACATAGCTCTTATTTTTAAATTTGACCTCCGGCCTCCCCTCCTGTCTTGCACAGTTTTACCGGCTCCTCTCTGGTACTGAAATCGCTTACTCTGATTTCACCGCACACTGTGAGCTTCTCACAATGTGCATTAGAAGCTGCAGCAAATCAAATAGAGCCCGCCTCATTTCCTGGCTGGAGGACGTCACGGAGGCTCAGCATCACATATGGGTGATAAGGACCAGCCACTCCCCAGACTGACATCCCCCCCCCATCGTCAAGTCATTTTAATATTTGCATAACTCCTCCCACTGCTTGAATGGGGCTGAGGGCTCTGGAAATGAGTACTGGCCCCTCCCACCAGCTATGATCTCCCTGCATTTCATAGAGTTGTCGTCTCCAAACTGCAGCCTTTTGCTTGTCTTTATCCGGTGTCTTGCCGAGAAAGTTCCCCCGGCGGATAGGGACCCCCCCCCTGTACTGAGCATGTACTGCGCTTGCGCAGTACAAACTTCTACGGTGATGCCGAAAATTGCTGGACATAAACAGCTGTGAGTGAACTCTACACTGCGCATGCGCAATTAACATGACATTGTACCAGACAATGCCGCACGCTCCCGATGCTCCTCCTACTCTGCAAGGGGCGGGTCTATTATTACTGTTATATCGTCTAAGCAAGGGGCGGGTCTATTATTACTGTTATATCTGTAGGCACACGCCCCCTTACACGATATAACAGTAATAATAGACCCGCCCCTTGCAGAGTAGGAGGAGCATCGGGAGCGTGCGGCATCGTCTGGTACAATGTCATGTTAATTCCGCATGCGCGGTGTACAGCTCGCTCACAACTCTTTGTGTTCGGCAATTTTCGCCAGCTCCGTAGTCCTTCGTACTGCGCAAGCGATGCGCCTGCGCAGTACAGGGGGGTCCTTATCCGCCGAGCGGACCTTTTTGGCAGAACACCGGCCCTTGAGTCACTATTCCTCCCACTGACACCAACAATGGGTCACTATTCCTCTCACTGACACCAACAATGGGTCACTATTCCTCCCACTGACACCAACAATGGGTCACTATTCCTCTCACTGACACCAACAATGGGTCACTATTCCTCTCACTGACACCAACAATGGGGCACTATTCCTCTCACTGACACCAATGATGGGTCACTATTCCTCCCACTGACACCAACAATGGGTCACTATTCCTCTCACTGACACCAACAATGGGTCACTATTCCTCTCACTGACACCAATGATGGGGCACTATTCCTCCCACTGACACCAATGATGGGGCACTATTCCTCCCACTGACACCAACAATGGGTCACTATTCCTCCCACTGACACCAACAATGGGTCACTATTCCTCTCACTGACACCAACAATGGGTCACTATTCCTCTCACTGACACCAACAATGGGTCACTATTCCTCTCACTGACACCAATGATGGGGCACTATTCCTTTCACTGTAACCAAATATGGGATATTATTCCTCCTACTGACACCAGCAATGGGGCATAATCCCTATTACTGACATAAACAATGGGGCACTATTCCTCCCATTGACACCAATGATGAAGCCCTATTCCCCCTACTGACACCATTGATCGGACCCTGATGTAAGGGGGGGGGGGCTGTGATAGGGACCCTGATGTAAGTCAGGACTATCATGGGGACCCTGTTGTAAGGGGGGGGGGGACTATAATAGGGATACTGATGTAAGGGGAGGAGTATAATGGGGACCCTAATATAATGGGGACTATGATGTTAGGTGGGACTCTGATGGGGCCCTGATGAAAGAGGGGACCCTGATGGGAACTCTGATGTAAGAGGGGGACTTTGAGACTCTGATGTAAGGGGGAACTTTGATGTAAGGGGGGACTTTAATGGAGACCCTGTTGTAAGTGGGAGACTATCATGGAGATCGTGATGTAAAGGGAGACTATGATAGGGACCTTGTTGTAAGAGGGGACTCTGATTGAGACCCTGATGTAGGGAGGACTCTGATGGGATTTTTTTTGTTGGCCCACAATTATTTGTAAACTGTATAATGGGGTCCTCGTACTAAATAGTTATCAGACCCCTGTCCTAGTGCATTGGGGTACCATATAACATGAGTTGTTGAACATTACCACAATGCAAACACAGTGCAAATGGTCCCCTCACTGTAACTAAACCCCTGTATGGTGTCTCTTGGCGCCTCCCCTGAGGGTTTCTCAATGTTATCTCTCACACACCAGCAATACATTTGCATTGCCAACCCATAAATGACTGTTGCAGCTTTGCATTAGAACAGCTCAGGCTGGGGACGGGGAGAAACAAAGACAACCGCCCCATAGCTGCTGATAACAATAAGAAATGGGTCCCTGGAGTGTATCTGACATTATAAGATCCAGCAGCTTCATCACATGGCTCGCTCACATTTCTACCCTTCCAGAACACAATAGTGTGAGCCGGCATCGCACGCCAACCTATTTCCTCTCAGGTTATCATAGAGCGGTGGAGATCAGCAGATTGGGGGAGGGGCAGAAACTTTTTTTTTTTTTTTTTATGTAGCTGGAAATTATTTTATTTCTATTGCGCACTCAGCTAAGTATGACTAATCTAGAATTTTTCTTATCGATATTGTGACTTATCACCAACTTCCTTCCCCTTTGTTCTGCCAGTGAAGGGGGGGGGATCCTCTGCTGCGGGCGGGCAACAAAGGGTCAGCCAGAGAATAACACATTATGTGACACGTGCAAACAAAGCCTCTGCTGTCCCCGTTGGAGGCCGCATTTATGTTTGCCCCTCTTCCTTCCGGGGCCGCGGACTCCGGCTCTGTGACTGGCCGGAATCTCGTGACGTCGCTCCCGCGCATGCGCAGAGGCCGTTTCTTCACAGCGCATGCGCCGATGTCATCGGCGCAGTACAAAGTAGATATTTTCTAAATGGTGCGCGTATAGGAAATATTTACTGTACGTTATTATAGGCTTACCTATAGGTACAACTTGAAAAATTGAGGTTTACAACCTCATTAAGCTGGCCATGCACTAGAAGGGTTTAAACCCTTTTGTTTCAGGCGCCTTTTATCATTAACTGCTTCAATACCGGGCACTTTTACCCCCTTCCTGCCCAGGCCAATTTACAGCTTTCAGTGCTGTCACGCTTTGAATGACAATTGCACGGTCATGTAGCACTTATTTTATTTTTTTACACAAAACGAGCTTTCTTTGGGTAATGATAGTCTCCCCCTTACATCAGGGTCTCCATCATAGTACCCCCTTACATCAGGGTCTCCATCATAGTACCCCCTTACATCAGGGTCTCCATCATAGTACCCCCTTACATCAGGGTCCCCATGGTAGTCCCCCCCTTTATATCAGAGCCCCCCCCCCCCGTTACATCAGGGTCTCAATCAGTGTCTCCCCTTACATCAGGGTCCCTATCATAGTCTCCCCTCACATCTAGGTCCCCATCATAGTACCCCCCTACATCAGGGTCCCCAGCAGAGTACCCCCTTACATCAGGGTCCCCATTAAGTCCACCTTTATATCAGAGGCCCCCCCCTCCTTACATCAGGGTCTCAATCAGTGTCCCCTCTTACATCAGGGTCCCTATCATAGTCTCCCCTTACATCTAGGTCCTAATCATACTAGCCCCACTACATCAGGGTCCCCAGCAGAGTACCCCCTTACATCAGGGTCCCCATGATAGTCTTCCTTTACATCAGAGCCCCCCCCCCCTTACATCAGGGTCTCAATCAGAGTCCCCTCTTACATCAGGGTCCCTATCATAGTCTCCCCTTACATCTAGGTCCTTATCATAGTACCCCCTTACATCAGGGTCCCTATCATAGTCTCCTCTCACATCTAGGTCCCCGTCATAGTACCCCCCTACATAAGGGTCCCCAGCAGAGTACCCCCTTACATCAGGGTCCCCATTAAGTCCACCTTTATATCAGAGCCCCCCCCCTCCTTACATCAGGGTCTCAATCAGTGTCCCCTCTTACATCAGGGTCCCTATCATAGTCTCCCCTTACATCTAGGTCCTAATCATACTAGCCCCGCTACATCAGGGTCCCCAGCAGAGTACCCCCTTACATCAGGGTCCCCATGATAGTCCTCCTTTACATCAGAGCCCCCCCCCCTTACATCAGGGTCTCAATCAGAGTCCCCTCTTACATCAGGGTCCCTATCATAGTCTCCGCTTACATCTAGGTCCCCATCATAGTGCCCCCTTACATCAGGGTCCCCATCATAGTACCCCCTTACATCAGATTCCCCCTTACATTAGGGTCCTCTTATTTTTTGCAAAACAAACGAAAAAAGGCCGAAAATTGTACCCAAATTTAATTTTTATCATTTTTTTCACACAAATAGAGCTTTCTTTGAGTAATGATAGCCTCCCCCTTACATTAGAGTCTCCATCAAAGCCCCCCTTACATCAGGGTCCCCATGATAGTCCCCCCCTTACATCAGAGTCCCCCCTTACGTCAGGGTCTCAATCAAAGTCCCCCTCCCCTTACATCAGGTTCCCCATGAGAGTTCCCTCTTACATCAGGCTCCCCATCATAGTCTCCGTTTACATTTGGGTCCTCATCATAGTCCCCCCCGCCCCTTACATTAGGGTCCCCAGCAGAGTACCCTCTTACATTAGGGCCCCATCAGAGTCCCACTTACATTAGGGTCCCCCCCATTAGAGTCACCGCAGTTTTTTTTTTACATTTTTTGCAAAACAAACTAAAAAAAAGACCGAAAATTGTGAAAAAATTCATTTATCTTCATTTAGTTTTTCTAAAATGTTGCAAATAAATAATCTTTCTTCATCAATTTAGGACAAAATGTATTCTGCTCCATTTTTTTTTTGATGAAAATAACCCAAATCAGTGTATAATTTTTAGTCTGTGGAAGTTATAGATGGAACTAAACTATGGTATATACAGTATATCTAAAAATTGATTAATCCTGATGTACTGACGGCCTATCTCATTTCTTGAGGCCTGAAAATGTCAGGACGGTACAAATACCCCCCAAATGACCCCCTTTTGTGAAAACAGACAGTCCAAGGTATTTAATAAGAGGCATGGCGAGTTTTTTGAAGTTGTCATTTTTTGTTACAATTTTTTGGAAAGTTAAGAAATAAATAAAAAAAAATGATTTAAATTTTTTTTTTTTTACATACTGTCACCAGTGCAGTACAGCGTTATCATATAAATGGTGTGGGTGGCGATCAGGGACGCTGACTGGTAAAAGTATGTGAACCCCTTCACGCCGACGCCACACAAATAGGCAGCCTCACTGGACTGGGCTTTTTGCCCTGTGGCCGCATATTTGCCTACCTCCCCTCTGTGCTGGAAAAGGGCGCCGCACCGCGCTCCCAGCACAGAGACCGGGGTCTCACCGTGAGCCCCGGGCCCCATACTAACGATCGGGACCAGGAGATCGAGTTTTCCGGGTCACCCGATCACTGTGATAGCCTCTGATTGGCTATCACAGTGATCAGGCACTGTGAAGCCTGCCTCCGCGTTTTCTTTTTCTGTGAATGAAGGAGACAAATACATTGTATCTCTTTCTGTCCTTACACAGAAAAAAAAAAGTGTATGTAAAAAAAATAAATAAAATAAAATGTAATAGTAATGATAATAAAAAAAAAAAAAAACCTAGATCAAGGTTTGATCTAGGTCGGTACCAGGGTCAGTATTTTTTTTAGGAGGGGGACAGAATGTTTTTTTTTTTTTTAATTAGTATCAGTGTCAGTGAGTGCGTTTTAGTTTGGATAAATAAAAAAGCAAAATGCGCACTCTTGCATCTGGGCTGTACTACGGATACAACTAACATACACATACATAGGTGTGCGCAGCCTATTGCATTAGGGTGTGCACCCCAAAGCTCATATGCATGTGTGTGCATATGTATATACTGACAGTGTCAATAGAAAAGTGGACGGTGTCATAAGGGCAGAGATTAGTGTTAGTAGGGCAGTTACAATATTATTTTAATTTTTTTTTTTTTTTAGGAGAAATAAGAAAAAAGGAGAATTTTTTTTTTTTTTTATTTAGTGAAAAAAAGTGGTCTAAACATTGTAAATATGCACCACACAGGGTGATTAGGGTGTGCCCAGGCACACCTGGCGCACGCCTATGTACACATATGTGGTGTCGCTGCGATCATCAGGAGCAGGAGAATTTATTTTGGGTTGTTCTTTGGTGGTAGGTTTTGGTAGTACCAAGAAATATACTGCTAAATTTAAAAAAAAAAAATGTTTTTTTTTTGTGTTTTGGGCCAGTTATAATAATAAAAAAAAAAAATCAAGGAGATATCCATTACCATTTACCACCAAATGAAATCCCAATTTGTCCTGAAAAAAATGCGGTTTAATCCAGCTGGATATACAAAGTAGTTGTGATGAAATGTACAGTTTTACTAACACATGTCAAAGTCACAAAATTTGGCTTAGGCATTAAGATTTGTTTTACGCTTAGGCGCAAAGGGGTTAAAAAAAACAGTTCAATTTCAGTTTTTTACATTTTTTTTATTACATACAGTGACCAGAGCAATACAGTGTTACCATAGTAACGTTGTACTACTCTTGGGGGGTGAACAGTGTTTTTTTTGTTTGTTTTTTACACACTATGGTTGCTTATAACTGTGCATTTTACAGTTATAAGCAACCATTTTTTTCTGAATGAAAACTACTCATTCAGTGTTTACTATTGTGATTAGCTGTAATTGGCCACAGCTAATCACATGGTACAAATGCGCTTTGATTGGCCCTGTCTGTACCATGTGATGACTGTGACCAATCACAGAGCTCATCACATCAATCAAAGCCTTTTATTGTGTACAATTGTCATGAGATCTGCTGTGATTGGCCACGGCGGTCACATGGTACTGGCAGCGGGCCGGTACAATAGAGTTGCCACCTCATCCCTTTAAACCCGAACACTTATTAATTACACAGGTTCTGTGGCTGATTAAGGTGGTAATTAAACTCACTTGGTGCCTTATCTGCATTTAATTAGCCTCAGAACCTGTGTAATTCATATGTGTTCGGGTTTAAAGGGATGAGGTGGCAACTCTACGGTACAGTGACCTGTCATCGGCCCTATCCGGTGGACACGGCGGGTGACAGATCGTGCTGGATTGTTGCCCGTTGGTCGTGCGCGAGGCGTGATCCTGGGAGGATGTCATATGACATCCGTCATTTTACAGTAGTCCGGGCGGGAAGGTGTTAAAAAGCCAACCTTGACCTCCAGTCAGTAACTTTGCCTAAGCTGAGATGATGCGTCATCTATGCTGCAGGCAGGAGGAAGCATTTCCTAAGTCTCCTCTCACAGTGATCAGACTGAACATTGTACCTCGTTGCCAGTCACAAGGCGAAAGGTTGCAACAGGGCCCTGGTCTGTGTGAGACATTTGTGAACACAGTCAAGTACTTCACAGGCACCAAGATTTACATGATTGTGTCATTTCTTAGCCGGTATCTCAGTCCAGAAAGTAGATGGTAATCCTGAATGATACCTGAACAAAGATGGTGCCACCCTTCTGGAGAGATAAGCCGATGAAGACATTGTCAGGGGGAGTACTGTGATCTTTGTGAGAGGTAATAAACACCGACACATTACTGAGCATGCTGCACCCAACAAAATATATCCAGTGACAGGATCACTTTTGTTCTTTTGTGGCAGCTCTAGTCAAATCTGATTAAGCCCCCATTCACATTAGCGCGATTTGACATGTCAAATCTCATGCCAAATCGCAGTCTATTTCCGGCAACGCCACTGTCCCAATCGGTGTGACGCCGCAAAGTCGAGGTCGCAGCGATTTTCAAAACTAGTTCCTGCACTACTTTTGGTGACTTTGGGGGGGGGGCAATTTACATATACTTTTGTGCATGAACCCGCACAGACGTCTTTCAAATCGCCCCCAAACTCGCATTGAAATGCGGGTTCGAAATTGCGCAAGTTCAGCTGAACGATTTCAAACCCACGTTTAGTGTGAACGTACCTTAAGGCTCTGTTTCCACTATTGCAACCCCAAAGTCACGCGATTTACAGTGTGACTTTGCCATGCCATTTTTGATGCGATATCATGCAACCGGTGAAAACCATGTTCAATGCTTCCGAGCATGCGTCAAATTGTTTCCGAGCATGCGTAGGAATTTTGCGCGTCGGAATTGCTACAGACGATCGCATTTTCTGATAGGAACTTTTTCCGACCGAAAAATTGAGAACATGCTCTCAATCTTTTTGCTGGCTGGAATTCGGCCAGCAAAAGTCCGATGGAGCGTACACACAGTCGCATTTTCTGACCAAAAGCTCTCATCGGTCTTTTGCTAGCCGAATTTCCTATCGTGTGTACGCGGCATAAGACACCATAGCAACCAACCACCACGTTCCTAAATGGGTAGAGTGACAGGTTCTCTTTAGAGTTGGTCTGTTGCTTGGAATATGGGGTGCCCCGGAATGTTCTGGGAGTTTTATGATTGGTGTCACCTGTGCAGGGATGGTGGGGGTGCATTGTTCCATAGGACTATAAAAGAAGAGCCGCCCATTTTGCATTCCTTTCCCAAACAGCTGCCTGTCTCCGCATCTACAGGGTAGGAGCAGGTAAGGATCTGTGATAAAGTTCTTGGCTGTGCCATAGCAGTTTATGGATCGCACGCCGCTGCATTTTACTAACAAATACAAATAACTGGAAAACAAAACATCTCATTGTCTGCACCCCGGTGACTTCACAGTTCATCTCATATCCCAAGTAAAAGCAGAAGCTGGAAAGCCGTTATGAAAATGTATTTGTAGACAGCAGCTTTCATTGGAGAGGCCTGCAAAGGCAACGTTCACCTTTTAATCACTTGACCTCCAGGAGGTTTTACCCCCCATTGCCCCCTCCTCTTCATGACCAGGCCATCTTTCGCTATTCAGAGCTGTGTAATTTTAACCACTTGCCTACCTGCCCAGGCCAATTTTCAACTTTCAGTGTTTTGAATGACAATTGTGGGGTTAATGAGTTACCAATTAAAAAACTAAGCCTGAGAAATCATATGGAAAAAAAAAAAATATGCACCAATACAAAACTCAGGGGGGGGGGGGGAGAGTTCACAAATGCCAGGAGCCTGGTCAATAAAATGGAAGAACTGGAGCTGCTATTACACAAGGAGGATGGGGACTTCATGGGAATAACATAAACTTGGTTTGACAGCTCACATGACTGGCTGGCAAACATCCAGGGGTATTCCTTGTATCGGAGGGACAGGGAGGGTAGGAGAGGGGGAGGGGTGTGCCTATATATATCAGGAATGATTTATGGGTAGAAGAGCGGAATGACATCAGTGATGGGGCAAAGAAGGAGGTGGAATCCGTATGGGCGGAACTCCAAAGGGTGGAAGTAAGCAGGAATTTATAGTGGGGGTTTGTTACAGGCCTCCTAACCTGAGGGAAAAGGTGGAGTTGGACCTTCTTTCACAGTTAGAAATGGCAGAAAGACAGGGGAATGTCATCATAATGAGGGACTTCAACTATCCCGACATTGACTGGGCGGAAGGGACAGCCTACTCATTAAAGGCCGGCTATTTCTTAAATTTTCTACAGGACAACTTCATGTCCCAATTGGTGGATTCCCAGACTAGAAGTAACGCATTGCTAGATCATTTAATTACAAATGATACAGATCTGATTGCAGATGTGGAAATATGGGTCAACTTGGGAACTTGCGACCACAAGATTATTACATTCCTCATATATCATGGGAAAGGGAGGCACAAGGGGAGTACGAGAGCAAAAAATTTCAAAAGAGACAACTTTTCTAAACTGCACTCAATGCTGCAGGATATTAAGTGGGACCAAATCCTTAAAACATTGAAAAAGGGGAATGCTTTAGGGATATATTACATAAAACTATCAATGAGTGCATTCCAAGGGGTAATAAATATAGAAGAACAACGGTTAAACCTGGGTGGCTGAACTGAAACGTATAATTTCATATTAAGGGCAAGAAAATGGCCTTTAAAAAGTAAAAAGCGGAGGGGTCATTGTCAGTATTCCAACAATACAAGGAATGCAATGTGAGGCGTAAGAAAACAATCAGGGTGGCTAAAAAAGACTATGAGAGACATATAACGGAGGAGAGTAAAAATGATCCCAAAAAGTTTTTTTTTTATATATTAACAGTAAAAAGGTGAGATCGGAACACATAGGCCCCATAAAGGACGAGGAAGGGAAGGTGGTTACAGATGACAAGAAGGCAGCTGTACTAAATGCTTTCTTCTCCTCAGCCTTCACACAGGAAAAGGAAGGGGTATTCCGACCACGACAGTATTGTTAGCTTTACGCCACAGGATCTACCCTTGTGGTTAACAGAAGCCGGAGTCTGGAAAGGATTAGAGAAGCTTAACATAAATAAATCACCAGGACCACATGGCTTACACCCAAGTGTCCTTAAAGAACTCAGCAGTCAGGTGATAGCCAGACCGCTATTCCTAATCTTCATGGACAGCACACTGACAGGATTGGTACCAGCTGATTGGAGAAAAGCCAATGTGGTACCAATATTCAAAAAAGGACAGAGACAAATCCCTGGAAACTACAGGCCAGTCAGCCTAACATCAATCGTTGGTAAACTATTTGAGGGGATGATAACGGACCATATCTAAGAATGTGCTGACTAAAACAGCATCATTAGCAGTAATCAGCATGGGTTTAAGAAAGGTTGCTCTTGCCAAACCAACCTATTAACATTCTACGAGGAAGTGAGCTGCCATCTGGACAAATGTAGGTCGGTGGATGTGGTATATCTGGATTTTGCAAAAGCATTTGATACAGTCCCCCACAAATGCTTAATCTACAAGCTGAGGTCTGTAGGCATGGACCATAGAGTGTGTACCTGGATAGAAAACTGGCTACGGGGGCGTGTCCAAAGGGTCGTGATAAATAACGTGTACTCAGAATGGTCTAGAGTGGTCAGTGGGGTACCCCAAGGCTCTGTCCTGGGACCAATTCTGGGCAATAACTTCACATCAGGATATAGAAACTTTACGAGAGGGCCTGAATAAAGTAATTGAGTGGGCTACTACATGGGAAATGAAGTTTAATACTGGTAAATGTAAGGTAATGCACTTGGGGGGGTAAAAAAATAAACGCAAGTTACTCTTTAGGGGGGAGAACCCCTAGGAGCTTCCAGGATGGAGAAGGATCTAGGGGTCCTAGTAGAAGACAGACTGAGCAATAGCATGTAGTGTCAAGCTGAGGCTACCAAAGCCAGTAGAATATTAGAATGCATTAATAAGGGAATTTACTCCGGAGATAAGACAATTATTCTACCACTTTATAAGACTTTGGTTTGGCCGCATTTGCAGTATTCCATCCAGTTCTGGTCACCAGTCCTCCAAAAGGATCTGCTGGAGCTGGAGAGAGTCCAGGGAAGGGCAACTAAATGAATTTGGGGACTGGAGAACCTCAATTATGAGGAACGACTACAAGCGCCAAATTTATTCTTCCTGGAGAAGAGACGCTTGAGAGGGGATATGATTGCGACGTACAAATATCTCAACGGTGATCCCAGCGTAAGAATGAAACTTTTCAGTCCCAGGGGGTGTAAAAGAACATGGGGTTACATGATGAGTATGGAAGGGAAGCAGTTTAACCTTAACCACTTGCCGACCAGCCGCCGCAGTTGTACTGCGGCAGAATGGCACGGCTGGGCGAAAAACAACGTTATGTAACGTCGCTTCGCCCTGTGGCCACTAGCAAACAGCGATCTATCTCTTCCCCTACACAGTCCCCTCCCCCCTTCAGTTGGAACACACACTACGGAACACAATTAACCCCTTAATCGCCCCCTAGTGTTAACCCCTCCCCTGCCCGTGACATTTTTACAGTAATCAATGCATTTTTATAGCACTGTTCGCTGTATAATTGTGCCGAATTGCAAAAAGTGCTCGGGTCAGGAAGGGGGTAAAATCTTCTGGGGGTGAAGCGGTTAAGCTCCGTAAGGGATTTTTCACTGTCGGGGCGGTAAGGATGTGGAACTCTCTTCCACAATTGGTGGTGTCGGCAGGAAGTATGGATGGTTTTAAAAGACTCTTGGACGTGCATCTTAGCATAAACAATATATGGGGATACATACCTACACAGGCTGAACTGGATGGACTGTTGTCTTTATTCAACCTTACCAACATGTAACTATGTATCCACATGAAATTTTTATAATTTTTTTTTTCACACAAATAGAGCTTTCTTTTGGTGGTATTTTATGTTTTGCTAAACAGTTTTGAAAAAGTTTCTTAGTTTCTGATATAAAATTTTGTAAATAAGTACTTTTTCTCCTTCACTTATGGGCGCTAATGAGGCTGCACTAATGGGCACTGATAGGCATTGATGAGGCTGCACTAATGGGCACTGATAGGCATTGATGAGGCGGCACTGATGGGCACTGATTATCAGTGTAGATTGCTGCTTACCGGCTCTCCTCTCCTCCCACGCTGTCAGCATGAGGAGAGGACTGCCGATAACCGGCAAATCCTGTTTACACGGTGATCAGCTGTGATTGGACACAGCTGGTCACATGGTAAAGAGCCGCTGGGATTTGCTTTTTTCCCGATCTGTGATCAACTGTGTCTGAAGGGATCGCAGACCCCCGCCGATGCGCGTGTGCGCATTTAGAACTGTCAAAACGCATGACAGAATCGCACTGGTGTGAATGAGGGCTAAACATGGTGTGGGAAACATGCCGAGAAGATGCCTTTCCCCTACCACATTCCGGTGTGAACCGATTGTAAGCCCGGGTTCACACTGAGCTGCGGGAATGAAGCCGTGCGAGTTCAGCTGAACACGCACCATTTCACTCCCGATTTTGGCTGCCATTTCAGAGACATGTCTGTGCAGGTTTCTGCACAGATGTCAATGTAAATCGCAGCCCGAAATCGCAAAAAGTGGTACAGAAACTACTTTTTGAAATCGGTGCAGCGCCGCAGACGCGGCATCGCACCGATTAGGCCGGTGACATTGACGTCAATTGCTCCAGTGTGAACCAGGGCTAAAGGATGAGAGCGAAAATTTTTTTTTTTTTTAATTTCAGGCAAGAAAAAAAGATTTGATGGCGAGTACACAAAGTAATAGGAAATCTAAAGTGTTGCAATTGTCAGCAGAACAAAAAGTGAGAGGAAATCTGGGGACACCTGTCTCATGCCGCGTACACACAGTCGGACTGGCCAACGGGACAAGCTCCGTCGGCAAAAATTTAGAGCATGTTCTCTATCTAAGTCCGTCGGAAATGCCGACAGAGAAAGTCCGATGGGGCATACACACGGTCGGATTATCCGACCAAAAACTCCCATCGGAAATTCGGACCGTGTGTACGCGGCATTAGGCTGGGATCACACTATTGCGAATTGGATGCAGGTTTCCCCGCATCCAATTCACATGTCAGGAGATTGGGATCGGCTCTATGGAGCGGATCTGGTGCGAATTGCACAGGAGTCCTGTGCGTCTTCTGGTCCGTTTCAGGTCCAAATTCAGCCAAAAATTTGGACTGAAATCGGACCTGAAACGGTGAATGAGGACACACCGGACCCCTGCTGTGAGACTCTCCATGCTGCGGTGTGAACCCAGCCTAAGAGGGGGATTCCCTCACTTTGGAGATTTCCTGTCACTTCCTGTTGTGTCTCTGGGACAGGAAGTACAACCTTGGCCAAAAGTTTTGAGAATGACACAAATATTAATTTTCACTAAATCTGCTGCTTCAGTGTTTTTAGATCTTTTTGTCAAATGTTATTATGGTATACTGAAGTATAATTACAAGCATTTCATATGTGGCAAAGGCTTTTATTGACAATCACAAGTTTATGCAAAGATTCAATATTTGCAGTGTTGACTTTTCTTTTTTAAGACCTCTACAATTCTCCCTGACATGCTGTCAATCAACTTCTGGGACACATCCTGACTGATGGCGGCCCATTCTTGCATAATCAATGCTTGGGAGTTTGCCAGAATTTATGGGGTTTTTTTTTTTTTTTGTTCATCTGCCTCCTGAGGATTGACCACAAGTTCTCAATGGGATTAAGGTCTGGGGAGTTTCCTGGACTCAAAATTTCGATGTTTTGTTCCCCAAGCCACTTAGTTATCACTTTTGCCTTATGGTAAGGTGCTCCATCATGCTGGAAAAGGCATTGTTCCTCAAACTGTTCTTGGATGGTTGGGAGAAGTTTCTCTCGGAGGATGTTTTTTTACCATTCTTTACTCATGGCGGTGTTTAAAATTGTGAGTGAGCCCACTTCCTTGGCTGAGAACCCCACACATGAATGGTCTCAGGAGGCTTTACTGTTGGTATGACACAGGACTGATGGTAGGGTTCACCTTTTCTTCTCCGGACAAGGTTTTTCCTGGATGCCCCAAACAATCGGAAAGGGGATTCATCAGAGAAAATGACTTTACCCCATTACTCAGCAGTCCAATCCCTGGACCTTTAGCAGAATATCAGTCTGTCCCTGATGTTTTTCCTGGAGAGAAGCGTCTTCTTTGTTGCCCTTCTTGACACCAGGCCATCCTCCAAAAGTCTTCTCCTCGCTGTGCGTCTAGATGGATTCACACCTGTTTCCTTCCTGAGCAAGATCTGCACTGGTGGTGTCCCGATCCCGCAGCTGACTCAACTGTAGGAGACGGTCCTGGCGCTTGCTGGACTTTATTGGGTGCCCTGAAGTCTTCTTCACAAATGCAGTGGAGATGTTTATTATGGGATTAAAGTGATACTAAAGACATTTTTTTTTTGTTTAACCCCTAGGCTCCAAGTGCATGCAAATATGCAACCTCTCTACGGCCAGGGTCGTGGCGCTAAGGGGCCACATATATGCGTGCATTAGTGATGATAGAGCTGTGCCAAGAGCGTGCACCCTTGGCACAGTGACCGGCAGTTCACAAAAAGCTACTGATTGCTTCTTAGTTTCGGGAGTTTTCCAATCATGTGACCACGTGATAGCCAATCACGGTGGTCACGTGACCACAAGCCCCGCCCTGCCTCCTGGAACACCTTAAAGGGCCAGCTGGAACCGGTGTAAAGGGGTTCAAAATAACAAACATGTCATACTTACCTGCTCTGTGTAATGGTTTTGCTTAGAACAGCCCTGATCCTCCTCTTATCGGGTCACTCGCCAGTGCTTCTGGCCCCTCCCTCCTGCTGAGTGCTCTCAGTAAGCAGCTTGCAATGGGGGCACCAGAGCCAAGCCACTGCTCTGTGAGTGCATTCAGACACGGACTGCGGCCTGGCCCCGCCCCCCTCTCCTCATTGGCTCGTTCACTTTGACAGCAGTAGGAACCAATGGCGCCCTGCTGCTCTCAGCCAAAGAGACAGCCGAGCCTCTTGTGCAACATCGCTGCGCTGCAATGAGATGTGGCTCAGGTAGGGTTGCCACCTGTCCGGGATTCACCTGGACAGTCGAGGTTTTGAATCATGTGTCCGGGTTTCAGTGGGACTAAAAAACCCGGACACATTATTCAGCCCGGGCTGTGGCTCCCCAAGTAACCAAGATAGTCACACACAAATCTGTTGGCATCCATGAACTGCGAGCGGCTGTCTGGGGGGCAGGTTCGGCATCACTGGGATGCAGGGTGATGATGTCACCAAGAGCAATTTGGCCACACCCACAAATTGCTGCGGCACGCTATGCACACAGCATTACTACTCTCTCCTTGGGGCACCCAAAGGTGTCCCAGGCCACCAAAGTGTTCGGGTTTGGCTTTGAAGAAAAGGTGGCAACCCTAGGCTCAGGTAAGTATAATGCCCCGTGCACACGAGCGGAATTTCCATTTAAAAAAATGTGATGGGAGCTTTTGGTCAGATATTCCGACCGTGTGTATGCTCCATCCAACTTTTTCTGTCTGAATTTCCACCAGCAAAATATTGAGAGCTGGTTTTATATTTTTCCGATGGAAAAAGTTCTTGGCGGAAATTACGTTCGTCTGTATGCAATTCCGACGAGCAAAAAACCATGCATGCTTGGAAACAATTCGACGCATGCTCGGAAGCATTGAACTTCATTTTCTCGGCTCGTCGTAGTGTTGTACGTCACCGTGTTCTTAACGGTCGAAAGTTCAGCGAACTTTTGCGTGACCGTGTGTATGCAAAGCAAACTTGAGCGAAATTCCGTCGGAAAAACCATCTAAGATTTTTCTGACGGAAATTCCGCTCGTGTGTACGGGGCCATTAGGCTCCGTTCACATCTAGGCGTTGCTATTTTACAGGTGTTTTTTGGGGGTTTTTTTATGGCGTTTTTGCAGCGTTTTTTGTACAGGCGTTTTGAAGTTCAAAGGTCACCAATGTAAAAGCAGTAAAACGCCTGTAGTCTGCCAAAAAAAGAAGCTCATGTACTGTTCTGAGTGACGGGCGTTTTGCTTTAGGCGACAGACAGGGGCCATTGAAATGAATGGGATTTGTCTTGTTGGGCGTTTTTAGGGCTGAGGCTTATGCCGCGTACACACGAGCGGACTTTCCAGCGGACTAGGTCTGCTGGGATTAGTCCGGCGGATAATCCGATAGTGTGTGGGCTAGTCCGATAGCTTTAAGGGATAAAAATCAGATGGACCTAGAAATAGAACATGTTTCAAATCTGTCTGACGGACTCAAAGTCCGACGGACTAAAATTGGGAAAACTGTTCGTCTGTGTGCTGGTCCGACAGGCCAAATACGACGCAAGGGAAGCTATTGGCTACTGGCTATTGAACTTCCTTTTTTAGTCCCGATTACGTCATCACGTTCTAACCGAACGGACTTATGAACGGACTAATGCCCCGTACACACGGTCGGACATTGATCGGACATTCCGACAACAAAATCCTAGGATTTTTTCCGACGGATGTTGGCTCAAACTTGTCTTGCATACACACGGTCACACAAAGTTGTCGGAAAATCCGATCATTCTGAACGCGGTGACATAAAACACGTACGTCGGGACTATAAACGGGGCAGTAGCCAATAGCTTTCATCTCTTTATTTATTCTGAGCATGCGTGGCACTTTGTCCGTCGGATTTGTGTACACACGATCGGAATTTCCGACAACGGATTTTGTTGTCGGAAAATTTTATATCCTGCTCTCAAACTTTGTGTGTCAGAAAATCCGATGGAAAATGTGTGATGGAGCCTACACACGGTCGGAATTTCCGACAACAAGGTCCTATCACACATTTTCCGTCGGAAAATCTGACCGTGTGTACAGGGCATTAGTCCTACCATGTGTGGCCAAGTCTGTTGGTTCTGAAAGACCGTCGGACCTAGTCCGCCGGAAAGTCTGCTCGTGTGTACGCGGCATTAGAACAGAAAAACGCCCAAAAAACACCTTGCAATTCATCTGATCCCTCTTCATAATATTCTGGAGTATATGCAAATTGCCATCAGACTTTGCGAAAATTAATATTTGCGCCATTCTCAAAACTTTTGGCCCGGCGGGACCGAGACAGATAAAAAATAATTTAAAAAAATAAACGAACACAAGGGTATTAACCCTTCCCTACCCAGCCCTAAACAGAAAAGTTTTTTCCATCCATACAGTATATCGGGAGCGGCAGAGTCAGATCGCGGCCAATCAAAATGAGTCAAATCTGATCAACTTTTTCGCAGTTTTGTCTTACCTTTTAAACAGGACGCTCTCAGCCCCATGGTGTCATCAGTCCTCATAGTTCAGTCATGTCAAAAAAAAAAAAATATCCGCCTGGTATTCTAAAAAGAGCGCAGTGTGAGATCATATGATTGCGTCCGATCGCCTTTTTTTTTTTTTTGGGTGAAGTGCGGGATCTGTACCTGAGGAGGAGAAGATGCAATGTGGCCGACACACGGTGAGATGCTTCGCTTTACACTCAGATCGGAACTCAGTAGGCGAGTCACACGATAGCAGCGCATGGTGACAGAAAACCGCCGTCTCTGCCGAAAATAAGATTACAACAACCAGCTAAAAAAAAAAAAAAAAAAAACACAAACAGCTCTGTAACCGCTCGTGCTGCAGAGAGCTGCAAAACTTTTTTTTCTTTTGCACGGCAAACTACAAAGTCTCCGTTTCCTGTGACTCTGTTTATTTTTTTCCTCCCAGCGGGCGAAGGGCAGCGCAAATAGAAAAAAAAAAAAAAAAAGCGATCAGAGAGGAACACAGCAATTCAAATCGTCTTTGTATTTGTTTTATTGACATATGTTGTGTGTCGGAGATGAAAAATAAAATCAATTCTATAAATACTGGATTGATGAAACAAAAATAGAATTTTATTGTAACCTAGGCAACGACAGAATTTCGTTTTTGTTTTATTGATACATTAGTAACCGGTTCATCGCACTCAGAAAGTGACTATACAAATAACGCAATTCCCTGGGGGGGGGGTCTGAGTTAATTTTATCTTCTTTATTTTATAAAGATCATGTTGCTACATTGTTTTTCGAATGAAAGTGGACCTGACATTATACATACTGTACTGTATATGCTCAGTGATGTGCAGGGCCGGGACAAGGGGTGGGCAAGAGGGGAAGCTGCCCTGGGCATTGTGGTATCATGTGAGGTGGGGGGCACCACAAGGAGATTTTAGGGGGGGGGGTTGCGTTAGGGGAAGGAATTAGGGGGGCAGCTGGGGAAATATTTTTTTTAGGAGGGGAAATTTGAGGGGAGTGGGGGGGTTCTAGGAGTGGTGATTTAAGGGGGGTTTGGGTTGTGAGGGGGGTGGGAGAAGGGGATTTGTGCTAGGAGGGATGATTGGGGGTGTTTGTGTTAAGAAGGGGAATAGGGGGGATGTTTGTGCCAGGAGGGGGGATTTGGAATGGAGGGTGGGGAAAGAGAAAGTGTACTCGGAGGGGAAATTCAAGAGGTGGAGGATTTCTGCTAGGAGGGGTGAATTTTTTTTTAAATTGTGCTGGGGAGATTTGGGGGATGGAGGGGGCAAAGACTTGTACTGGGGGGGGGGGGGGTTGAGCTTAGGGGGTATTCATGCAGATTAGTACCCATTTTTTTTGTAGGGGGGGTATATGTGCTAGTAGGGATAATGGGGGGGGGGGGGGTGTTGTGCTAGGAGGGGGAATGGGGGGGATTTGTCCTAGTAGGGATGATTAAGGGGGGTGTTTTGCTAGGAGAGGGATTTGGAGATTTGTAGTTTCTTTTTTGGGGGGGGGGGGGGGCAGAGAAAATGTACTCGGAATAGGGGAATTTGAGAGGTGGAGGATTTGCGCTTTTTCTTTTTCAGGCGTTTTCTTTTTTTTGGGGGGGGGGGGGGAATTGTGCTGGGGGGATTTAGGGGATGGACAGGGCAAAGATTTGTACTGGGGGGAGATTTCAACGGGGGGGGGGGGGGGACTGGGCAGAGGGGGAATGTATGCTTAGGGGGTAGTCATGGGGGGGGGGGGCTTTTGCTGACACATAATGCTCATACATCTTGGGGGGGCAGTTTGGCATGTTCGCCCTGGGCTCTAGGTAACCTTGTGTCGGCGCCGGTGATGCGTCATTGTAATACTCACCTCTGGTTCGCACCGTGTCATATGACTTGACAGTTCAAAGTTGCATGACAAGTCACACCCCATTTGCGGCAATGAAACCGTTCAGTGGAAGCGACTTCAACTTTGAAAAAGGTTTCTGTACTGTTTTAGTGTGATTTGCCCCCTTGAAGCCCCCATCCAGTTGTATTTTATTTTGTTTATTTTTTTACCTAACTTTTTCATGTCTTTTGGACAGTCACGTGACTCTCTGGTTCCTCTTTGGCGGCGAGCAGTCCTATATAATAGAGAGTTCTATCGGTATCGATCCACTGGGAGATCAGGGAGGCGGGGCCATGACACCCTGTACTCACAGTCTGTCCTCAGTCTGGGTGATGCTGGGTGTGTACTGTATGTAGTTCAGTTCTGTATTTGTCCGTTTTACTAGCATTGCCGGTCACAATCCAGTCTGGGGCTGTGGAGTCAGAGTCACGGCGGTGACCCCCTTCCTGGAAGCATACCGGTCTGATATTCCGTAATATTTACTATTGTGGCCAGAATGGAAAGTCTGACTACATTACGTGTCCTGTAACCCCCGAGGAATGCAGCGCAGATCCAAAAATACAGTTAAAGTTTAACAGCCCTGAAGGTCTTCAGAGGGCGGATTGTAACACAGCGATACGTGATAACACGTCCTTATCGAGAGGACGAAACATCTGCGGGCTGACCCACTTAAAGGAACCCTGTGCTAGGAGGAGTATTGGGGCTGCCATTGAGCTACCTCTTCAGAAAATGCTTGCTTTCTGGCAGTCTCTGCCTTCCAAACTTTGAGCTTGTCATCTAGAACAAGTATGGAGCAAGCGAGTCGGCAATCCCGAGCTGCACACAAGTCTTTGTAGAAGGGTGGAAGATGCTATAGCTGCAGAGGTGGGGGGTACAGTCACATCCAATCCTGAGGAAGTCAACGGAGATTCACGAAACGTGTCGAGATATCAGTCCCAGGGCTAATGTATTGTGCTGTGTATATTTTAATGTAGGGATGAAGGTGCACCAAATCCCAGCCAACTTTGATGTCCTATGTCTGTGGTCTCCAAACTGTGGCCCTGGGGCCAGATGCAGCCCTTAGCTTGCCTTTTTCCAGCCCTTGGGTCACTTTTGCTCCCACTGACACCAACAATGGGATATAATTTCTGTTACTGAAATCAATAAGGCAATATTTCTCACATTGACACCAACGATGGGGCACAATTCCTCCCACTAATATCAATGATGGGGCATTATTCCTCCCACTGACACTGATGATTCGGCACTATTCCTTCCACTGACACCAATGATGGGGCACTATTCCCCCCACTGACACCAGTGATGGGGCACTATTCCTCCCACTGATGCCAACGATGGGGGCACTATTCCTTCCACTGACACCAATGATGGGGCACTATTCCTTCCACTGACACCAATGATGGGGCACTATTCCTTCCACTGATACCAATGATGAGGCACTATAATTCTCACTGGCACCAACGATGAGGCTCTATTCCATTGTGGGTGTCAGTCAGTCAGAATTTCTTCTCCTAATGCCAAAGATGCACTGTTTACTCATACTGTGGCCAGGGCAATATCTACTCCAAATGACCGCTGCCCTTGGGGCACTCTTCCTCCCACTTATGCAAGACATTATTCTACCCACTGACACCAACAATGGGGTGTAATTCCTGTTGCTGGCAACAAGAAGGCACTATTTCTCACATTGACACCAATGATGGGGCACCATTTCTCACATTGACACCAATGATGGGGCACTATTTCTCACATTGACACCAATGAAGGGGCACTATTTCTCACATTGACACCAATGATGGGTGTCAGTGGCAGGAATTCCTCCCCCAATGCCAAAGATGCACTATTTACTCCCTCTGTCGCCGGGACAATCTCCTCTCCCAATGGCCGCAGTTCGGCCTCCCTCAAGTCTAAAGTACAGTAAACTGTCCTTTGTTTAGAAAGTTTGGAGACCCCTGTCCTATGTCATGTAGGCTGCTGGACCTAGTAGATATCTATCACAGGGATGCCCCGTCCTCTTCCTGAGCTGGCATGCTTGAGGGATTGCTGAACTCCTGGGAAAAACAAAAGTTCCTGATGACGACCCACCTCCTCATCTCAGAAAAGTTCTTGGATTGCTTTCACTCCCTGTAACAAGATCTGTGAATGGGAGAGTCTGGGGAGTTACAGGATCCTCTCCTCCATTCAAAGATCCTAATACAGGCAGTGTAAGCAATCAAACTTTTCTTAATGGAAGAGGAGAGATAAGGGGGCGGGTCTTCGTCATCAGGAGCTTTTTTTTTCCCAGCAGCCCAGCGAGGAGCCTGAATCTATGAAAGCCTGCGGAGCTGGACACTCAGCTACAGGAAGAGGACGGGGCATCCCTGCAGTGAAGATTTCTACAGGGTCCAGCAGCCTGCACCACATAGAACATCCTTCATTACAGCTAAAGTTCAGCTTTAATATGGAGTTGGATCTATTATCTGTAATGAAGGATGTCCTATGTCGTGCAGGCTGCTGGGCCATGTAGAAATCTTCACTGCAGGGATGCCCCGTCCTCTTCCTGTAGCTGAATTTCCAGCACTGCAGTAGTTAATAGAGCCAACTCCATATTAAAGCTGAACTTTAACTACTGCAGTGCTGGAAGTTAAAGTGGAGTTCCACCCACTTTTACAACTCTTCAGCATCCCTCACTAAACTGTGCACTGTAAACGAATTTGATATTTTTTTATTTTATTTCTCAGCACCTACTGTATATCTGCTGTATTCATTTTTCACTTCCTCCTCCCTGGCCGCGGCCCATCGCATCATTTCCTGTTTGCAATGCCTTCTGGGAAGGGGCGGCAACTTCCTCTGACACTGCCGTTGCTATGGAAACCTGACCTGAAACCTATTACACTGCTTGCGCTGCACTGAGCATGTGCGAGATCTGCAAGGATGAGATCCAGGAAGAAATACAGTCTGGCTTCAGATGCCCACACTTAAGATGGCCACGGCCTGCTGTAAGTTTATAAAATAACAAACTATTGCTATAAACTAACAAAACAGACCTTAGTTTACAGACTAACTTTACTAGAATACATTGAGCCTGTGTATTATAGGGGTATTTTTATTTAAAAAGTATAATTTTGGCCGGAACACCACTTTAAGCTACAGGAAGAGGACGGGGCATCCCTGCAGTGAAAATTTCTACAGAATCCAGGAGCCTGCACAACGTTGGACATCCTTCATTACAGCTAAACTTCAGCTTTAATATGGAGTTGAATCTATCAACCCCTGCAGTGCTGGAAGTTAAGCTACAGGAAGAGGACGGGGCATCCCTGCAGTGAAGATTTCTAGAGAATCAAGGAGCCTGCATGACATGGGGACATCCTTCATTATGGGTAAATGATTTCCACCTTAAAAACGGACTTTCCCCTTAAATAAATCCACATCAAAAGTGTTTCTACTGAGCGGATGTGCTGCACAGCTTCGGGATTTGAAATGAGCCACGCGGCACGACTGCGCATGCGCTGGTTTCCCCCATGCACGTGCAAAGACAGCAATTATGGAAATCCTTAACTTTGTTGGCTTTACGCATGCGCAGGAACTCTCCTGCATGTGCGCAGATGTGCTGAAGGGCTCTGCCAGGACCCGAAGGCCAGAAAAAAGCTCTTCTTCTGCACAGCTGCGCATGTGTCATGATGGCAGCACTGGAGGAAGGGGGGGGGGGAGGGGAGGAGGGGTTCCGAGCAAATACACAGGAGACTGAAGTTCCTTTTTAAGACAAGGCTTGCAAAGCACAGATTTATCTAACAGGATAAACCTGCAGCGCCGTATCGCAAAAAATGGCCTGGTCATGAAGGGGGGGGGTAAATCTTCTGGAGGTCAAATGGTTAATCAGTACAGTTGTCGTTCAAAACTACAATACAAATACTCTGCAACACATTACATCACTTCCGAATGTTTATTCTGTCGTATGAGAATTTCTGTCACTTTAGTAAATTCTTCATTTTCGATATTCGATTAGCATGCAAAAAAACAAAAACAAAAAGGGACGATCATTCGTCCGATAATCTCATTGTGTGTGCCGGGCATAAGACTCGCACTCCATTCCACTGCTCATCTCTATCTAGGATAATAGAAAAGTCTATTGGATGAAGTGGAACTTAAGTGCGGCTGCCATGCTTGCTGGATGGGGTTGGATGTTCACCGATTGGTTTTTATTTTCTGCCGTTGTGCTTTAGCAGCACGCTCGCACCTGACTCTCCGCACATAGCTGCACGCCGCGTGTAATCTCAGCATCGGTTTTGGGAGACGACGAGTCTGCCAGGAAATCGCAGACTGGAAAATTAAATATGTGCAGATAAGAGTCAGAGCCCCAGATTGTGAACATCCAGAGTCATGGGACGTGAGATTGAAGTTCCTCCGGGAATAAGAAAACGATCAATAAAAACTTCACCTGCGATCAGTAAAATCCTCACTCCGGCCATTCATTGAAATCTATTCCTCAATAACCTCAATAGATTGAAATCCACTTTGTGAGCAACAAATCCTTTGTAAACCCAGATATCACCTAATAACAGCAGCACTGACATTATCACTGTGCTGTACACATAGCCTGTGCAGAGAGCAGAGCTGTGGGAGGGGCACTGCAGGCTCCACCCATTACAGGTCGCCTGCAGAAAACTACAGAAGGGGGCGGAGACGAGACCCATCCCACCGCACCAGGAGAGAGAGCAGTCTTTATTACAGGAAACTCCAGCACATTTGGAGGGACTGTCCCTGATTTGGAGCAATGTCCCTCTGTCCCTCATTCCTCCTCATTTGTCCCTCATTTTGGTCTGATCTATATAGATGTATATAAAATGCACTTTTTATCTATCAAAAAGTGTTTTCCAGAGCTAAACCTTTCATCTGATTTCTAAATTGCTGCATTTGTAGATTCCAAAAGCCAATATAAAGGAATAGTAGTGTTAAAAAAAGCACTTGTGTGTTTAACCAATCTTGTTTTTTTGTACAATTCTCCTTTAAGGGGGCGTGGCAGGGGGGTGTGTCCTATATCTGCATACTTTTGCTGATAGGTGTCCCTCATTCCCATCTCAAAAAGTTGGGAGGTGTGAGCACAATTGTACATTTTCCTCTCCTGTACTGATTTCGCTTCCACCATTTACCTTTTAATCCGACCTCCGGCCTTCCCTCCAGTCTTGCACAGTTCTCACAATGCCATTTAATTGCTGGAGGACATCGAGCTTTAAGCTTTTCAGGAAGCTGTATACAGCACCCTACCGGCCCCTCCCACCTGCCATGATCTCCTATCTCCCAACTGTCCCTGATTTCGAGGGACTGTCCCTGATTTGGAGCAATGTCCCTCTGTCCCTCATTCCTCCTCATTTGTCCCTCATTTTGGTCTGATCTATATAGATGTATATAAAATGCACTTTTTATCTATGAAAAAGTGTTTTCCAGCGCTAAACCTTTCATCTGATTTTTAAATTGCTGCATTTGTAAATTCCAAAAGCCAACATAAAGGAATAATAGTGGTAAAAAAAAAGTACTTGTGGGTTTAACCACTTGCTTACTGGGCACTTATACCCCCCTCCTGCCCAAACCAATTTTCAGCTTTCAGCGCTGTCACACTTTGAATGACAATTGCGCGGTCATGCAACAATGTACCCAAATGAAATTTTTATCATTTTTTTCCCACAAATAGAGCTTTCTTTTGGTGGTATTTAATCACAGCTGAGATTTTTATTTTTTGCTAAACAAACAAAAAAAGATGGAACATTTTGAAAAAAAAAAAAAAAAAATCATGTTTCATAGTTTGTTATAAAATTTTGCAAACAGGTAATTTTTCTCCTTCATTGATATGCGCTGATGAGGCGGCACTGGTGGGCACTGATAGGCTGCACTGATGGGCACAGATAGGCAAGGTTAAGGCGGCACTGATAGGCACAGTTAAGGCAGCACTGATGGGGACAGATAAGGCGGCACTAATGGCCACTGATGGGTGGCACTGATGGGTGGCATGGATAGGTGGCACTGATGGGCACTGATGTGCAGCACTGTTGTGGCACTGATGGGTGGCACTGTGGGCACTGATGGGTGGCGCTGGTGGGCACTGGTAGGCGGCACTGCTGCCTATTGCCAGGTGTCACTGGCAGGGGGCAGATGATCGCCGTGATCGGGACTGATGTCCCTCTCATGGCCGCCGGTGATCAGCTTTTATTTTTCCTCCTCACGCTGTCAGCGCGAGGAGAAAAAATAGCCGATTACCGGCTCTGTTTACATCACATGATCAGCTGTCATTGGCTGACAGCTGATCATGTGGTAAGGGGTCGGGACCGACCCCTTACTCTGATCTGTGATCAGGCAAGTCTCATAGATTCGCTGATCACCGAGCGCAAAGGCCGCTCGTGCACAGGACGACATCAATAGACGTCGTCCCGGCAATGTAGGTCCGCGCTGTTGCCGTCATTTGGCAATAGCGCGGATCTGAAGCGGTTAACCAATCTTGTTTTTTTTTTTGTACAATTCTCCTTTAAGGGGGTGTGGCAGGGGGTGTGTCCTGTGCCTGCATACTTGTGCTGATAGGTGTCCCTCATTCCCATCTCAAAAAGTTGGGAGGTATGTGATCTGCCTGGATTGAATAGGGAAGTACAGAGACCCAGTGATGTCAGCGAGTCCAAAATAAGGTATGTAAAGAAAACAGAAAGGTTTTGTTGAAAAAAAATTTGATTGGCATGTTGATGGGGGGGGGGGAGCCAAAGAAAGCACCATATAAACGTAGATTAAACTTCATTTTACGGTGCAATGGTCATTTAAGGGTAGTACACACCGGCTGATTGTCAGGCGACATTGGCCGGTTCCATAAAAACCATCGAACATTCGGCCCGTGTGTAAGGAAGACAGAATCTGGCAGTTCGGCCGGCTTCTGTCAGGACAAGCATGCTGGAACACCAACGGCTGATCAGAGCTCTCAGCCAATGGATGAGAGCGCTGACAAGTGTACTGTTGGGAGGGGGAGGGGCATCCCCCTGTCAGAACACTATAGAACAGCAGGGCAGATTACTGTACTAACATCTGATTGTTAGTACAACGGCTCCGACTGGAGCTGTCAGTTTTTTGTTAACCCGGCGGGTTGAATGAAAAATAACTAAATGGTGTGTGCTAGGCTTAAGTCCCAGTTCTCACCGGTGCGGTTTTGAAGATGCGCTACTGCACATCAGTGCGATTTGCACTGTTGCTTTCATTGCGGCTTGCGACTTCATTTAACAGAAGTCTATGCAAGTCGCAATGAAATTGTCAAAAAGGAGCGCAGAAACCTTTTTCATAATCGCTGCAACATAACCTGCGTCGATATGAACGGTTCCATTGCCGGAAATAGGTTGTGACTTGCCATGTAAAGTGGAACTGTCAAATCACAGGACAAGTTGCATCAGTGAGAACGGGGGGCTAAGTGTTCCCTGAGTATTATGGAAGTTCCTTTATTCTACCCTAGCCCTGTTCTTGTGCCAAAAGATGGCCCCCTTTTTTTTTTCTTTCTGTAAAAAATATATAAGGAAAATAACATAAATAATACAATATAAAACACAAGTAACAAGGGGTGGGGGGAGGTTATATAGATATATATTTTCTATATCCGGGTCACATGCTTGCTAGCAGTGTGAATCACTGGACTGTATTCTGAAGAATCACCAGAAGGGGGCAGCAGAGTACATGGCCATTTTTCTAGCAGCTAGATATGAGCACCGTAGAGTCTAGCTCAGTGTTTCTCAACTCCAGTCCTCAAGGTGCCCCAACAGGTCATGTTTTCAAGCTGTCCATTATTTTGCACAGGTGATTTGATCAGTTTCACTGCCTTAGTAATTACCACAGCCGTCTCATCTAAGGGAAATCCTGAAAACACGACCTGCTGGGCGCCTTGAGGACTGGAGTTGAGCAACACATGCATTGTCTTCCTAGGTAAAAAAAAAAAAAAATCAGCAGCTTCGCCTTTCTATACAGCCGCTCCGAGCAATTCCTCCAATTATTCTTCCTTTATATGAACTCGTGTAAAAAAAAAAAAAAAAAATAGTTTTTTTTATATAGCATTGCCACTTTTGTTTTTCCCATCCAAACCATAGATGACAAAAGATTTGAATGAATTATTTTCAATTAGAAGGAACCTTTCATGTCTGTATGGTTTTATATCATTTGCTGACACATGAATCAGCAATTGGATAGATTGATAGCAGCAGGAGCCAATGGCTCCCGCTGCTGTCAATCAAACACAGTGACATGGGGGGTGGGGTGGGGGTGGGATAAGTCCTGCTGTCTGTGGCAATGGACGCAGCAACAGGATTTGGGAGCACGCCCGCGTGGGTGCCCCCATGGAATTCGGCTCTCCGTGGGGGGCACTCGCCGAAGAGGAGGAGCCTGGATCGCTGCTGGGGGACGGCAGAACTGGAGGATCGCCGTCCCCCACAGAGCAGGTGAGTATAGACATGTTTGTTATTAAAAAAAAAATAAACTAACCTTTACAGTCACTTTAAGTACAATGCAGGGCCAGGAGTCCTACACTGCGAAAATGCCAAGGACCCCCCCCCCCAATCCAGAGCGTCGGCTGTCAAGGGAGCGCTAGATAAAGTAAGAGTCCTCCCTCTTTTCTTCTCAGGTTTTACATAAATAAAAGCTGATCATTGTAAGCATCCCTGTCAGTGGTAAATGGTTTATTTCAACACTTTAACTGCTACAATTGCAGTAAAGCTTGTTCTGTTGAAAAAAAAAAAAAACAATAGACTTTTCGGTTGGGGCACCAGGTAAATATAAAGGAAAGAAAGACTAAAAGAAAGAAAATTAATGCAGCCCCCACATCCAAGAATGCAATGTTTGTTTTTGACTACCCTGCACAGCTGCACAAGATTTTGCACTCTCCAGTTTTTAGTAAATCAACCCCTTTATGTTGTCATTTCATCACTGAAAAAATACCCTTATGGGGCGTACACACGGTCGGATTTTTCGGCTACAAAAGTCCGACGAACTTTCGACGGACTTTTGGCGGACTTGCGGCGGACTTTCTAACGACCGGGCTTGCCTACATACGATCACACCAAAGTCCGACGGATTTGTACGTGATGACGTACACCGGACTAAAATAAGGAAGTTAATAGCCAGTAGCCAATAGCTGCCCTAGCGTGGGTTTTTGTCCGTCGGACTAGCACACAGACGAGCGGATTTCTGGGTCCGGCGGAGTTACAACGTAAAGATTTGAAGCATGTTCCAAATCTAAAGTCCATCAGATATGTGACTGGAAACGTCCGCTGAAAGTCCGGGGAAGCCCACACACGATCGGATTGTCCGCCGGATTTGGTCCGTCGGACTTTTGTAGCCGAAAAGTCCGACCGTGTGTACGCCCCATTAGAGGAGCTCCTCCAGCACTGTACAGAAAGGAAACAAACTGCTGTAACCGCAGTGTGAGGTGGAGTTTGGCTTCAATTTGTTAGTATATCTAAATATGCTAGTACAGCTAACACTCTCCTCCCTCCAGACAGACAATACTGCTGTCTGCTCTGCCCCCTGTGCTCCTTCATCCAGAGTGGGGGCACTCGAATACAGGAGGTGTTTTACTGGCCAGATCACCAAATGAAAACAAATGCAGCCACCACATCTATTGATTGGTAATTAATTGTCTCAAAATAATTGATATTACATTTTTGGTTCATTTTTTGGTTTGGCTTTAAACCATAAAACTACAAACAGGAGGGCCAAACTAAACTCTGAAAGTTTAAATCCCTTTAATTCCACTGTTAATTTAGGTTGTGACCCAAAACACCGTCCCTGTTTTGCGTGATTATAAAGCATAAGTTCACTTTTTCACAAAAAAAAAAAAAATTTAAAGTGGTGAAATATCCAAATATCCTGGCCACACCTCCAGACCCCGCTGCACATAGCAGCCGTGATGTCAGCGGAGTGGTCTGTCTGTACCCCGTCACATAACAACCCCCCGGAGGGAGGATCCATTACTGCTCACAAGAGCAAACACTCATTTGATCAGTGACAACCACATGATGACCAATCAGAAGCTATTCTTTCTTTTGTGACACTTTGGGGTTGAATAACTAAAACTGGAGAGTGCAAAATCTGGGTCAGCTGTGCATGGTAGCCAATCAGCTTCTTCATTTAAGGTCTGACCATAAAACCTGGAAGCTGATTGGTTTCCATGCAGAGCTGACCCAGATTTTGCACTCTCCAGTTTTAGTAAATCAACCCCTTTTCTTACCGCAAGAAGCCTCTCTAAGGTCAGTATAGTCACATGGCTGCACTGAGCCCTTGCCACTGTGAGCATTTGGCCCCTTTCACACGGGCTTTCCGATCGGGTCCGCCCCCTCAGTTTTTCAGGCGGACCTGATTGAATGCTCCTTTCAGCCCTATGGAGCGGCGGATGTCAGCGGTGACATGTCCACTGACACCCGCCACTATCCGATCCCATTGGAAATCCAGACGGATGGAGACCCTATTTTCAATCCGTCTGGTGGATTCATCCAATCCCCCCATACAGGAGAGCAGGGCTCTGACAGGTCCGTCTCAGCACAGTGAGCGGAGACAGACCGGTCCTCCACCTGCTCAGCGGAGCGATCCCTCCCACTAAGCAAAACGGAGTCCGCCAGGCGGAAAGCCCATGTGAAAGGACCCTTATGGTGGATACTGACTCGGTGACTGTGTATGGACTACTGCAGCGGAATCACAGCCACCATGTGCAGTGGGGTTCAGGGGGACTGGCAGGACATTTGGAGTTCATTTTCTGTGAAAAGGCAACTTAAAAGCGGAACAAAAGTCTCCACACTTACCTGTCCAACAGTACTGCGCCGGCCAGTCTTCGGGCTCATTGGCCGGCGGGGGGGATGGAGCCATTCCTATGCACAAGGCCATCATCCCAACACTCAGGCATCAGCCTAGCACTGGAAGCTGAGCTGCAGTGCCAAAGGAGATAGCGAGCAGGCAGGTAGGGACATATTATTGCAAAAGAGTAAGGATGAGCTCAGGTGTGTTCGCAGCTCCACGTGTCCGCCAGGAAGCTGACACTCCGCAGCGCTAATCACAGGCAGTGAGATATTTCCCGATCCGCTGCTGCACAGATCAGGAAATGTCCCCACTACCTGTGATTAGCGCTGAGAAGTGTCGGCTTCCTGGCAAGCACGTGGAGCTGCGAACACACCTGAGCTCATGCTTACAGAAGAGACAGTGCACGTCTGTTCTGCAATAAAAGCCTGTCTTTACAGCAGGATTACAGCTCCACTTTAACATTTCAGACTCTTTTGCTTATTTGGTTTGGCACACCTGATGCATTTTGAGCCACATTCTGGCTACCCACCGGAGGGGAGTCTTCCTTAAATGTGAACCAGATGACCAGAGCAGGTGAGCTTGCCCAAAAATTATTTTGTATTCCCTTGAAAGAATAAAGTGTTGAAGTCCCAGCACCTCTTGGATATCTTTTTGGAGCAATAATAAAAAAAAAAAAGTCTCTTATTTTTATTTTTTTTTTTCTCTAAGGGTTCTAACCCATCCACCCTCCATTCAAAAACACGAAAGGTTTTTGCACTACACATTCATTTTTAAGCCCCCCCGTTCACATCAGCGCAATCTGACAGGTCAAAGCGGAGCCTATTACCGGCAATAGGCGTATCCCAATTGGGGGCGGTGCCACACCGATTTCCAAAAGTAGTTCCTGCACAACTTCGGGGGATATTTTAATAGACTTCTGTGTATGAATCCGCACAAATGTCTTTCAAAGTCACTCCTGAAGTCGGACAGAAGTGCGGCTTTGAAATCGCTCAGATGAACTCGCTTGATTCCAAAGCTGTGTTCAGTGTGAATGTGGACTAAGGCCTGATTCACATGCATTTCACCTATGCATTTTTAGTGCTTTTTGCATTTAGCACTACAGAACCTGTTCCATCCTAAACCGTGTTGAATGAAATAAAGTGCAAATCTGCAAAAAGCACTAAAAATGCATAGGTGTGAATCAGTCCTAAAGCCCAGTTGGACAATTAGTTTAAATCCACTAAATACATTGTAGGTGTCCATAGTCTTGCAGTTTCATTTAGAGAGCAGCCACAGCCTGAGTAGAAAAGCCTGTTCTCTGCCAGCATGCTGCAGAGAAGGACCCTGTCTGTGTGGAAGCAGCGGTATCTCGGCAGAGGTCTAACACATCAATTGCATTACTAGAGTTCTGAAATCGGCAAGTTCATGCTCTCTGCTGACTGTAGAGCTATAGGCAGTGATGTATTTTGGTTTTGTGCAGCCCTAGGCAAGACTAAAATCAGGCACGCCCCCCCAAGGTATACTGTTCTGGTCTCAGGGTCTGAGAAAGCTGCAGCCGTTCAGTGAACAGCTGAGGCTTCCTCATCAGACCCCAAGACACGATCCGTCCAAGTGCCATATATAGAATTACTGCCCATGATCTGACATCGTGCGGATACCTCACATGTGTGTGACCGACACACGCTTTACTTTTTTTTTTTGTTTGTTTCCCTTCTTACACTGTTGCTTTAATTTTTATCTATTTTTTTTAACCACTTATTGCTGTCACAAGGCACGTAAACAGCAATAGGCATGTGACCGGTACTCTTGATCTAGACCCTCAAATCCCTCCTTTGCACTTAAGGCTGGGCTCACACTAGAGCGAATTGGATGCTTAACATGACAGGAGACTATGACCAGCTCTCATTGGAGGTAGTTCACACAGCTCCAGGATGGCTGTGGGGCAGATTGCATTAGAGTCCTGTGCGGCTTCTGGTCTGTTTCAGGTCCAAAACCAGCCAAAGATTCAGGCACGATTCGTCCCAGAAAAAAAAACGTAGAACAGGGACGCACCGCGGACCCCTGCTGTGAGCCGCTCTGCACATAGTGTGAGCTCAGCCTAAAAGCTTTCAAAAAACACCAAGATCAGCATTTTTAAATGCTTTCGATTTTTAAAACCTGGCGGCGATGGTTTCCAAGTAAACCGGAAGTGGTGTCATATCGATTCCGGGTTACGGTTAGGAATAGCCGATCAAAGCCTATCTCAGCTTTGCTTGGCTGTTTGACCAAACGGCAGATACTCAGGTGGCAACCATATCACCTTCCGCTGCTTGTAATAGAAATCCAGTGGCTAGCAAGCCACCCTGATTGCTACAAGAGTTGACCACCAGCTAAAAAAAAAAAAACCCCTATACCGGGGTGATGCCTGCAGCCATCATCTTGGTACAACCCCCGAAAGCCCAGCGACAGGAATTGGTTAAAGAGTCACTTGAAAAATGCTGCCCAAGGCAAACACCTGGTTTGTCTCGTGGCAGATACGCCCCTGCCTATAGGTCAGACTCAGGAGGCACGTGGGACCGCTGCAGAGCAAGGATCCTTTGCTGTAGCATGCTGGCAGGAGATAGGCTTTTCTACCCTTTCAAAAGGAACCTCCTAGAGCAGGGGGGGGGGTCTCAAACTGGAGGCCCTCCAGCTGTTGCAAAACTACAAGTCCCATGAGGCATTGCAAGGCTGAGAGTTACAAGCATGACTCCCACAGGCAGAGGCATGATGGGACTTGTAGTTTCACAACAGCTGGAGGGGCGCCAGTTTGAGACTTGTTTGGAGGACACCCACGCTCAACTCAAACAAGCAGCAATGGTTCAATTTTAAAAACAATTCTGGGAGTTCCGCTTCAAAAATTAGAATTCATCTAAAATTAGCCAGAGAGAGAGAGAAGGGAAGGTGAAATGTGAGATTAGTTCATTTTATTTTCTAGAAGGAAAACAAACGTGATCTGACGCTCAGTGTAAGACTTGTGTGTAGGGCTCAGACAGAACAGAACTGCAACAGAGAAGGAAAAGGGAAATGGGGGACAGAAGGCCAACGATCCTCAAAGTCAACGCAAAGCTTTATAAATAGAACATGGGGGATGATTAGGAATCCACGGCAGCCAAGTAGCGATATTCTCTCTTTATAAAAAAAAAAAAAGAAAAAAAAAAGACTTTTCTAGAATAGGATTTCTGTCGGCCGCGTTAAAAGTCCCAGCAGCCCATCTTAAATAAATGTCTATTTCGGTTTTGTGTAAAATACAACCAAGTTTCAAAAACTCCGAGCCTAGGATCCAATATTAAGACCGTGTGATTCAGCAGTGAAGGATTATTTAAATTCTTATCAATACAAACAGATAATTAAAACTACAACATTAGGATTCACTTCGCCTCCTAAATTCCCGCCTCGGGGGATGGAGTTGGGAGAACCCGCTTAAAAATTAACTTTTTTTTTTTTTGGAGATCATAGAAAAATTCATTTGCAGTCCTTTAAGAAGTACAGGCTGGTTCTCCGTTCTTTAGGACGCGGACGGATGTAAATCGGGTGGTTTCCTGCCAGTCTGCAGCATTCCCATCGTTTTCGCCATCTGGAGCGGCGCCTCCGAAAGTGGTAAAGTAGTTCCCTGTGTGACCTGTTCCACATCCCAGCATCACCTTGCATAGCTCGGGCCGACGGATGACCGACTGACCTCAGCATAGATGGATGATCGCCTTGTTGATCTCAGGGTTGGCCCAGTCGTTCCGCAAGTCATCAAGATGGCCGTCAAAATCCACCAGAGTCTCGTAGGATCGGCTGTCCATGAGAGAGACGGTGATCCTCTGAGCTTCTGGCCAGTCCTCAAACACATCCCTGAGAAAGTAGAAGGGGAAAAAAAACAAAAAAAAACTCAACAGCAAGTTGTAAAATAGAGACACTTACTGTACTGCCGGCAGTTATATTGGTGGTTCTATACAGACTGCAATGAAAGTGCGATTACAACACAGCACCGGGGGGGGGGGTTGGGGTGTAGTTCAATACTAACTCATGTGTGTCTTTAGCTTTCCATCGGTTGTCGTGGTGCTCATACAAATGGATTGAAGGGACTAGAGATTCCACTGTGAACTTTGCATTGTCCACCTATTGAGAAAACAGATTTAAAGGGAGATAAGCTATGGAGAATGTCAAGTAATGCAGAAATGTTATAATCTTCTTTTTCTTTCTTAGACATTGTTATTGTATTAGCATCACTAGGCCTACCTAATACAACATATATATATATATATATATATATATATATATATATATATATTTTTTTATTTACACACACTGGCCACTTTAGTAGTTACACCTTGCTAATACCGGGTTGGACCCCCTTTTGCCTCCATTCTTGGTGGCATAGATTCAACAAGGTGTTGGAAACATTCCTCAGAGATTTTGGTCCATAGTGACATGATAGTATCACACAGTTGCTGCAGATTTTCCAACTGCACATCCCGTTCCACCACATCCCAAAGGTGCTCTATTGGATGAGATCTGGTGAGTGTGGAGCTCTATTGGATGAGATCTGGTGAGTGTGGAGCTCTATTGCATGAGATCTGGTGAGTGTGGAGCTCTATTGGATGAGATCTGGTGAGTGTGGAGCTCTATTGGATGAGATCTGGTGAGTGTGGAGCCCATTGGAGTACAGTGACCTCATTGTCCAGTGGTGAGAAGATTGGAGCTTTGTGACATGGTGCATTATCTTGCTGGAAGGAGCCATCAGAAGATGGGTACACTGTAGTCATAAAGGGATGGACATGGTCAGCAACAATACTTAGGTAGGGCGTGGTGTTTAAACGATGCTCAGTTGGTACTAAGGGGCCCAAAGTGTGCCAAGAAAATACCCCCCCCCCCCACCATTACACCCCCACCACCAGCCTGAACCATTGATACAAGGCAGGATGGATCCATGCTTTCATGTTTACGCCAAATTCTGACCCCACGATCTGAATGTCACCGCTGCAATCAAGACTCAGACCAGGCAACATTTCTCCAATCTTTTAGATCCCTTTCACACCAAAAGAAGTTTTCAGGCATTCTAGTGCCAAAATAAGCACCTGAAAACTGCCTCCCATTCATTTGAATGGGTGCTTTCTTACTGGGGCGGTGCGCTTGCGGGGGCGGTAGAAAAAGTCCCGCAAGCATCTTGAGCATCTATCGAAATGAATGAACAGAGCTTCCAAAGTGCCTTAAAAGCGTTTTGAAAGCACCGCAGAATGGTTCTCTTTTTCTTTTAAGGTCACCTTGTCACATGACCTTAAAAAAGTGCCCCACTAAAGCATTGCAAAAACAGCCAGCTCTTTAGTGGCTGTTTAGCAGTGCTTCAGTGTGAAAGGGGTCTTATTGTCCAATTTTGGTGATCCTGTGCGAATTGTAGCCTCAGTTTTCTGTTCATAGCTGACAGGAGTGGCACCCGGTGTGGTCTTCTGCTGCTGTAGCCCATTTGCTTCAAGATTTGATGTGTTATGCGTTCAGAGATGGTGATCTGCATACCTTGATTGTAACGAGTGGTTATTTGAGTTACTGTTGCCTTTCTATTATCTGGAACCAGTCTGCCCATTCTCCTCTGACCTTAACAAGGCATTTTCCTCCACACAACTGCCGCTCACTGGATATTTTCTCTTTTTCGGACCATTCTCTAAACCCGAGAGATGGTTGTGCCAGTAGATCAGCAGTTTTTGAAATACTCAGACGAGCCCGTCTCCCTCTAACAACCGTGCCACGTTCAAAGTCATTTAAATCTTTCTTCCCCATTCTGATGCTCGGTTTAAACTTCAGCAAGTCATCTTCACCATGTCTAGATGCCTAAATGCATTGAGTTGCTGCCATGCGATTTGCTGATTAGCAATTTGTGTTACCAAGCAATTTAACAGGTGTACCTAAGTGGCCAATGAATAGAGACATCTATCTATCTATGCGTGTTCCCATACCTCTAAATAATGACTTTACATTTTAGGGAACAATGTAACAATATTCATACCTGGAACTCTTTACCTAGAGTAGCGCTTTAAATGTACTGTACATCCAAAGAGTGAAGGGTTTGGCAGCTTGTACTCATTTCTCTCAGTTAGCTCCTGGCTGTAAAGTGAAAGTGATCCGGTGGTTGTATAGCCACTGATTACTTTCAGAGCAGGCGATGCCATTTGTTAATACCTTCTGATAGCATTATAATTAAAAAAAAAATGTATTAAAAAATATAACTACTTTAAACACCCACTGCCCTGCACACACCTGCAAATGCAAACATGTATATAAACCACAATTGCAGCACACATGTAGGGTATTCCCGCAAATGTCAGAGCAGGAACATTAATAATAAGATCTATTAACTACCGGTAATCAGATAACCTGCAAGTGCTTTTAAAAGTCACCTATGAAGATTTTTGGGTACTGTAGCTTTTTGCAATATCATGGACACATGCAATTTTAAGGCTTGACATGTTGGGTGTCCATTTGCAGCCTTATCTTTTATACGAGAAAAAAAAAAAAAAAAAAAGAAACCCCCCCCCCCACACACACAGTTGTGTGAAAAGTATTTCCCCCCTTCCTGATTTTTTTTTTTTTGCATATTTCTCACTTAAACGATTCTCAAACAAATTTTAATATTACACAAAGATAACTGAGTAAATCCAAGATGCAGTTTTTACAATGTAAAGTAGTGAGTGTACAGCTTGTATAACAGTGTAAATTTGCTGTCCCCTCAAAATAACTCAACACACAGCCATTAATGTCTAAACCGCTGGCAACAAAAGTGAGTACACCCCTAAGTGAAAATGTCCAAATTGGTCCCAATTAGCCATTTTCCCTCCCCGGTGTCATGTGACTGGTTAGTGTTACAAGGTCTCAGGTGTGAATGGGGAGCAGGTGTGTTAAATTTGGTGTTATCGCTCTCACTCTCTCATACTGGTCATTGGCAGTTAAACATGCACTTCATGGGAAAGAACTCTGAGGATCTGGAAAAAAAAAAAAAAAAAAAAAAAAAAAAAAGAATTGTTGTTCTACATAACGATGGCCTAGGCTATAAGAAGATTGCCAAGACCCTGAAACTGAACTGCAGCACGTTGGCCAAGACCATACAGTGGTTTAACAGGACAGGTTCCACTCAGAACAGGCCTCACCATGGTCGACCAAAGAAGTTGAGTGCACATGCTCAGCGTCATATCCAGAGGTTGTCTTTGGGAAATAGACGTATGAGTGCTGCCAGCATTGCTGCAGGGGTTGAAAGGGTGGGGGCGGCAGTCTGTCAGTGCTTAGACCATACGCCGCACACTGCATCAAATTGGTCTGCATGGCTGTCGTCCCAGAAGGAAGCCTCTTCTAAAGATGATGCACAAGAAAGCTCGCAAACAGTTTGCTGAAGACAAGCAGACTAAAGACATGGATTACTGGAACCATGTCCTGATGAGACCAAGATAAACTTATTTGCTTCAGATGGTGTCAAGCATGTGTGGCGGCAACCAGGTGAGGAGTACAAAGACAAGTGTGTCTTGTCTACAGTCAAGCATGGTGGTGGGAGTGTCATGGTCTGGGGCTGCATGAGTGCTGCCGGCACTGGGGAGCTACAGTTCATTGAGGGAACCATAAATGCCAACATGTACTGTGACATACTGAAGCAGAGCATGATCCCCTCCCTTCGGAGACTGGACTGCAGGGCAGTATTCCAACATGATAACGACCCCAAACACACCTCCAAGACGACCACTGCCTTGCTAAAGACGCTGAGGGTAAAGGTGATGGACTGGCCAAGCATGGCTCCAGACCTAAACCCTATTGAGCATCTGTGGGGCATCCTCCAATGGAAGTTGGAGGAGCGCAAGGTCTCTAACATCCACCAGCTCCGTGATGTCATCATGGAGGAGGGGAAGAGGACTCCAGTGGCAACCTGTGAAGCTCTGGTGAACTCCATGCCCAAGAGGGTTAAGGCAGTGCTGGAAAATAATGGTATCCACACAAAATATTAACACTTTGGGCCCAATTTGGACATTTTCACTTAGGGGTGTACTCACTTTTGTTGCCAGCAGTTTAGACATTAATGGCTGTGTGTTGAGTTATTTTGAGGGGACAGCAAATTTACACTGTTATACAAGCTGTACACTCACTACTTTACATTGTAGCAAAGTGTCATTTCTTCAGTGTTGTCACATGAAAAGATAGAATAAAATATTTACAAAAAACGTGAGGGGTGTACTCACTTTTGTAAGAAACTGATAATATAATATAACATACACACACATGAATTTTAGTGCACACAAACGGAATGGTAAAATATAAAAGATGTCAGACTGAGTAAATAGATATCAAACATGTCATGCTTTAAAGTCGCACACGCCCATCAAATGGCAGCAAACTAAAATGATCCATAGGCAATGCTTTAAAAACCCTTACATTTTGGCCCTAGATTTATTGCTCTGACGTTCACAACAATAACTCACATGTGGTGCGATCGGTTTACAGATGTGTGCGGGACCCCAGACTTCTCCTCTGCCCTCAAAAGCATCAAACCAAGATCAGTTTTATCAGATGCTTTAGAAGCCAGTAACAGCTGGTCAACAAACCAGAACTGAAAGTGAATACTTGTCGCTTACAGTTTCGTGCGCCACAGAGGAGAGGAGAGGGAAGGGAAGGTACAGATGTAATTTTTTGTTCAGCTGATCCACAGAGCAGTGGCCCTGGACTTGGATTGCACCAGAGAGCCCAGGAATGGTGGTGGGTCCCTGCCGTGCCCCGTTGAAATGATCTGGCAGCTGTAGAGCCAGACTGATCACTTCTACAGGAATGCCCAACACCAGCTGCAAATTGATACCAGGATCACGGCTGCAGCCACAAACCTGGTATCAATGCTTCCTGACGAGGACATCTATACTGTATGTATGGCAGACAGGAAGTGTAAATGAAGTAAATGACCAAAAAAAGGATTTTTTTTTCCAAGTGTGTGATGAAAATTTGTCAAAGTGGTAAAAATTTGTCAAAGTGGTAAAATAGAACCTTTTCCAAAAAACAAATAAGACTTCTACAACTCACAACCTGCAGACGCCTTCAGCTCCATGTCCTCAAGACTTTGGGACACCGGTGCATGATGTGATCCGTCCTCGGCTTCCAAGTTGCCATGCCCCCCCCCCCACCACCACCCCAATGCAGTGCACATGCCTTGATGGACAATAGGGTGCACATACATTGGAGTAGCCAAAGATTTGTAAGAGCCCTTTCACACTGGGGGGCGTCGGCGGTAAAACGCCGCTAATATTAGCAGCGTTTTACCGTCGGTATGCGGCCACTAGCGGGGCGGTTTTACCACTAGAAAGGGTTAAATACCACCGCAAAGCGCCTCTGCAGAGGCACTTTGCCGGCGGTATAGCCGCACCGTCCCATTGATTTCAATGGGCAGGAGCGGTAAAGGAAGCGGTATACACTCCGCTCCTTCACCGCTCCGAAGATGCTGCTGGCAGGACTTTTTTTCCCGTCCTGCCAGCGCATCGCTCCAGTGTGAAAGCCCTCGGGGCTTTCACACTGGAATGAAAGCAGCGGCACTTTCGGGTCGCTCTGCAGGCGCCATTATTAGCGCAATAGCGCCTGCAAACCGCCCCAGTGTGAAAGGGCTCTTATAGATACAAAAAAAAAAAAGAGGATTTCAGTACCATTATCAGAGCGGCATCACTGTAACCCTCGGCGATCCGTGTGGCGATTCTCTCTGCAACCTGGTTAGGACTGAAAACACAAAAAAATAGATACTTATTTCCACACTGGCCAAAAAAATAAATTAAAAAAAAAAAAAAAAATTAAGTTGGGACAAGGTTCTATAAAAAAAAAAAGAGGCAAAAAGTACAGCGGGTAGAAGAGGCGGAGAGCAGAATTTGGACGAACATAGAATGTGATCTGAACTCACCTGTTATCTTTGAGACGTTCGTTGCCTTGGTAGTACCCAGCGATCACATAACCGTTCTCATTGCACCAAGTATCAATCTGCAAATAAGAAAAAAAAAAAAACAGACGATCGATAAGACAAGGCCTCAGCCCGAGTTCACACCGATGCGATGTTAGACATTGCATGCGATTCGCACCGCACTGCTGTGCAGATCACATGTGAAGTCTGTGCGATGAGAATTCAGACAGTTTGTATGGCTGAATTCGCACCAAAAATGGTGCAGGACCCACGCGATCCGATCCCTGCACCATTTGACAGTTCGCACTGCGATCTGATCTGGGGGTGTCATTAACTTTCTATTGACGCCCGTAGCGTTTCGCATAGGGCACTGCGTACTGCCGGCGAGTCCTATGCGATGCACTTGGAATCGCGCTGGTTCCCGCATCGCAGTAGTGTGAACTGGCACTCGAGGGGTATTTTGAATTCCTGGACTGCTGCACCGGCTGTATTGTGCACTGACAGCTCATCACCCCCGAAGCTACACTTTTTGTAGCTGCTGACTTTTAATGAACTAAAAAAAAAAAAACAAAAAAAAAAAACAAAACAAAAAAAAAAAAAAACGGGTGGAACTCAGCTTTAAATGTGTTTTATAGTAGAAAGTGAAAAAAAAAACGTTCAAAATTTTTTTTTTGTTTGAATAGCGCAAATAAAAACCGGCAATTGGTGGGGGGGGGGAATTTGATGAAAGTGTCGCACGACCGCGCAATTGTCAGTTAAAAGTGACGCAGTGCCGTATAGCAAAAAAAAATGGACTGGTCAGGAAAAGGGGTAAAACCTTCCGGGGCTGAAGTGGTTAATAGGAAAGCAGAGGGACCGGCAGGAACACAAAGGAAGCAATACAAAGAGAACAGAAGACTTCCTCATACCAGTACATGGTACAGCAAGGCACAGATCAGGAATATGAAATGTTGGGGGGTAACAAACCCTTTAAGTTTTAGTGGAAGATTCTCACCAGGGTTAAAGCCACCTCCAGCACCGGGGAGAGCGCTATGGTCCCATGGAAGAGCGGAATGCAGTCCACAAACAGGACCTGGTGTTGGCTCTCTCTGCGCCGGAGCTTCTCGGCCACCAGAACTCCGTTCACAGCGCAGGCCGGGTGTTTGGCACCGTGCAGCATCATCTTGCAGTAGGCTTGTGTCGTCAACTTGAAGTGCGGCATTTTCTATAAGCAAAAAAAAAAAAATATGACTGAAGTCGTTGTACAGAAGCAGAATGTCACAATGGGGTTCAGTCTCGGGGGGGGGGGGGGGTCACAATGGGGTTCAGTCTCAGGGGTCACAATGGGGTTCAGTCTCAGGGGTCACAATGGGGTTCAGTCTCAGGGGTCACAATGGGGTTCAGTCTCAGGGGTCACAATGGGGTTCAGTCTCGGGGGTCACAATGGTGGTCAGTCTCGGGGGGGTCACAATGGGGTTCAGTCTCGGGGGGGTCACAATGGGGTTCAGTCTCGGGGGGGTCACAATGGGGTTCAGTCTCGGGGGGGTCACAATGGGGTTCAGTCTCGGGGGTCACAATGGGGTTCAGTCTCGGGGGTCACAATGGGGTTCAGTCTTGGGGGGTCACAATGGTGGTCAGTCTCGGGGGGGTCACAATGGGGTTCAGTCTCGGGGGGGTCACAATGGGGTTCAGTCTCGGGGGGGTCACAATGGGGTTCAGTCTCGGGGGGGTCACAATGGGGTTCAGTCTCGGGGGGGTCACAATGGGGTTCAGTCTCGGGGGTCACAATGGGGTTCAGTCTCGGGGGTCACAATGGGGTTCAGTCTCGGGGGTCACAATGGGGTTCAGTCTCGGGGGTCACAATGGGGTTCAGTCTCGGGGGGGTCACAATGGTGGTCAGTCTCGGGGGGGTCACAATGGGGTTCAGTCTCGGGGGGGGGTCACAATGGTGGTCAGTCTCGGGGGGGTCACACCCTTTATGGGGGCAGGGGGGTCATAGAGGATGACATGAGAGGTGATATTTGGGGAAAGGGTCAGGTGACAGGTGATAAAAGGTGACATGAGGAGCGATACTGGGGAGGGGGAGGGGCAAGCTACAAGTGGTATCAGTGACAGGAGATGAAAGGTGATATGGAGGAAGTGATGAGTGATATCAGAAGAGGGGGTGCCGACGGGTGAGGAAAAGGGGGTGATTTAAGGGAGGGGCGATATGATGGCTGATACCAGATGATCTGATTGGTGACTTGTGGGGGGGGGGGGGGATTGTCGGAGATGAAAGGTGATATTGTGTGTGTGTGTGTGGGGGGGGTGATGTATCGGGGAGGGGGATTGTCGGAGATGAAAGGTGATATTGTGTGTGTGGGGGGAGGGGGGGGGGGAATAGAAGATGGGGGAACTGACAGGTGATACCACATAACATGATATGTGGGGAAAGGTGACAAGTGAAATCAGTGGAGGGGGATGAGTGATATCAGCAGGTGATGGATGATATATGTTGAGGGCTGATATGATGGGTGAGACTAGATGATATTAATGATGACATGCGGAGGAAGAAGTGAAGCGATTGGTGATATCAGAGGGGGAGGTGAGGGGTGATAGGGGGGTGATGAATGATCTCATAAGATGTAAAGAATTGAGGAGTGATATCCGGGATTAAGGGATGGGTGATATGACAGGTGATATGTAGTATCAGTGATCAGGGGACAGGAGGTGACAAATGATAGGGGAGAGGAGGCATGGTATCAGGTAAGGGGTGATATGACAGGTCAGGAATCATGACAGGTGATGAATGGGGCGATAAGAGGAAATTAGATGTAATGAGTGTTGATTTTGGCAGGGGAGGAGGTGGTGACAGATGATATGGGGGGAGGAGGTGGTGACAGATGATACTACGGGGGGAGGAGGTGACAGATGATACAAGGGGAGGAGGAGGTGACAGATGATACAGGGGGAGGGGAGGTGACAGATGATACAGGGGGAGGAGGTGGTGACAGATGATACAGGGGGAGGAGGAGGTGACAGATGATACAAGGGGAGGAGGAGGAGGTGACAGATGATACAAGGGGAGGAGGAGGTGACAGATGATACAGGGGGAGGAGGAGGTGACAGATGATACAGGGGGAGGGGAGGTGACAGATGATACTACGGGGGGAGGAGGTGACAGATGATACAGGGGGAGGGGAGGTGACAGATGATACAGGGGGAGGAGGTGGTGACAGATGATACAGGGGGAGGAGGAGGTGACAGATGATACAAGGGGAGGAGGAGGAGGTGACAGATGATACAAGGGGAGGAGGAGGTGACAGATGATACGGGGGAGGAGGAGGAGGTGACAGATGATACCGGGGGAGGAGGAGGTGACAGATGATACGGGGGAGGAGGAGGAGGTGACAGATGATACAGGGGGAGGAGGAGGTGACAGATGATACGGGGGAGGAGGAGGAGGTGACAGATGATACAGGGGGAGGAGGAGGTGACAGATGATACGGGGGAGGAGGAGGAGGTGACAGATGATACAGGGGGAGGAGGAGGAGGTGACAGATGATACAGGGGGAGGGGAGGTGGCAGATGATATGGAGGGGAGGTGGCATATGATATGGGGGGGAGGGGAGGTGGCAGATGATATGGGGGGGGGGTGACAGATGATATGGGGGGGGGTGACAGATGATATGGGGGGGGGGTGACAGATGATATGGGGGGGAGGGGAGGTGACAGATAATATGGGGGGAGGGGAGGTGACAGATAATATGGGGGGAGGGGAGGTGACAGATAATATGGGGGGAGGGGAGGTGACAGATAATATGGGGGGAGGGGAGGTGACAGATAATATGGGGGGAGGGGGGGTGACAGATAATATGGGGGGAGGGGGGGTGACAGATGATATGGGGGGAGGGGAGGGGAAGCCTCCATCCGGTAACAATAGACGGGTCTCTGACCTGCTCTCTCTCTCTCCCGGTGTAGTACAATGAAGGGTCCTCTCAGTGGCGCCCCTCCCCCCGGGTGTCTCTTTCTCTGTCACTCACCTCGGGTCTCTCAGGCTCTCCCGGCAGCCTTTGCCTCACTCAGCCGTACAGCGAGCCGCTGGCCGTCGCAATTCCATCTCAAACCAGCCACGGTGATCACGTGACGAGCCAGTTTCCCTGGTCCGCCATATTGACTGAGGGCAACCCGAGTTTAGGAGCAGCCAAATGCCTCCCATTGCCAGGCTGCCGATGTATGGCATACATACGTCCCCATATGTGTAAATAATACATGTATATCTCACCTACTCCGCTCACGTCTCCCTCAAGGGCGGCCCCAGGTGCTTTGAGGAGGAGAGGGGCGGGGCCTTTCGGCTGAGGGGGCGGAGCCTCCTTGTGTGGCAAAAAGGCCGTATTTAGCTCAGCTCCTCCAGCCGCATCCCAGCGTGCACTGCGCGGGCTGGAAGTGGGCAGGACTTCCTGTCTATCCAGCCTCGGGCTCTCTGGTTCCGGTGTCCTCTCTCTGCTCTTGTCGGGCGGCTGCTGGAGAGGTGAGTGGGGGCGGGATGGGACTTAGCGGGTGAGGGGACCCCCTGTAACTGGAATAGGGGGCTCTGTGCGCCCTGTATACCCGGGAAAGGCCCTCCCCCCAACCCCCAGAGTGTTTCCCCCTGTTTATATCTCTGACATATAACATAGTGCTGTACACAGAACACTGTTGTCACATCATTCCCTCCCTGCACCAAAGGAGCTTACACTCTAATGTCCCCCCCACACACACACAGTTACACTAATATTATTATACATTTATATAGCTCTGACATATACCGCAGTGCTGTACAGAGAACACTGAGCCAGTCACATCAATCTCTGCACCACAGGAGCTTACACTCTAATGTCATTTTCCTGCTCTTGTTCCAGGCAATCGCCACCCCCCCCTTTTTTTTTTTTTTATATAGAGTCAAGAGGGATTCAGGTTTATATTTCTGTGTCCCCATTAGGGAGATTCACCTTCTTCTGTATATGTCCTGGAGACCGTTATCACCGAGGAAAGTGAAAGGAAGTCCCAAATGTTTGGTTTGTCACCTGAACAGGAAGAGAAGGAGAAACCTATTGGGGACACTAGTTCTGGTGACAACCAGGGATCCCCTCGCTCTGGAGGGATTTCCTCTCACTTCCTGTTGTGTTTATGGGCCAGGAAGTAAAGGGACACCGAGGACAAAAAAAAAAAAACCCTGACCAGGGGTCATGACCTTCTCTTACTCTATCCAATCAGTATTCCCCTTGCAGTGCCTGGAGGTGTGGGGGGGAAGACTTGTTCTTGCTCCCTCTAGTGGTGTGACGGGTGCGGTGAAGTCTTGCCTGTAAGGCAGGGCTCTTGACAGATTGGCTTAGAAATGAGGAGCCAGTTTTTTTTAAACCCGGTGCCCAGAGCTGCATGTCTGGGGCGTCGGGCAATAAGAATTGCTCACCCCTGGTGCCTGGGGAAGAAGACAGATATTAAAAAAAAAAAAAAAAGTAATTTTTCCCCTTTACTGATGTGCGCTGATGAGGTGTCACTGATGGGCCGTCCACTCAGCGGCACTAAGGAAATGACGTCTGATCAATCCCGCCACCTCAACCCCCCCCCCCCCCAGCTGTCAAACTGGGAAGATTGTGGGTGAGAGCAAGCCACGTTCGTCGCAGCAATGCCCACCAGATGAGGGCGTCTATTCACACAAAGGAGCGTGCATTCAGCTTCAGCGGGCTGCAAAGCCGCAACCTCCATTATCGGCCGACCCAACGTTGGTCCACGCACCTGTGGGGGGGGGGGGGCGCAACACATTGGAGGAATCCTGACAGCTACCGTGGTGTAGCCCAGGCGCGAGGACGCAATTTCCAGTCGCCATTGGTTCCTGGGATTTGAGGAGCTCCTGGCTGCAGTCGCTCGCCTGCCTCCTCCACGTACAATGCAGGGATAAGAGCCCTTTGTTGTATGTTGTGACACTGAAGGACTGCCCAGAGCACCAGAGGGAAAGGGGGGGGGGGGGGATATTACTGGAGGTAAAGGTATGGAGGCAGATGGGAGGAAAATGCAAGTTTAAGTCCCCCCCCCCCCCCCCAATTACTACTAAAAAAATAAGTTTAGCTCCCCACATATATGCACATAAACATACACATTGGGACCCCCCCAACACATAAAAACATTGTTTGCTCTAGTTATGGCTGTGCCCACTGGCATGCTGTTTAGCTCTAAAATGATGACCTGTGAAGGGCCTGTAAAGTGTCACCAATGGTGTTGAACTATAAATGTATTTATTTTTTATTCCCCCCCCCCCCATCTGAATATGACTGTATGCCGTTTCTGGATCGGTAACCCCTGATGTGCACCTTGGGGACCATTCCCAGACCGGCCTGTTATGTTGCTTAAGGCGCTCAGCTTGGTACGTAGTGCAATGTGTGAAGTTAGTTGTACGGTGCTATATAGGTCCTATAGGTATATGGTCATTCCTATGGCCCCCAGACTCTTGTTGAATAAACACTACACCCCCCCCCCTCCCAGTCCCTGCTGTACTCACCTCTGTGGGTGATGAGCTGCCAGTACAGGAATGTAACATTCCCACTCTTCTCCCTCTTCTTCTTTCTGCATGGCTTCTGAGATGGAGCAGAGTGATTCTGATTGGTCAGCGCCAGAACAGAGAATCGCTCTGATCTGTTCCTGGAAGCCCTACAGAAAGAAGAGTGAGATATTCAATCTCTGGACGGCTGCCTGGGCACTGGCAGCTCATTACCCACAGAGGTAAGTACAGCGGGGAAGGCTGAGGATGTCAGTTCACCTCCTTTTGATTCTTTCTGAAAAGGTGAATCAACACTTTAAGGACTGAAAAGTAATGTATTTTGGCTTCCACTGGGAATAAAAAAAAAAAAATTGCACCTTGACACAATGTTGATCAGCTCAAGGGCATTTAATGTGCATCAACATGAGCTTAACGCAAAACTATCTGAGCACCACAAACTTAAAATACTTTTTAATTCATTTTTAATATTCAAAGCAAACTCCCCCATCCATCCATGTCTCCATGCTTTATTTTGTTGAGAAAAAAAAATGCAGTCCTTGAATTTCTAGTCATGTTGAGTAAGGGCAGTAGCGGCAGTAAGTCATGTAGCATTTACTTCCTGGAATCCATCTGCCCTTAGATGGCAGGCAGGAGGGTGTTTTTAGCTGAGCCAACACCCCCTGGGATTAAAAAAGCGCTCTTCTCACTGCAGAGGCGGTGGAGGAGGAGATTTTTTTTTCCTCCCTCCATATTAATTTCTTAACCACTTGCCACCCGTAGGATGTCGTCTGTTGGCGGTGGTTATACTGAGATGATGCACCTGCAGGCACCATCCTGGTATGAAAATTTTCAGCCAGTGATTCCCTTTTTAGCAGAAGTGATTAGAGTGGCTGAACAGCCATTTGATCACTTCTGTGGCTAAAGAAAGGAGGTCGCACACCTCCACCCTCCAATCACCCTCCACCCTCCAATCACCACTGCCTTTTCCGGGCTCTGCCGTCCGATCGCGGAGCGATGCGACCTTCGGCAGTGGCTGAACAGAGAGGGAGGAACTGATGTTGTTTCTCCCTCTGTGACCCTGGAAACAGGAAGTGATGAGTGTGTCGTCATTTCCGGTTCCGCTTCTGTTTACCTGGCCGTTAGCAGCCAATCAGACCAATCTGTGTCTGATCGGCTGCATTGGAGGCCAGAGGAGAGATTTGGAGTTTAATAGACCCCAGATCTCTCCATAAAGAGGACCTGTCGCAAGGGGAGGGGATGTTCATCCCTTTTGATAGCAACAAAGTTAATACAAAAAAAAATTAAAGACCTTGTTAAAAAAAAAAAAAAAAAAAAAGTATTCTATAAAATTAATAAAAAACAAAAAACAAAAATGAAAGCACCCCCATCCCTCTGTGCTTGTGCAAATGTAAACGCGTACGTTACTCCCGCACATATATGTAAATGGTGACCACGCCATGTGAGGTATTGTTGCGAACGTCACAGTGAGGGCGATTAATTCTAGTGCCGAACCTCCTGTGTATCTCTAAACTGGTAACCCGTAAAAGCGTTTAAAGCGTCGCCTATGGAGAAGTTTAAAGCGGAGTTCCACACAAAAATGGAACTTCCGCTTTTCGGAACCCTCCCCCCCTCCGGTGTCACATTTGGCACCTTTTCAGGGGGAAGGGGGGTGCAGATACCTGTCTAAGACAGGTATTTGCACCCACTTCCGGCATAGACTCCCACGGGAATCTATGCCTCTTCCTGTCCCTCTGCGCTGTCTGCTGGGAAACACACAGGTCCCAGGAGATAGTGGGGACCAGTTACGATGCGCAGCGTGACTCGCGCATGCGCAGCAGGGTACCGGGAAGTGAAGCCGCAACGCTTCACTTCCTGATTCCCTCACCTAGGATGACGGCCGCAGCTGCCGAGAATCGAGCGGGTTTTCGGCGTCGGCTGCCGACATCGCTGGACCCTGGGATAGGTAAGTGGCCATTTATTAAAAGTCAGCAGCTGCAGTATTTGTAGCTGCTGGCTTTTATTACATATATTTTTTTTTTTTGTGGATTTAGGTGGACTCCCTCTTTAAGTACAGTAGTTTGCTGCCGTTTCACAGGTGGACGCAATTTTTTTAAAGCATGACCTGTTGGGTATCTATTTACTTGGTGTAACATCGTCTTCTACAATTTATTTAAAAAATGGGTATTCTAATGTGTGTTGTGTGCAATAAAATTCAATAAAGTTAATTTTTTTCCCAAAAAATTTGAAAAACTTCTGCGCAAATACCTTGTGACGTTTTATTCTACAGGGTCCTGCTAAAAAAAATAAATCTATATATGTTTAGGGGATTCAAAGTGATTTTCTAGCAAAAAAAATGTAGGGAGGTGAGAAGTCAGAAATGGCCTGGATGTGAAGTGGTAAAAATAGTTCATGTTGATTGAGAGTGTTCCACTTTAATGCAACTGATCGTTTAATATTTAGCAGTTTTGTACTAGAACAGTGTTCAGTTACAGATGTCTCTCTTGTAGCCCTTGAGTGCCTGTTGTAGAGGCCATTGTGACCTTCAGGAAGAGGTTTCAAAAGATCGAGCGAACAGGAAAAATCGGCTTGACTTCTTATTTACAAAGCTTTTAGGTTTGAGCTGTTCAGCTGAAAGCCACATCCTGTCAAGATTTTGTTTATCTAAAACCCAGGAAGAAAGTGTATAATATTGCAGCTTATTGGTCCTTAGATGTAGCTGCATTCGTTTTTTGTTTTTTTTTTTCTTTTATCAGACTTCTTCTTTTTTTTTTTTTTTCATTCAGATTTTCACTCGGTGATCTTGCCAGTAGTAACACTTTTCCTGCCATAGAGTGAAAACATTCTTATCCTACTGTATAGAAAAGCAAGGTTATCGCCTTAAGACGGCTACCAATAGTTATTCTCATTCAGTTGGATTTGTTCTGTAATGTGGAAGACGTTTTGTAACTTATCCAAGCCGCTTCTTCAGTTCGGTTGACTGTTGGGGAACATACCCCAACATTTTATATCCACACAGACCCCTTAAAGCAGGCGTCTCAAACTGGCGGCCCTCCAGCTGTTGCAAAACTACAAGTCCCATAAGGCATTGCAAGGCTAACAGTTACAAACATGACTCCCACAGGCAGAGGCATGATGGGACTTGTAGTTTCGCAACAGCTGGAGGGCCATCAGTTTGAGACCCCTGCCTTAAAGCCTAGCTCCATGTTTATTGTCCCTTTTTTAAATAGTTTGTGTGGGCCAAGCTGGACCAAAAATACAATTTCTTGCACTGATAGATGTGCTTGCTGAATGTGCTGTATTAAAGTGTTTGTTAACCCCCCCCCCCAAAAAAAAAATCTAGATCCTGTTTCTTTAAAGCACATGTTATACAGCAGAGTGCTTGTGCTGTGTAATTTGGCCCCCCTGTAACACCTGGTTGATCCTGCCAGTTTCTGCCCTTCCCTATGTAAACTGACCACGGTGTATCATGACACTGTGGTCAGTTTACGTGCCTCCATTATCCTATGTTTGTATTACAGAGGGAGATCATGTGACCGCCCGGCAGATGTCAGAGGGAGATCTTGGTCCCTCCCTCTGTAATACAAACATCGGAGAAAGACCGCGCCAGGCGGTCACATGATGGGGATAAGATAAACGGTATTTAGAAGAATTTTAGTAAGTGGAATATAGTGTATATACAACATGTAATCTTATCAGAGGGGCTGGCAGTGGCTGTGTGCACTGCCCTAACAAACCCTTTAACTGTATGTAACCTCCGCTATACAGTATACATTGCTGTGTTCCAGCAGTGGGATGGGGAATTCCTGTCTCGTTCCTGAACCAGTCGGGCTACACGCTGCTCGGCCCTTCAGAGAAAGCTTTGTACTCTATGAATGAATTCAAGGCTTCCTCTGATTGGCTGAGGCAGAGTTTGTGATGTCACCTCAGCCATCTATGTACACTTGAAGTATTTCCCTACAATGAGATGTTTTGTGTGGTTTATCTGTAATTTTCTCTTATCGTCTCTTTTGACAGATTGCACAATGTTGTCTTCTCAAGTTCTGCGTTTTGTCGGCAAAAGAGCCCTGTCTACCTCTGTGTGTCTGCAGGGACATGGTGAGTACCGGTCTACCCAGCTGGACTACAAAACTCTGTACTCCATGTTTGTGTAACTGGCTTTCTTTCACATGTTGATATTGTAATACGTATTGAAGACTGTATGCGTTCTGTCCACCTTCAACTCTGTGTGGCATCTTGTTCCAAGTGCCGGTTGCCATGACAGTGTATGTGGCATTACAAGGGAGGCTCTGCATCAAATACAGGGGTGGTGCTGTATGGTAAGTGTGCAGGGGTATCTGTGGCACATCAGCGATCAGATAATTTACCGGGAGTGGTGACAGTTCACAAACACAGCAGTTGTATAACCTTTCCTTATTCAATCTCCTACAAGTAAGGGCTCTTTCTCACGGGGCGGATCAGTGATGATCCGCCCCGTGAACACCCGCTTGCTCAGCGGGAATCGCTCCGCCGAGCAGGAAAATGACAGGTCCGTCGCTGCACACTGTGCAGCGACGGACCTGTCAGAGCGCCGCTCTCCCCTATGGGGGGATCGGATGATGACGGACCGTAGTGTCCGTCGTCACCCGATCCGAAAACTGATGGAAAAGTAGGTTTTTCCTCCGTTACGCTTTTCGGATCGGAGCGGGTCGGATGTCAGCGGACATGTCACCGCTGACATCCGACGCTCCATAGGGATACATGTATGTCCGTTTTTCATCCGACATACGGATCCCTCGTGTGAGAGAGGCCTAATAGATTTTTTTTTTCTCTGCGTAGGCTATTCATGGGTTCCATTCATATAAAAACAAAAAAAAAAATGATATAGTCTGCTTAGTTAAATCCAATACTAAAGCACTTGTGTTACATGGTTCCATCAACCTGTATAAATCTTACTATAGCCAGTGCTATGGTCGCCAAGTGTTACTAAACCCCCGACCCTGCATTCACTATAGCTGGTCTCCCACAGTACACAGAACATGGAAATGCAATTATTTTAGTAAATATAAACTGCTAAATACCTTTTTTCTCTTCAGCCGTATATAGCAGTCTTGTGACTTCTATGAGTGTCTTGTTAAAGCTTGTAGGAGTTTTTATTTTCCTCTGACTGTCCTGTCAGGCTGCAGGACCCCTGACCCTCTGGACAGTGCCAATTGGCCCTGTGCCAACCACATGCTTCCTCCCCAAGAAGAAAAAAAAACTCTTATAATACACACTGAACTGAGCATGTGCGGAGTGCCCCCAAGGCTCTGTACTGTCAGAAGATGGATTGGGGACAGTGGAAGAAGGGGAGGAAGACTGGAATAAAACAGCCTTTTTACACAATGCGGAGGATTAACTCCTTAGGCTCCACAGGAAATATAACAAGCATGCTTTTCGGAATATACAGACTGATTTTACGGTTGTGGGCTTAGTAACACTTTGAGATAGTTTCCGCAGTCTGGTAATAGTCATCCATGTAATGCATATCAGAAGCTAGAAGCTATGCTTCTCCTATGGATCACAGGAGTCTGGTTCGTTCTGCACGCCTGTGACCCATATTCAACCGACAGCGGGCTAAAACTTGTCGGTTGACGCCACTCAGCCAGTCCAGGCTCAGGAAAGATTCAACTTTAAAGTCAGGATCCACCCATATGCCTGGATCAGTAGCTGGCTCAGCCTCTCAGCCAGCCACCCCCTCCCTCCTGCACAGCCCAGCGCCCCGATGAGCGCTGGAAGCACAGAGATGAGAGCTGGTGACTGACCGTCATCGGCTGTCTGCAGGCTGAAGACTGAGAGCTGAGCAATCAGTGTTTTGATCGCTCAGTTATGGGTCTTAGAGGCAGCGGAGAACAGCTGCAGCTGGGGTTGGTGCTGCAACAATCTAGGCGAGTATAATATAAAAAAAATAATAATTTTATCCATACTTCTCTGTCTTTATGGCGGTGCAGGTTTCTGTGCTGAGTGCTACCAGCACAGAGTCCGAACTGTCAAAGCCCTCGGTCTGTGTGACTGGCCTCCGCTCATATGACCACTGACAGCCATGCATTGGCTGGTGAATGGGTCAGGGATAGGATATTAGGAGTCTGCCCTCAGCCCCCCTTTACAGCACAGTCCCCCATTTCTATCAGTGTCCTCAGTTCCACTTGTGATAGCCCTGCACAGCCAGCGGTTGCTCCTCACCACCTGCTCTGTGGCCCAATCGGCAACAGGCCTGGGGGGTGGGAGCCCCCTGAGTTAAGGGAAGTCAGGGTGGGAAGTGGCTGATAGGGTCACACACACTAAGCGAATTCTAACCAGTTCTTAAGGAGGCGGACAACACTGGGTCATGATGACTTCAAGCTGCAGCAAATTGGAGGCCCAATCCTTTCCTGTCTAAAGGACATCCAGCATCATCTAGCTCTTTTTATAATCAAGTATGTAATAAAAAACAAGTTTTATTTAAAAATTAGGATGTTAATGAGGGGAGGAAGGGAAGGCAAAAAATAAGATTAAACTTTAGCTTTAATACAAAATGAAAGGGCAAACAGCAGGCATTTTCTTAATAAACACCCCATTAATGATTGCTTTTAATGAAAATACTTTCTTGGTAAACTTGAATTCAACTCTGAGGTTTTACGGTGATCAGATCTGTAATAAGATTGCTGTGTGTGTGTGTGTGTGTGTGTGAACCTTTTTTTTTTTAAATAAGCAAAACGAACCAAATATGCTGCAAAATGGAAAACACTTTGGGGTTGAAGTTCAAAATCTGGTGCAGCTCTGCAAAAAAACAAAATCTACTTAATTTCTTTTTTTTTTTTTTTTTTTTTTTTTTTGGCAAAGCTTAATTGAACAAGCTGAAGTTAGAAGCTGATTGGCTACTATGTAGAGCTGAACCAGAATTTGCACTCTCTAGTTTTAGTAAATCTACCCCTTTTGTGATGATTTTCAAGCTAAATGCTTTTCATTTGTGATAACTTAAGTTTAAAGAGGACTTTTTATATCTTTGCCATGTTTATATGTGGCTAAAGGACTTCCTGCATTTGGTAAATGTAGATTTGTAGTGCCTCCCCTCCTGACCACTTTATATTCGACTCTCTGGTGTTCCACCACTGTTCTTGCTGTGCTGCCACTGTGAATACCAGGTGCTGCTGTTTCTGAAAGGGCATGTTATCTCCTCCCATGATGCAGTGCTCATCCCTCGGGGCCCAATCGCTAAGTTCAGCACTGTCACATAGTGGAGCAGACATTGCCCCCTTGTAGCTTTGACACCTGGTATTTTGGTGACCCTGCAATGAAGGAATAGGCGTTGGAGAGGCAGCTATTGTAGTATTCAGGGTGGCTTTATACAGGCCTTAAAGCTGATGTTTCACCCCAAATTGGACAAATATTCTGTCACTCTCAGGGCTCATGTACACTGGGCATTTGCTCAGCCCCTCCGAACACCTTTCTTTTGGCAGGAGAAAAGCAGCTTTAAAAATGTGCCTAAAGATTTGTTTTTAGGTGCGTCAAACATTTAAGTGTCAATAGTCCATTGGGCAGAATATTTATGAAAAGCACTCCATGAATGAAGGAGGCAGACCTTTTACTTATCAGCCTGCCCTTTATTCCTAGAGCACATTTTATTGTAGGAAGCTATAGTACAGCATTTATGAATGGAGGAGGGGGGAGAAAAGAGTGGGCATAGTTGGCACTCAGGATGAGCGCTTATGACAGGACAAGCAGCTGTATTCACCTCCTCTGCAGCGCCCAAAAATTACTGGTGATGGGGCAGAGGATGGAAAATTCCAACTAGTACAGCAGCCACCAGCACAAGGGACACTTCTCATTAAATGTAAGTACTGTTCCTTGTGTTGAATTAGAGGGGGGAAAAAACAAACAAACTACAACTTGGGCTTTAATGACTTTTGCATAACTTTTCAGGAAGGGGCAGGGCTTTTTTTCAGGGGGAACTTGGTGGAACTCAGTTCCACCACCTCTGGCTCTCAGACCCTTTGGTGCCTTCTCACCACAATTACTTGTAAACACAGAAGTCTGGTTTCTGTGTTTACAAGTGATAGCTCTGCACTCTGTGTGTAACCCACATGAAATCTGCACTCTGTATGTAATGCAATCCTGATATTTAATGCCCCTTTAAGACCCTTCTACTGTTTGTGAAATATGACCACACCCACTATTTGATGTGATTTTGAAGGGTGTGTGTGGGGGGAGGGGTTTTGGGGGGGTTGTGGTTGAGTTCCAGCACCTATTGTTTGAGAAAAAAAGCCCTGGGAAGGGGTATCTCTCTATCTCTCTGAAACAGCTGCAACTATTCAATAGTGATCTCACACTAATAGTATACGTAAATAAATAACGCAATAGTGCGCTAATTCAATTAAAAAATATTAAATATAATTTAAAAAGTGCTAATACTCGCACAATAATTTTAATAATTCCTATGCAGTGTTATAAGCATATTTTGCAAACAAAGCGTGCAAAAACAAATATTAATAACAGTCTACAAGTCCAGACCAGGGGTAGGCAACCTACAGCCCTCCAGCTGTTGCAGAACTACAAGTACCATCATGCCTCTGGGAGTAATTGTCACTGCCAGCCTTGCAAAGGTTCCTGGGAAATGTAGTTCCACAACAGCTGGAGGGCCCTAGGTTGCCTACCCCTGGTCCAGTCTATAGAAGTGCAATCGCTTCTGTGATCATTTTTCACCCCAAATCCGTGCCACACATCGATATAGTAATGTGTGATTCAGAAGGCTGCCTCCGCCACCTCTGAGTGCAATGCCTGCTCACCTTAGCTAAAGACCCCCCCCCCCCCCCAAGGGTCAAAACATGCCTTGGATAATCCCCAATGGAAAAACATCAGCTGTGTCCTGGATCCTCTATGTTTTTCTTTGTACACCCTGGGAACCAATACTTTGTATGTTTACTCAAAGCAAATGAGAGAAATTCATGGTTCAAAATTGCTGATACAAATGTGTTTTTTATTAAACATATAAAGAATGCCCACTCACAAATGGCCCATCTTGTAAAATCGCTTTTGAAACAAACCTTTCAGAGTATACGAGCCACAGGAAGTGACCTCTCAGGCTCCTCCCTTCCTGCCGCTATTCCGCTGTGCCTGTAAAATCACAAATCCTGGAATCCCGTCTGTTACAGCAAGATTTAGTGTGCAGAGTCTGTCCTCCCCTTTTTAAAAAAAATTTTTTTTTGTTAAATTATGCGGCGAAATACCACTGTGCGCTCACGTGAACTTCTGCCACTCTCCTGCTGGCTGACATCAGAGGGGAGTCTCGGCCCCTCCCACTGTAGTTCTCAGATCGGGGAAGGAGAGCGACACAAGGTCACGTGACCACACAGCAGCGCTGTAAAATAAGGTATTTTGGTGCATCATTTAAAAAAAAAAAAAAAAAAAAAAAGATACGGCACAGTATATCTTTCTGTAACAGAGGGGATTCCAGGATTTGTGATTCGTGACTTTACAACCGCTTTTAATGACCGGGGGAGAGGGTCACAGCCAAGATTCAGAAGCTAAACTAATGTACCATTTTCATCACAGATGGCAGCCAAATCATTCACATTGCTAACATAATGATATTGGTGGGTGATTTGAAACTCGGTATAACTGGTCCTCTTTAACCTGGCTTAATATGATTTATAGGATTAAAACTTATTTTTGAACTAGATACATTTTAAATATTCTTATTTCACGAGAATCATCCGGTCTATGCTAGAGCTGTAGCTCCTCCATTCAGAGTCTGTACACACTTGTGTGGTCACCATCCAGCATTGCTGCCATAAGTGAACATGAGGATATTGGCACTCGAATGGGCATTATTGTGCAATTTCAAACTTGGGTGGCGCCGTAGAAAATGAGAATGTCAACAGGTGTGGCATGAAGTGAGCTAAACCATAAATGAGTTCAAGTAAACTTTTTATTCGTCTATCAAATAATTGAAGAAAACACAAACTTTTCAGGGCGGGTCCATTCCGCATACCGAGTCACTTCATAAAAATCAGTTTGTTAATTGTGCTATTTAAAGAGGAATTAAACCATAGATTGAACAGACTCTTCCCCCCCCCCCCCCCCCCCCCAATAGTTTATGCCACCGTCTTTAAAGGGATCTTAAACATTCTTCTTTTATTATTAAAAAAAAAAAGTTATACTTGCCTGCTCTGTGTAGTGGGTTTTGCACAGAGCATCCCTGATTCTCTCTCCCCCCCCCCCCCCCCCCCTCTTCTCGGGTCCCCAGCTGGTGCTCCAGGCTCCTCCTCCTTCGGCGTGTGCCCCCATAGGAAGCCGCTTCCTATAGGGGCACTTTCTTGCGGGCTCACTCTTGAGCTGCCTTGTATGTGTCCATTCACAGACCGGGCGACTCGCGCGCCCCCCCCCCCCCCCCCACTCCTTGGCACAGCATTTGATTGACAGCAGGGGAAGCCAATGGCTCCTGCTATCAGTCTGCCCAGAAAGGCGGTACTGAGCTGGGAGAGCCTCGGCGCTAATGATCAGCACTGGATCGTGAATGGGCTCTGGTAAGTATGAGGGGGGGCAAGGAGGGATTCATTCTGTTACACAGCAGTTTTTAATTTTTTTTCGGTAATCCATAGAATGCATTGGGTCTAAACCCTAAAGGTTTTTTTTACCTTGCTTTTAAACTCCAGTGCACGCTCGCCAGGATTTTCACGTATGCACAAATGCTGACACCTTCCGGCAGGTTGCCAGTATACCATCAGTCAGCGTTTGTGTGCACATGCAGAAATCATTTATGTATGCGTGTGAACGCCACACAGTTGTGGCTTAGTAACACACTGCCTCCTGGGTTAGTTGTGATGTAACTCTGCCAGGAAGAAAGGGAGCGCAACCTATGGAGGGGGATGAATAAAATAAAAAGTTGGAGTGAGCTTAGTTCAGCTTTAAAGTAATCCCTTAGCCCCCTTTTGGTTTGTTTCCTTCAGGTCCTGGCAGAGCCCTTTGGCACATATGCACAGGAGATGTCATGTTTGTGCATGCACAGGAAAATGTTCTGGTTCTTTTATAACAGCTATCTTTGCACATGATGTGCTATAGGGCTCAGCCAGGACCTGACGCCCCTCAGGACCTCTGTGCACGTGCAAAATCTGGGAGGGATTTTGTCAGTTTGATTTTGGCCAGAATGGCAGTAGGAGGAAGACCACTGCCAAAATTAATAAAAAAAAAATGGTACCCTCCCCATAGGGAAAAGGGCGGTGGGAAGGTTGTTCAGAGCCCCAAGGTATGTCCGTTTTTCGTTTTTGTTTTAAAGCGCTGCGTAAACTGTTGGCGCTATATAAATCCTGTATAATAATAATAATAATTTTATGAATGCTTAGTTTTCCTCTGGACTCATTTGTGGTCTGGTGCTCTTCATGCTTTTTCTCATTCTGGGTACCCTAGTTGGGGTGACCCTATCTGACAAGAGTCACCTCACCAGACTATTGATCCTTAGAAATCATTTTGACCTCCTGCAGTATCGCACCATTGATCGGTATTCAAAGTGTCTCTTCAATACTGATCTGGACAGAAAATCTGCGATCTGTTGGTGTAATCTTTGTACATGGAATTTTTTTCCTATAGGCTGGGAGTCCTGAATGGAGAGCTGAGTCATTGCAGGTGGATGGGCTTGCACACTTGTGTGTGTAGGGGCCTTCTAAAATTAATTGCAGTTCTTATTGATTTTATTTTTATATTTGTTTTTTGTGATTTTTTTTTTTTTTTTTCTTAAATTGTATCCAAACCCAAGAACTCAATTGTAATATTGCAGCTTACCAGTCCTTTGGTATTTCTAGGAGGATCAGCAGGAAATCCTTCTGTGTAATGGACTGAACATCAATGTTGTTGGCTTTTCCAGCTTCTTCTGTAAACTACAAACACCTCTCTATGTAGGGAGAAATTAAAAATATTACCGTTTTACATAGCATGCCATTGTCCATAGAGTAACTGCAGATAGGATGGCGCTCATCCGCGCACCCCAAAGAAGGCTGAATCCCACACTTTGGCATTTTCATAAAACTTTATTGTTCTTGGATATGTACACTGGAAGCCCTATTAGATACCTACACACCCCCCCCCCCCCCCCAATCCCTCTGTGTTTTTCACAGTATAAGGTGGTTGTAAACAGTCATTACAACAAAGTCCATCTTTAGAATGAGACACATCTGATAAGCGGGCTTCCAGTGTGCATACCGGGAAGAAAGAAATTGAAAATGCTGACATCAGTGTGCAATTGTGCGACCTGTAACTGAGATGAGGCTTTGTTTTGTAGCCCTGCATAGGCGCTCAACCGGCGGCCCTCCAGCTTTTGCAGAACCACATGTCCCATGAGGCATTGCAAGGCTGACAGGTACAAGCATGACTCCCAAGGGCAGAGGCGTGATGGGACTTGTAGTTTCGCAATAGCTGGAGGGCTGCAGGTTGAGCACCCATGTCCTAATGCATTTCCTGTAGATACAGCACATAAGAGAAAGTTGTTGCCTTGGGGTGAGAAATGTGCTACTGGTAGCATCACCAGGTGAAAATTAAACTAATGCAGTCACCACATCTATGGACTGGTAGGTTGTAATCTATTACATCTGTGTTCTTGGATTTGGATACACTTTAGTTCACACTTGTAATTTTGTACCTAGTGTTTTAATTTTAAACCTGTCCTGTTTTTCTTTGAAGGGAGCGTGGCCGTCCCAGCATACACCCTCCCCGCATACCAGGACCACAGAGCCATTCCCCTCCCAGAGGTCAACTATGTAGCTGACCTGACCCCCGAGCAAAATCTCTTGAAAGAAAAGGAGAAGGGAGCTTGGAAGTCTCTGAGTGCCAGCGAGAAAGTAGAACGTAAGTCCTGTGTCCGTATCTGTGGAAGGAACGCTCAGCTGCACCCCACGTTTACATGATTTAGCCTGCTGAACCCCAGCTGGGTAATGGCAAGTCAATGGTCTAGTACTGCAGACTTTCTGATTTCTACAATGACTGCTTTTGAAGTTTTCTATTTATCTTTTCCATAGGCAATTTTTTATTTTTTGTCCATTAATGACACCGGAAGTCGTATAATGTTCTGCCACCTACAAGAGGGTTGGCCACTAGCAAACATCTCCAGGCAACCCTGGGACTATTCCCAGCATGTCCATGTAGCAATAATTGAGTCCTAAGGGCTACATTTACACTGGTGATTAGGGCTGGTGTGAATAGTAGTGGCAGGAATTGCGATTCCTTCAGCGGCTTTGAGTGGTTAAGTGCAACCGCTGGGCCCCGTTGACTACAATAACAGGTCGCCGCAGGTAGTTACTGGCTGTGCAGAGAGCCGCACATAAGTGCAGCCGCCGGTGACCTGTCGTTGTGAACTGGGTCAGAGCCCACACCTAGCTGCAGCAAGCATCTGATTCCTGGCACTACTTTCTGCACCAGCCCTAATCTCCGATGTGAATGTAGCCTTGTCTTATAGCTGACCAGTTATTTTATTGCCTTTTTTTTTTTTCTGTCTCTCGGACATTGGGAGTGATATCTCTCTAATATTGAGTGGGGGGGGGGAGAGAGTGAGTATTTGATCCCCCTGCTGATTTTGTATGTTTGCCCACTGACAAATGATCAGTCTATAATATTAATGGTAGGTTTATTTTATCAGTAAGTAAATAAACTTTTGCGCTATTCCATCCTGTATGATTAAATAAACAATGTGATATAAATGAACTCCATTCTTACAATAAAGTCCAGTGATGATTTTAAATCAATCCTAAAATAATTAATTCCCAGTTCAATAATATTATGATCCAATGGTGACTGTGATCAATGTGCAGCCCTTCAATTAACAGATCCAAAAACTTTCTTAATAAAACTTCAGATAGTCTATGTGCCGCCACCAACACCTCAGTGCTCACATCTCGCCTCATAGCCACAGAATATAGGCCTTGAGTATTGAGGACAAGCTATTCCCTCCTGCTGGAAAACTCCTCCGCAGATCCTCTCTAGGGGTCCAGGACCATGTGTGGGGTTAAGATAAACGGTCAAGCCCCCAATAGTGCATGAACGTTGCCAAACCAATTTATGGTATTTAAAAGTATAAAATATGATTACATCTAAGCACAATTAAAAGCACTTCAAACAGCAAAAACATCGGCGTTTTCGCCTCTCGCATCACTTCTGGTCTGCTGCTTCTTATGGCCATGCCCTACGCGTTGTATGACTTCTTCAGGGAACAGTTCCCTGAAGAAGTCGCGTGCCCTAACGCATAGGGCGTGGCTGTAAGACGCAGAGGACCTGAAGTGATTTGAGGCGCTTTTGATTGTGCTTGGATGTAACCATATTTTATACTTTTTAAATTGGTTTGGTAACGTTGATGCACTATTGGAGGCTTGTCTGTTTTTTACCTTACCCACACACATGGTCCCGGACCTTCTGAGAGAGGATCTGCGAAGGAGATGAGCCCCCCCCCCCTCCATTTAACCGTCCAGCAGCCCCCTGCTGCTCTCTGCAGCGTGTACCAGGGCATGCTGTGACTACGGTAATGGTGCCAGTAGAAGTGGAGGCAATGTTTTTATAACCAGTGGGGGGGGGGGGGGGGGGGGGCAGTATACTGAAGTGTTGCTGCCTGCATCTCTGATAACTTTGTTCTGCTCCCTTTTCAGTGTATCGCATCAAGTTTAATGACACCTATGCTGACATGAACAAGGGATCAAGCGAATGGAAGAGCGTAGTGGGCGGTACTCTCTTCTTTGTTGGCTTCACAGCACTGGTTTATATGTGGCAGAGGAAATACGGTAAGCTGGAAAACCCACAATGTGCAATGAATAAATCTGTCTCTGGGGCCACCTACTGATATATATGGGTCGTACAAATGACTTGTCACCTATGGTATAGATGACAAAGGAAGCCAGAGCTACCATGTCTGACCACCCTCTAAAGCTCATACACATGGGTCGAATGTTGGGGCAACATCGGCCGGTTCAATAAAAACTGTCCGACATTCGGCCTGTCTGTATGGCAGCCGGTCCGACAGACAACGGTAATCAGCAGCTGACCGGCTCCCAATCAGTGCTGTCAGCCACTGAAGTGTTCTGGCGGGGGTGTCGGAGCACAATAGCACGGCAGGCTGACATCAGATTGTTAGTACAGCGGCTCCAACCTGGGCTGTGAGCTTTTTTTTTTTAAGTGATGAAGCCACAGGTTAAGTGGAACAACCAGGAGTTTAGAAGCAGGAGGAGAACGTTTTCTTGTGAATGATGATTTTCCTGCTTTGCAGGGACACAAATTCCACCCTTTCCGATTGCCGTTCTGTCTCTCTGATCGGTGGGTGTCAGTGGGAAATCGGGTACCCTGCACCTGCCGATCGGCTTCGAATGTGTGTAATCACAGCGGAAACGCACATGCTTGCCCCCTAACAAGTTTCAGATCGTGTTTGTGTGTGTGTGTGTGTGTGTGTGTGTGTGTGTGTGTGTGTATGTATATGATCCAATGCATAGGTGCCGCCCTGTAGCAGTAAAAATGCTATAGGGTGGACCTAAAGTGGATAATAATAACCAGTTTATCAACTTGAATGCTGTTCTCTTTCCTATCTGCACAGTGTTCGGTGAGATTCCTCATACATTGTCTGATGAATGGATAGCCATGCAAACAAAGAGAATGCTGGACATGAGGGTCAACCCCGTGGAGGGATTCTCTGCCAAATGGGACTATGACAAGAACGAATGGAAGAAGTAAGATGGACGCCTGTGGGGACTCCTCCCGACCAGAACAACCTCAATATTTCACCACGGTCCACTCGCTATGTTACCTCATTGTTTGATTTACTGGAAAGCCATTCCTCCTTTAACTATGCTACCAATAAAGTGCTGGTTTACTTGAACCCCCTGCCATGGCTAAGTCTCTGACTTCTTTTTTTTTTTTGGTTTTAGACTCTCATTGATATTAATTACTTTCATTTACTAGGCTATACATATCTTATTCTACATGATGGGAGAAACAGAAGGATGAGAACAAATTAAAGTGAATCTCCAGGAATTGCTTTCCTTTGTCCCTTCCCTAATGAAAAATTGCTACTCATCCCCCTCCATTCTCCAGCACTACCCTGTCTTCCTCCTTGGTCCTCTGCAGGACTACTACTAAACTTTCATTCTTCCTGTTTCCTGTGAGCCCAGCCTGTGTACATGCCTCCCTAGGGGGTGTTATAGTGCAGGCTGGGCAGGAGGTACTTCAGGCAGACGTTTTGGTGACGTCACTAGATTGACACAAAGACTTTAACTACCTCAGCCCTGGAAGGTTTTACCCCCTTCATGACCAGAGCAAAAGATTTTTTTATTTTTTCCACATAAATGGTGCATACTTTGGGTCAATGGCGTCTAGTGCTCAAAATATTTGGGTGGCGCAAACAAATCGAAATTCTGAAAAAAAAAAACCCATCAATTGCAGCAGCTGAATTTGCTCCCCCCCCCCCCCCCCTTCGCAGTCTGACTGGCACACACTTACCCCATCCTGGTGACGGTGGGGTGAGCTGTGGGACATGCAGCAGGTGACAGCAGCATGCTCCTGTGTCATCCATGGCTCTCTGTCATCCCAGTCTTCTGTTCTGTTACGCGTCCGATCAGGATGCCTGTGCCTTCAGCCAATCAGGTGATGGGTATTAGATCCTTGCTTCCTGATTGGCTGAGAGGCTGTTCAGTGTTGGCAAAGCAAATATTCATTTGCTTTGCTAAACCACCTGCGTGAACGAGCGCAATGCTTTGTGCTCGCAGTTCACCTTTTTTGAAGCCTATTAGAGCCTCATGGCTCTAATCGGGTGCATCAAACCCCCCCCCCCCCCGGTGCTATAATTCAGGCACCGGCGACCAAAAAGGGTCCGGTTGCCTGAATAGGGGGTGTCTACAGTGGACATGGATAGATTCATGCAATGCATTAATCTACCCATTATACACAGAGGGGGGTGGCTGGAGGGAGGGGGTTGCGCACCGCCACCGCTTTTGGTGGTAAGCACACCGCTGTTTGTTTTTTGTTTTTGTTTTTCCCCTATGCAATATGAATTAAAAAAAAAAAATAAAAATCTAATTTTGGGGAAAAGAAAAAAAACTTATATATATATCAGGGCTTGACAAATTTGCTTGGAATCTAGGAGCCAGCTAAAAAAGTTAGGAGCCAGGTTTTTTTTTTAAACGACCGACAGCTTTATTTTCAATATAAAAAAATAACTAATCTTAAATTTACACAGAAAGACCGCCCCGCTAGAGGCCCGAATAGCGTCACTAAAACAACGGTAAAGCAGCGCTAAAAATAGCGCCGCTTTACCGCCGACGCCCCCCGCGGCTCGGTGTCAAAGGGCTCTAAGGGTCCGATCAGGTCCGCCTGAAAAACAGACGGGCGAACCTGATCAGACAGCCCGTGTGAAAGGGGTCAAGCAGGGAGATAACAAATAAATGTAATTTTAATTAGGAAAAAAATAAATAAACAGTTTTTATATAAATTAAAAATAAAATCTATTACGAAAAAAAAAAAAAAAAAAAGGCTATCCCCACATTCACTTCCTTCTCTTCTCCACTTTGGGAAGGAGATGGGCGGGCAGTGAAAACAGGCAGGTTTTTTGCATTAGCATTACTGGTTGTAATACCAACGGCCACCACAAGATGGCGCCAGATTTCAGAAGTACTCCAGAAGGACCGAAGAAGGCCGCAAAGCCCCGGCCTCAATTACCGGCCGGCGCGGCCCGCGATCGCACGGGGGGGGGGGTCGGAGTCCGCGCAGAGACGGGATACCCCCAGCTGTGCCGCCCCAGGCGCCAGGTCGCTAATTCTAGTCATAAATGCGACCTGGCGCCCGGGGTTTGTTGAGCCTATATATATATATATATATATATATATATATATATATATATATATAATTTTTTTTTCTCATTCCCCACTAAAATTAAATTTCTTCCTAAATTTAAATGTAATCTGCTACATGTTGAGTGGTGTATCTCGCCAACAGTTTGCTCAGCGCTTTACAATGTTGAGGGGGGGACATTACAATACCATTACAATACAAAGGGGACAGTAGGGCCCTGCTCGTGGAGTTTACAATCTAAAGGGAGGGGGAGGTGGTAATGGCTGCGGGGGGATGATCTGATCTGGGTGGCTCGCTCAGGTACGGTTCTTAGGTGGGATAGGCTTCCCTAAATAAGTTAGTTTTTGGGGATCGCCTACAGGCAGAAAGGGTAGGGGCTAAAAGGACATACCTGGGCAAGGAGTTCCAGAGGATGGGAGAGGCTCTGGAGAAGTCCTGGAGGTGTGCATGGGAGGAGGTAACAAGGGAACTAGAGAGCAGGAGGTCCTCAGGACGATTTGGGTGATGAGGTTGGTGGCAATGTTGTGGTTAATATTTTGAATTTTATACAATGGAGTAGGAGAAGCCAGTGAAGGGATTGGCAGAGGGGCAGCAGTCATGGATCGGTCGGTAAGGTGTTTAAGTCTGGAAGCAGCATTCGTAAAAGACTGAAGGGGGGGGGGGGGGATTGCCTATGTAAAGGTAAGCCAGTGCAGAGAGTTGCGGTAGTCGAGGCGGAAATAACCAAGGAGTGAATAAGTTGTTCTGTGGTGTCATTGGTCAGGAAGGGGCGAATTCTGGAAATGTTGCGGAGGTTAAAGTGGATGTAAACCTCAAAATTTTTGTTGTTGTCATAATGTAGAGTATAAGATTTCCTATCATTTGAGCCCAGTCTTGCCACAAAGAGTTAATCCATCTCTGAGCAATCCTCTTTTATTGTTCAGTGAGATAAAACTTGACAAACAGAGAAAAACGTTGTCAAATCCTCCCCCTTGCTGTGAGTGACAGGTGACTTACATCTCGTGCACTAGCCTAAGACATGCATTATTTTTAAATTCCCTCCCCCACTCCTTTCTTCAGCAGCTCTGCAAGGATTGGCTGTTCCACACCTCAGCATGATTTGTCATGCTGAAGTCATGTGGTTACTTTCCTGTCTTTTCACTGGATGTTAGAGATCATAGCAGAAGTTCAGTGTTAGAAATACACAGGAGAAAATGCATATTGACAAGGGGAGTGTAGAGGTGGGCGGGGAGTCTACTGACATCACGACTCCGCCCACCGAGCTCCAGACAACAGACCCGCCCACAGACTCTGCAGTTTTTCAGGTCTCTTAACAGACAGAGGGGAGACATTTGACAGGTAAAGATACATGCAGGAGGCATCTATATCCTTATAGATAACCCCTATGGCAGTAGTTTAGAAAGGATGACATTTGGTTTACATCCACTTTAGGGCATGCTAAGCACTTTGACCCCCTTCCTGCCCAAGCCAATTTTCCGCTTTCAGCGCTGTTGCACTTTTGAATGACAATTGCGCGGTCATGCAACACTACCCAAATAAACTTTTTTACACAAATACAGCTTTCTTTTGGTGGTGTTTAGTCACCACTGGGTTTTTATTTTTTGCTAAACAAAGACTGAACGTTTTGAATAAAAAAAAAAGGTTGGTTTGTTAAATTTTTGCAAACTGGTAATTTTTCTCCTTCGCTGATGAGGCTGCCCATATGGACACTGATAGGTGACACTGATTGGCAGCACTGGTGGACACTGTTGGGACTGCACTGATAATCCGTGCCCTGGTTATCCGGGTCAATGTCCCTTTAACAAAAAACAGTTATTTGCTCTTCTGTCCTCATGCTGTCAGCGTGAGGAAAGGAATGCCAATAACCGGCTTGCGTTGACATCCATGTTCAGCTGTCATTGGACACAGCTGATCACGTGGTAGAGGGCCGCTGTGATTGGCCTTTTACCCCAATCTGTGATCAGCTAAATCCAAAAGGACTTTGTGGTCACAGGGGGCGTGGGAGAAGCACAATCCTGGAAGGACGTCAATAGATGCCCTCCTGGCAAAGTAAACCGTCATTTGGCTATAGGGCGGCAAGAGGTTAAATTTTTTTTTTTTTTTTTTTAATTGAATTTTTGAATTTTACATTTTATTTAGATAGATCTCTAATCACGGGTGCATGTTGCAGCTGTGGATAGGACCTGCAGGCAGTATTAGGGCCAAAGAATAACTGGGTGGGCAGATCCTATAGATGGCAGTAGATAATGTCTCCCTGGCCCTCTTACCAGACCTGGGGATACAGCAACAACGGTTCCTCTGATCAGGAATTGGCTCATTCTGGGTTGCCTGTGGTGACTCCGCTGGGTAGCACCCACATCTGTATTCTGGAAATATTTCCATTCATTTCTTCACAAGGGATGGTGCTAGGCTGTGTGCCTTTCCCTCTAGTGGCACTGTGGCACAGTGGGGTGGGGTTCTCTCTCTCTCTTGGAGTCCTATCAGCACAATCCTCTCCCTCTGGAGTCCTGGGTGCACTTCCCCAAAAGCTCTCCCTGGCTCCTGGCTCTCTGTCCCTCTTCAGCTGGGCATGCAGTTTCTTCCCTTAGGGTTGCAATGTCCAGTCCTCGGGACTACATGTCCCACAATCCTCCTCTGCATCTTTTTGACTGTTGTCCCCCCGCCGAATAAGGAGGGGGAAGAAACATAGCCAGCACAGCTCCCGAGTACAATGGTGAGAGGGGAAGAAGAGCCCACAGCTGCTCTCTCTCCACACAGACACAGCCACTCTGATCTCATGCTGTTCTGCTCTCCTCTGACAGGAGGAAGGAGGGGGGATGGGCAGGAAACAAAGAGCCCTCTTCAGTGGCGGCGGTGGCACAGTCTCTCCTCTAATCTGCTCCTGTCATATGCTGGCAGGGAGAGCAAGCGGTATAAAGATCCGCAGTACCCATTGCATAAATTAGGTGGCCACGAGGCCCCTGTGAGCACGAGGCCTAAGGCGCAGAGGCGGCTCTCTAATTAGGCGGTCGCGTTAGACCTCGCACTCACAGGGGCCTCGTGGCCGCCTAATGCATGCAACGGGTGCCGCGGATCTCCATCTCGCTTGCTCTTCCTGCCGGCATATGACAGGAGCAGATTAGAGGAGGAGAGACTGTACCGTCGCCCCTGTTGGCAATGAGAAGAGGGCTCTCTGTGTTTCCTGTCCATCCCCATCTCCTTCCTCCTGTCAGAGGAGAGCAGAACAGCATGAGATCAGAGCGGCTGCGGGCACTTCTTCTCCCTACTTCTCCTCCTCTCACCATTGTACTCGGGAGCTGTGCTGGCTATGTTTCTTCCCCCTCCTTATTGGGCAGGGGGAAAAAAAAACACTCAAAAAGAAGCGGAGAGGATTGTGGGACATGTAGTCCCAAGGGCTGGACGCTGCAACTCTAAGGGAAGAAACTGCAGCCCCCAGCATGCCCAGCTGAAGAGAAGGGAGAGAGAGAGCCAGGAGCCCGGGAGAGCTTTTGGGGAAGTGCACCCAGGACTCCAGAGGGAGAGGATTGTGCTGATAGGACTCCATGAGAGAGAGAGAGAGAGAGAGAGAGAGAGAACCCCACTCCACTGTGCCACTAGAGGAAAAGGCACACAGCCTAGCACCATCCCTTGTGAAGAAATGAATGGAAATATTTCCAGAATACAGATGTGGGTGCTACCCAGCAGAGTCACCACAGGCAACCCAGAATAAGCCAATTCCTGATCAGAGGAACTGTTGTTGCTGTATCCCCAGGTCTGGTAAGAGGGCCGGTCGGCCATTATCTACTGCCATCTATAGGAACTGCCCACCCCGTTATTCTTAGGGCCGGCAGGCAGTATTAGAGCCAATTCACAGCTGCAACATGCACCTGCGATTAGAGATGAAGATTTAGGACTTAGTGCCAGTTCACATTGCAGTGCTGTCTAACATCGGATGTGATCTCTGTGCGATGTGATTTCAGCCATACAGATAGTATGGCTGAATTTGCATCACATTCGGACCAAACTTGCACAGGACCCTTTTTTTTGGTCCACAGCAGAATCCGATCGCATGGGTGTTCACACCCATGCGATCTGATTCCTGTCTGAATTTGTAGTTCGCACTGCGATATGGGAAGGGCGCCTGGAGCTCAGCAGACCTTCGTTCACTCAGGCACCCACCTGTACACAGACCAGGGAGTGTCATGTATGAAGTGAGGGGCGGGCTGGGCTGGGGGGCAGAGTGGCAATTGCCCCACAGGCCACCCTAACCTATGTTAAAAACAGCCGCTGCCATTTTTAAAAAAATTTCTGTAGGAAGTGGGGCTGGTGGCCCAGCCAGCCTCTGTTGCATTCTGGGAGTTGTAGTCCACGCTCAAGCTCCCGAGCAGTGCAGAGGAAACTACAACTCCCGGAGACCGGAGTCTTGTAGGCAGGCAGAGGCAGGGCATGGCATGCATGACTGGCTCAGGCTGGGTGCTGGCTGTGTTGTGCAAGGACCAGCTGAGCTGCCAGGTGAGAGACCCCGACACCCCCAGCCGACCCCTGCATTCCATCTCCCTGCCCCCATACACCCTATTTACCCTGCCCCAGTGATCAGGCTGCATTGGATGGGCACTGGTGAGGCTGCATTGGATGGGCACTGGTGAGGCTGCATTGAGAAACCAGGTGGGCATGGATTAGCTGATTCAGTGCTTCAATGGGCCACTTGACTGGACTTGCCCCCCAGGCCTAAGGCTGTCAGCCAACACAGGCAATGTTAAGAGCCCTGTCACACTCGCCTCTCGTGTAACCAATGACTCCTGGAGTTCTGCCCGCCAGCCAGTGAGGAGTGATGTTGAGTCCGCACACGTCACCTCCCTCATCCACCGCACGAGGATTTTAAGCTGGGAAGGCCTGCTGCGTAGCTGAAGGGCATCAGTGGGGCCTCTTATCTAAGGCCTCATAAAGCTTAGAGCCGCCTCTGCCTGGAGTAGACATTTTTGTAAAGTGAATTGTCAAATAAATGCGCCCCCCCCCCCCAGATTGGCGCACACAATATACCCACAGTAGAATGCATGCTTCCCTGCCAACCTACCATGTGTGCTACAACTCAGCCAATGCTGGGGTCCACCTGGGTGCCAACGACCAGACCACACCACCTAGGAACGCCCTCTCCTCCAGACACCCACCCATCAAGGCGTTTTGGATATTTGCATAACTCCTCCCAAGAACCAGCCCTCTGCTGTCATCCTCTTGAGAGGAGTACTGAGGCAGGGGGAGGTTGAGGTTTTCAAATAGCTATATACAGCACCCTGCAGGCTCCTCCCACCAGCCATTATCTGCCTGCATCGCATTGAGAAGCACAGAGGCCTCAATCTAAAATAAGGTATGTAATAAAAATGGGAAAGATTTATTCAAAAATGTCACTAACATGTTGATGGAGGGGGAGGGAGAATAAAATATAAGCAGATTAAACTTCAGATTTAATGGAATTGTGCATTTACCTATACAGATGTATACATTAGATCTTTAACAGTAGAGCTGAGTTGTATACAGAGACCCCCCCACCTTGTGTACACAGCAGGACAATTCTCTCTCTGTGCGTTGTCGCCTGACACCAGTCAGATCTGGGTGTCGCTGTCACCAGGGGTGTGAGATCTGCCCTGGTAATCTGATTCCTCCATGGCTCAGACTCCTGTCATATGCTGGACCCTTCCTGAGGAGCTCAGATCTGCCCTGTACAGCCTGGAGTCTGATCACCTTCATCAATAGTAAGAGAACCTCTCACCCATCCATCCATCCCCCCATCCACTGTCACCCATCCATCCATCCCCCCATCCACTGTCACCCATCCATCTATCCCCCTTCCACTGTCACCCATCCATCCATCCCCCCATCCACTGTCACCCATCCATCTATCCCCCTTCCACTGTCACACATCCATCTATCCCCCTTCCACTGTCACCCATCCATCCCCCATCCACTATCACCCATCTATCCATCCCTAATTCACTGTCACCCATCCATCCATCCCCCCATCCACTGTCACCCATCCACCCCCATACACTGTCACACATCCATCTATCCCCCTTCCACTGTCACTCATCCATTCCCCTTCCACTGTCACCCATCCATCCATCCCCCATACACTGTCACCCATCCATCCCCCTTCCACTGTCACCCATCCATCCATCCCCCCATACACTGTCACCCATCCATCCCCCATACACTGTCACCCCCTCTGCTCATACATCCTCAGCTGATCAAGGATTTTTGCTACTTTGTCTTACGCTGGGTGACTCTGTAGTCACTTTGTATCAGTTGCTGCTGTAAAATTCTCCCTGCAGGCATTCCCCCTTCCTCCTCTGCCTTGTGTTTGTTTGCAGCTCCTGGTAACCGACCCCGGAGACTGACATGGGCGGAGGAATGAGCCAGGTAAGCACTGTGTGTGTGTATACTACCCACACGTCTCTGCTTTCTGTGTATTTCTCTTCATACACTTTAATGTAGAACTAAAAGGCAAAACTTTTTAGTTGTGGAGAGAGATTAGAACACCTGTCAGGTTTTTATTGCTGTCTGTGTCCCCGTTAGGGAGATTCACCCTCTCTGTTTGTCCTGCTTACTGTTACCACTGAAAGTAAAAGAAAATCCTGAATTTTGGGTTGTCCCCAGAGAAGTAATAGAGGGGGAAATCTTCCAGAGGGGACACTCGTTCTGGTGACCCCATGGGATTACCTTAATTTGCCGGGATTTCCTCTCACTTCCTGTTTTGGCTACGGGACTGGAAATAAAGTTAAATCTCTCATAGGAGACACAGATGGCAAAAAAAAAAAAACTGACGGGATATAGTCCTCCCTTATTTATTCTAAAATTAAAGAGAAAGGTTTTGCATGTACTTATACTTTAATGTAGATGTCGATCTAAAAAAGTTTTTAAAAAGCTGAAGTTTTAATCTGTTTATATTTTGCTTTCCCTGGTTCCCCCCTCATCAACAAGATAATTATATATGGAAGAAGATATATGCAGCAAAGTGCATGTAAGGGGACGCCCCTTTGTATTTTAAAGGCAGCATATAAGTGAAAAAAAGTAGATAATGGTAAAAGGCATAAACAATGCCAACTTTATTATTATACATATATGGATAAAATTGTCTAAGAGACAGAACAGACATACAAAAAGTGTTCAATATCTTTACAAATATTTGAGTGTTATATCATAACACTCGCCATCACAACAGCTGATCGTAAAATCAGCTGTTGTGCTGTTCCGTAGGGCGCATGCACAGTACACCCTGGGCACTTCTCGATAGCGGGCACTATCCGGATGCATGGATTCCAATGGGGGGGGGGGGGGGTTTGAAGCACGTGATTAGAGCTAGAGGGTCTAATAGGCTTCAAAATTGGGTGGGCTTGGAATGCAGAGCATTGTGCCCCGATCCCCCCCAGTTGTCTGACCATAGTGAATGAGTATTCACTATTCTCACACTGATCCTCCTCCCGGCCAATCAGTCATTTCAGTCAATCACCGGATTTGCTGAAAGGACAGGCGATCCTATTGGACGCCTAAGACGAGGAGGGATGAGATGCACAGCGAAGCTGCCGTGATGCAGAGGAGGAGGAGACGCCTACCTGCCGCCTGTCGTGGCGCTGCCCGCCCAGATGAGGTAAGTGCTGGGTGACCGACTGCCAGACCCCCAGGGGGGGTGCGGCAGGTGACCTGACTGGCGGGAGCGTGGGGGGTACCGCCAGCCGACCGGAGGGGTGGATGTTTGCAGCCCCACCCCCCCCAAACAAAACTAAATAAACACCATATCTTATTTTGGACCCAGTAACATCATTACTGGGTCTCACTGCCAATGACATCATCATCACCGGGTCTCACTACCAGTGACATCATCATCACTGGGTCTCACTGCCAGTGACATCATCATCACTGGGTCTCACTGCCAGTGACATCATCATCACCGGGTCTCACTGCCAGTGACATCATCATCACTGGGTCTCACTGCCAGTGACATCATCACTGGGTCTCACTGCCAGTGACATCATCATCACCGGGTCTCACTGCCAGTGACATCATCATCACCGGGTCTCACTGCCTGTGACATCATCACTGGCAAATCATGGCTGGTGGGAGGGGCCAGCAGGGGGCTGTACATGGCTTCCTGAAGACATCACAGCCCCCCTGCCTCAGTACTCCTCTCAAGAGCCCCCAGACCTGATATAAGCAGTGGGAGGAGTTATTCAAATATAAAAATGTCTTGATGGGCGGGTGTCAGTCTGGAGGAGTCGGCATTCCCAGGCAGGCTGTATTTGCATGAAGACCACCCACGTGTGATGCTGAGGCTAGTCAATACTGGACATCCTCCTCCAGCCAGGAGGGCTTTATCTAACTTGCTGCAGCTTCGAATGCACATCGTGAGAAGCTCACAGTGTGCGGTGCAATCAGAATAAGCGAATCCAGTCCAGGAGAGTGGCCGGTACAACCGTGCAAGACTGAAGCACATTTAGGTGCGCTGCTAGCCCCTTCAAAATGAGCAGGCTACCTTAAATCTGAACTCCCGGCAGATATAAATGACATAAACGAATGCGCTGTAATCATTAACCCCTTTGGCGCTGGCGCCTCCCGTCCCTTTTAAAGGGTATTGCGATTCTGAGGGCGGGGTTTATGATCATGTGGCCACGGTGATTGGCAGTCACATGATTGGAAAGCCCCTGATGGCAAGCAGCTGCGTTAACTGTGTCGGGAGCGATCAGCGCGGGGGCGCTATCTCTGCACAGCTGTGTTTGCAGTGCGGTACGCAAGTATGCGGCCAATCGCTGGCAGACCCCACCCACCTAGAGCCCGCATATTTATGTGCTGTCGGCACCAAGAGGTTAAGACACCATTGAATTTGACCTCTTGCAGTTCCAGTACAGCACAGCTCAGACTGGGGAAGGAAGAAGCAGCACAACGGGCCAATCAGTTCATGTGCTGACAAGGACCATGCTTTTAGGAGAAGAGAGCAGAGTAGGAGGCATGAGCTCATCACTGTACTGCTTCTCTTTTCACTGTCCAGTCACAGTAATGGGGGGGGGGTGCATCCAGGATGACCTGGGCTCATGGTAAGTGGGTTGCATTATGCTGGACATCATACGGAGGACATCTAGTGGCAAAAAAAAGTACTGCAGGGAAAATCTCTATTTTATCTATTTTATCTTTTAATGGGCTATTAATAATAATATTTATTATTATTTTGGTCTGGAGTTCTAGCACGCCACAATACACGAAAGCATGTGCATCAATGCAATGTGTAGTACGAACGTTCCCCAGATCGCCCCTGAACCTCGCAGGATATGGCTGGACGCAACCTTGGAGCAGAACGTCTTCTCCGGCTCCCCAGGAATTGGAGATTTCAGGGACCTGGCTGGTGGGATTTCCAGATTCCAGATGACGCGTTTTGGATAAATCCCTCCAGAGATTCGGGAACGTTTTTTGCCGGAATTAGATTTGGTAGATTCGCACGGCGATCGCCATCTTCACGTGACGTCTGTTTGGACAGTGTGCGCAGGAGATCGATTACTAATGGGAAAGGTTATACGGCGACCTAAGCGGGGATAAACTAAAATTAGATTGCGGCGGCGAGCAGCTGTTGTCGCCGGGGAAGACATTACTCAGGGGATAAGCTGGCGGAGGGAGGGGGTGTCATTAACCCTTTAATCCTCTTATACACGGCTGAACGTTTTTTTTTTTTTTTGCTAAATAGGGTCACCAAAGACTAAGCCAATTATTCTACCTGTAATGAGTACCTATAAAATATCCCCATTGAGGAGAGGGGTGTACAGGGGACCCCAGAACAGGAAATCTCGTGCTTTTCCTCGCCATTCCAGCTGGAATGTTGAGGACAGTTTGTTGAGATAATTTGAGAGAAATAAATGCAGAATGAACAGGCTGCATGCAATCTGTTTTCAGGTCATGCAGCAGGCAGCCCACTGTGTGACCTTCTTGGAGCCGCCGCCGTTGTCTCTTATCGTTGTGTTACAGTAGCGGGGTTCCCCCTGTTGACCTCTTTTACCGTTTGCGGCGTTGTTGCCCCACCCACCCTTCTTTTACTGGCTGGGTGGTTTGTACACATGAGACTGCCTCTGTGTGCTGAGCAATAGGCGTCTGCGCTCATTCTGGATTCACCAAGCCTGCCAGTCGTGCAATGAGCAGTTTACAGCAGCTTCAGGAAGCATAGAGCCCAGGCAGACTCATTATAGGCCAAAACAAGCAGAAGAGGGTGTATCGTCACATATGGCGACCCATCACAAAAAATGAACTTAAATGATTTTCGCAAATGGCTGCAATATAAAAAAGAGTTTTAAAATTTAAGGGGGTCTGAATACTTTCCGTCCCCACTGTATATATATATATATTATTTTTATTTTTTTTCAAAATAGTTGCTCTTTTTTTGTTTATAGCGCAAAAAAAAAAAAAAACCCGCAGAGGTGATCAAATACCACTAAAAGAAAGCTCTATTTGTGGGGAAAAAAGGACATCAATTTGAATTCGGTACAGCGTCACACGACCGCGCAATTGTCAGTTAAAGTAACGCAGTGCTGTATCGCAAAAAATGGCCTGGTCATGAAGGGGGGTAAAACCTTTCGGAGGTCAATCGAAATTGGTCAGGTTTAGCAGGGACCGACTATATATGGGCATTGGGGTTGAACAGAAGTCAATCTGCCTATCGCCTTCTGTACATCTGCCTTTGTTGGAAAACTTCCGCTCAATCAGCACTGCTGGCTATAACCTGCAGCGCTGATCAGTGTATTCTGATGGAAGGGAAGTCCCTGTACAAAAACACAGTAGGGAGGATTCCCCCCATCCACCTTGAATGTGTGAATGGCGGAATCTGGTCATTTTTTTTATATTTGACCCGCAGGCTGAACGAAAAAAAATGGACTACGCCTCTATGACCAGCTTAGCTGAGCTTCCATTATCTCTGCAGCAGTCATTTAGCAGGGGGCGCTCATTGCATTCTCTGCTGTATAAGTAGACGAAGCAAGTGTAGAAAACATGGACAGGCAAACGTGCAACAATGTGACAGTTGTCTTAAAGATTCCTTTATGCTAAGGTGATAACTGTCAGGAGTCCCCCTTTAAAGGGACAGTCCACCCTCATCAGTTATACGAAGCGGTTAAAAGCTCGGTGAAGCCGTGGGAAGGCAGTTTATAAATAGGTCCGGCTTGGGATAAACACAGCATGAAAATAGCCGGCGGATGACGATGTTACTATCTGGCAGAGTCTTCATGGAGGATAAACATCATCTGTCTGCTGTTGGGGATACTCCGTACATCGATCGATGCCTGGGTGGTCCGGCTCCGCCACCATCCATAGGAACAGCAACACTCGCTGTCCCGCCGCCGCTTGACTTGGACCCCGTTTCACACTGGTGCCGCGGGTGCGTTCGCGGTAAAGCACCGCTCATTTTAGCGGGCACGTTTACGGGTAAAGCACCGCTCATTTTAGCGGGCACGTTCGCGGGTAAAGCGCCGCTCATTTTAGCGGGCACGTTCGCGGGTAAAGCGCCGCTCATTTTAACGGCGCTTTACCGCTGTTTAACCACTTAAGGACCAGAAGGATTTGCCCCCCCCCCCTTACTGACCAGGCCATTTTTTGAGATAGGGCACTGCGCCGCTTTAACTGACAATTGCGCTATAAACAAAATAAGACCGTCAATTTTGAAAAAAAACAAAAAAAAAACAATATTATTTACTTTTTGCTATAATAAATATCCCAAATAAAAATTTCTTCATCAGCTTAGGCCAATATTTGTTCTTCCACATAAAAAAAAAAAAATCACAATAAGCGTATTTTGATTGGTTTGCGCAAAAGTTACAGCGCCTACAAAATAGGGGATAGATTTATGGCATTTTTTTATTGTTATTTTTTGTTATATTTTTTTTTTACTAGTTATAGCGGTGATCTGCGATTTTTAGCGGGACTGCGACATTGCGGCGGACAGATCGGACACTTTTGACACTTTTTTAGGACCAAGAGCAAAAAATAGCCACTGATTACTGTATAAATGTCACTGGCAGGGAAAGGGTTAACTCTAGGGAGGAGGGGGGCGATCAAGGGGTTAGGTGTTGCCTAGGGTGGTGTTTCTAATTGTGGGGGAGTGTAGTGACTGGAGGAGGAGACAGATCGCTGTTCCCAATCACTAGGCACAGCAGATCTGTCTATCCTCCCCTGACAGAACGGAGATCTGTCTGATTACATTGACAGATCCCCGTTCTGTCTCTCTCAGGAGCGTTTGCGGGTGGCCGGCGGACAAGCTATTTCTGAAATCTTTCTTCATTTACAGCATTCTTTCACACCTGCCTAAAACTTTTGCACAATAATATATATATATATTATATATACATTTGAGGTCACACACTGTCTCTTAGCTCTTTAGTGTGCAGGTAAAGCAGCATATTTCTCCTACACTCCTACTTGCACAGTTGTACCGGCTCCTCTCCTGAGCTGAACTTGATTTACTCTGATTTCACTGCACACTGTGAGCTTCTCACAATGTGCATTAGAAGCTGCAGCAAGCCAGATAGAGCCCCGCCTCATTTCCTGGCTGGGGGACGTCCAGCATCATCTATTCTAGACTTTCCTCCCCAACCTGACTATCCCTGACCCACCCCCTTTCATTCACTGGATTTCAATCATGGAGGCTCAGCATCACATTGTAGGCATTACCTATGCCATAGCTCCCAACTGTCCCTGATTTGGAGCAATGTCCCTCTGTCCCTCATTCCATCCCAGAGAGCTGCACTGTGTTCATTTCACCACCGGGGGGAATTGTGAACAGTATGAAACTGAGAAAATCATTAAACTATAAATTCCCCCAAATATTATTGTATGTCATTTCAGAGTTCTCTGTACAGCACTGTAGCATATGTCAGAGCTATATAACTGTATAATAATAGTGTGTGACTGCATAGCTCCCAACTGTCCCTGATTTCGAGGGACTGTCCCTGATTTGGAGCAATGTCCCTCTGTCCCTCCTTCCTCCTCATTTGTCCCTCATTTTGGTCTGATCTATATAGATGTATAGAAAATGCACGTTTTATCTTTCAAAAAGTGTTTTTAGCGCTAAACCTTTTATCTGATTTCTAAATTGCTGCATTTGTAAATTCCAAAAGCCAATATAAAGGAATAGTAGTGGTTAAAAAAAGCACTTGTGGGTTTAACCAATCTTGTTTTTTTTTGTGTACAATTCTCCTTTAAGGGGGCGTGGCAGGGGGCGTGTCCTATACCTGCATAGGAGTGGGCAATCCTAGGCAGGCTGTATTTGTATAGGCATACCTCCCAACTTTTAGAGATGGAAGGACACCTATCAGCAAAAGTATGCAGGTATAGGACACCCCCCCCCTGCCATGCCCCCTTAAAGGAGAATTGTACAAAAAAAAGCACTTGTGGGTTTAACCAATCTTGTTTTTTTTTGTACAATTCTCCTTTAAAGGGGCGTGGCAGGGGGTGTGTCCTATACCTGTATACTTTTGCTGATAGGTGTGCCTCGTTCCTATCTCTAAAAGTTGGGAGGTATACCTATACATATACAGCCTGCCCAGGATTGCCCACTCCTCCAGACTGACACCCAGCCATCATTTTTATATTTGCATGACTCCTCCCAAGAGCCCGCCCACTGCTTACATCACTACTTAGGGCTCTGGAGCAGAGTAAGGGGGTGATAGCTATAAAGTAGTGAATGTGACGTCCACCAAACATTTTCTATCGTATCTACAACAGATGAACCTGGAAGATTTACAGGCAGAGAATGTTTGGTAAATGTCACATTCACTGCTATAAAAATTTGCAGTGTTTTTGTTTTAGATCGTTATCATAACTCAGTGGATGTTTTTCTCCTGCAGATCCTGGATGGGTTCTACCTGGGCAATCTAAGAGGTAAGAGCGAATATAGGAATGTCATCAGTGTGATATACAGTAATATACACTCACCGGCCACTTTATTAGGTACACCTTGCTAGTACCGGGTTGGACCCCCTTTTTGCCTTCATTCTTGGTGGCATAGATCCAACAAGGTGTTGGAAACATTCCTCAGAGATTTTGCTCCATGGTGACATGATAGCATCGCACAGTCGCTGCAGATTGTCGGCTGCACATCCATGATGCCAATCTCCCATTCCACCACATCCCAAAGGTGTTCTATTGGATGAGATCTGGTGAGTGTGGAGCTCTATTGGATGAGATCTGGTGAGTGTGGAGCTCTATTGGATGAGATCTGGTGAGTGTGGAGCTCTATTGGATGAGATCTGGTGAGTGTGGAGCTCTATTGGATGGAGATCTGGTGAGTGTGGAGCTCTATTGGATGGAGATCTGGTAAGTGTGGAGACCATTGGAGGACAGTGACCTCATTGTCCAGTGGTGAGATGATTGGAGCTTTGTGACATTGTGCATTATCCTGCTGGAAGGAGCCATCAGAAGATGGGCACACTGTAGTCATAAAGGGATGGACATGGTCAGCAACAATACTCAGGTAGGCCGTGGTGTTTAAACGATGATCAGTTGGTACTAAGGGGCCCAAAGTGTGCCACGAAAATATCCCCCCCCCCACCATTACACCCCCACCACCAGCCTGAACCGGTGATACAAGGCAGGATGGATCCGTTGGATATGTTTTATAGCAGTAAGTAATGAGTAAGCACTTGGATAAGTGCAAAACGCATTAGCCTATCATCTGTACACTCTGTCCATGGTGTCCTGTAGATGACATGTTCCTGATTTTAAAATAAAGCAATTTGGATTATTATTTCCTGGAGTGCGGCTGTCCGGATTTTCTCGTTTGCACACAAGTAAAAAATATTGTTGTTTTTTTCACAACTGTCGGCCTTTTTTTGTTTATAGCGCCAAAAAAATAAAAAACGCAGAGTTGTTCAAACATCTCAAAGCTCTATTTGTGGGGGGAAAAAAAGGACCTAATTTTTTTTTTTAGTGTCGCATGACCGCGAAATTTGTCAGTTAAAGTAACCCAGTGCCATACTATAAAAATGGCCTGGTCAGGAAGGTGGGGGGGGTAAATCTACCGGAGGTCAAGTAGTTAATTGCTCATTATCAGTCTGGTCTGTTCTATATGTGTGTGTGTGTGACTTCCTTCTAATGGTCTCTCCCTAGACGCTGAGGACACAACGTCACTGAGCAGGAATGGTGTCACCCACATTGTGTCCATCCACAACAATGCAAAGCCCCTCTTACCGGTGAGTAGCGGAGACCCCAACACTTCCATTATATTCAGCCTGGCGGGGACATTCTCTGTCAGAAGTTGCTAGTCCCCTGGCTGCTGTTCAGATGTGGAGAGCGCATGCAACAAATGAAGTGACAGTGATGTCAGAACTACCGATCTGCATGTTGTTTCCAGCCCAGTGAATCAGCAGGAAGTGAAGCCAGGGGATCAATATAACAGGTGTGGATCCAACAGCAGCTGATTTCTGCCAGGACAGGTGCTCTTTGGAGCAAAAAAAATTAAAAAAATATACAGTGTAACAGGAAAGTCAGATAAGGGATTGTGTAACATTTATTATTTAGTACATACACAATCAGTAATACAAGTTACCGTACATTGTATCCATAGCCAAACTTTTTTTTTTTTTTTTTTTGGTTAGAGATACTTTAAAAAATATATATTGGTGTATGGTTTGCGTGTATGCATACTTCATACTTAAAGCGGAGTTCCACCCGCTTTTCGGAATCCCCCCCCTCCGGTGTCACATTTGGCACCTTTCGGGGGGGGGGGGGGGGGGGACAGATACCCGCCTGAGGCTCGATTCACACCTATGCTTTTGAGCGTTTTTGGAGTTTTTTTTGTCATGCTTGCCACGTTTTTGAGCAGCGTTTTTGTAGCGTTTTTACAGCTTTTTTGCGGCGTTTTTGCAGCGTTTTGCGGTTTTGTTTTTTTTTAGTTTAAAAAAAAAAAACGCCAAAAACGCTGCAAAAACGCTGCAAAAACGCTGCAAAAACGCTGTAAAAACGGTGCGCATGCGTTTTTGATGCTGGTCCATTGAATTGTATTACATGCAAAACGCTGCATTTTGCATGAAAAAAAGTCCCTGACCCTTTCCAAAAACGCAGAGGTACAAAAAGGCATTGATGTGAACATGTTCCACAGGAACCCTTGTTAAAAAAATTCCCATGCATTTCTGCAAAAAAGCCTGATACAGCTATTTTGCTCCCACTACTGGGCATAGATACCCGCGCCACCCGCAGGTATCTACGCCACTTCCTGTCCCCCCCCCCCCATCTTCTGGGAGACACACAGGTCCCAGGAGACAGCAGGGACCAGTGGGAACGCGCAGCGCGAGTCGCGCATGCGCAGTAGGGAACCAGGAAGTGAAGCCGCAAAGCTTTACTTCCTGCTTCCCTTACCGAAGATGGCGGCGGCAGCACCCGGGAGACGAGGGACGGATCGGCTTCGGGTGCCGACATTGCGGGCGTCCTGGACAGGTAAGTGTCCATATTTTAAAAGTTAGCAGCTGCAGTATTTGTCTTTAAAAAATAAAAAAATCGGTGGACCTCCGCTTTAAGTAAAATCAGTCTGTATATGCAGTAAAGCATGCTTCTGTATACTCACTGTTATAGAGTTAGGGGTTAATCTTCTGCATTGTGTAAAAAGGCTGTTTGATCCTGCCTTCTCTGATCCTCCCCTTCTTCTACAGTCCCCAATAAATCTACTGATAAGACAGAGCCTTTGGAGTCAGGCTGCACATGCTCAGTTTGGTGTGTAATGCTAGAGAGTTTTTTTTTTTTTTTTCTTGGGAGGGTGCATGTGATCAGCACAGGGCCAATCAGCACTGTCCAGACAGAGGGTCAGGGGTCCTGCAACCTCATAGGACAATGCTACAAGCTTTAACCAGACACCGATAGAAGTCACAAGACTGCTATATACTGCTGATGAGAAAGGGTATTTAACAGTTTATACTGTGGGAGGCCAGATATAGTGAATGCAGGGTCCGGGGTTTAGTTACACTTTAAGTCTTCTTTTGTTCCGGCATCCTATTCCTGTTCCCCATTTCTTTTTAGCAGCCTTGGCATGAGGGTGTGTTCCTTTCAGGGAATGTAGAGGTGGAAATTAGTACAGATTTCTATCTATCTATCTATCTATCTATCTATCTATCTATCTATCTATCTATCTATCTATCTATCTATCTATCTATCTATCTATCTATCTCATATAATAGTGTTGCCATTTTCAAAAAGTTTACAGTTATTATATCCCAAAGAGTCCAAAAACTTTTGAAAATGAATTGTCCAAAAACAAAATTTGTATCCTTGTATTAAAGCTTTGTGAATTACAACTTATACACAGTTAGAGTTTAGCTAAAGGCAAAACTTTTTTTTTCAGTTTTGGATGGAGTTGGGGTGTATTAGAGCCCCTTTCGGGTCTGTACCATCATTAAGAAGATTTACCCTCTCTATTTGTCCAAATTACTGTTATCACTGAGCGAGAAAGAAAATCCCAAATTTTGGACTGTTACAAAAATAGGAATAGAGGGGAAGTCCTCCAGAGGGGACAATAGTTCTGGTGACACCCCGGGATTCCCTCACTTCCTGTTTTTGCTATGGGACAGAAAGTGAAGGGAAATCTCCCTAATGACACAGAAAAAAAAAAACCTGCCAGGGGTTATAACCCTTCCTTACTCTATCCAAAATGAAGAAAAAATGTTTTGTTTATAGGTCTAGTAACACTTCATCCTCATGTCTGCACATTAGGGGAGCAGCTTGCATACTTCCCAGTGGTGACAATCAATAGGTCAGATAAATCAGTTTCCTATTGATCACCTTGGGGACAATATCTGCAAGTTGCCCCCCCCCCCCACACCCCAACTCCCTCACCCCCAAGTATTCAGGGAGTAAATTGTTGGTGGCACCATCGTAGCTACCACCCCCACTTACAGATCTGGTCTACACGAAGGTTTGGCCTTATAAAGACATTTCTGCTTTTTAGCACCAGCCAGTGGAGTGCAAACTGCAAGTTGTGCCATCCCTCCCTCCCCAACTCCCCAGTAAGCATAGGTGTGCACACAGGGTGTGCCAGGTGTGTCTGGGCACACCCTAATCACCCCCTACTGCCCTAGCTCCTCCCCACAGCGTTGCCGGTGTCTTGCCGAGAAAGTTCCCTCGGCGGATAAGGACCCCCCTGTACCGCGCAAGCGCAGTGCTTGCGCAGTACGAATGACTAGGAGCCGCCGAAAATAGCCGAAGATGAAAATCTTCAATCAGCTGTACACGGCGCCTGCGCCCTGGGTCCAGGCTGAAGCCCCACCATCCAAGTGGACCTAGAGGGGGAATAAAAAAGTGCCGAGCGAAGCGAGGCCGTGCCCGAAGCGTGGCGAGCGGCCCTCTTACAGGCGCAGTGTACAGCTGATTTCTTCTCTATTTCGCTTCGGCTATTTCCGCCGGCTATTTCCGCCGGCTCCTACTGCGCAGGCGCTGCACCTGCGCAGGCGCAGTAGAGGTGGGTCCTTATCCGCCGAGAGGAACTTTCTCGGCAGAACACCGGCTTCCTTTCCTCTTCTCTCCCACTGGCTGCTGCTGTGGGCACACACTGGGATGTTTTAGAATGAGTGGGGGAAGGGGCCTGTAAATATGTAATTTACTGCCCCCTTCCCTTTCTGAATGAACACAGTGAGTGAGCGGTACTATGTGTTTGAGCTTTGGAGTGCACACCTATGCCAGTAAGGTTTGGTCTAAAAAGAGTACTCAAGGCACTAAAGATCAGTAATCTGGATAGAATATCTAATTGTTGACGATCGATCTGATTATCCCATTACTAATAATTACAGGATCTGATCTTTTATGTAAAATAAAATGAAATTTAACATCCCTGAAACATTTTCTGTATATGATGTGTTAGAATTACCATGGCTGTACATTTCATTCTAAACACCAGGGGGCAGCATTACACCATAATGTGCAATGGGGACTTGATTAAGACACAACTTCTGTGAAAAGATTGTGAATGGAATTAGTTTACCGACCATGAGACCTCCTAACATGATAGATCAGTGGTCTCCAAACTGCGGCCCTTTGCTCGCCATTATCCGGCCCTTGGAGCACTTTTCTTCCCACTAACACAAGACACTATGGGGTTGATTTACTAAAACTGGAGAGTGCAAACTTTAGTGCAGCTCTGCATAGAAACCAATCATCTTCCACGTTTGTCTGTCAAAGCTTAACTGAACAAGCTGAAGTTAGCAGCTGATTGGCTACCATGCCCAGCTGCACCAGATTCAGTTTTAGTAAATCAACCTGTACTTCTCCCATTGACACCAACAATGGGGCACTATTTCATACAATACCAACAATGGGACACTATATCTTCCACTGACACCAACAATGGGGCACTATTCCTCCCACTGATACCAATGATGGGGCACTATGCCTTCCACTGATACCAATGATGGGGCACTATGCCTTCCACTGATACCAATGATGGGGCACTATTCCTCCCATTGACACCAATGATGGGGCACTATTCCTCTGACTGACACCAATGATGGGACACTATTCCTCCCATTGACACCAATGATGGGACACTATTCCTCTCACTGATACCAGTGATGGGGCATTGGCGTCATGATGCCAGGACCATTTCTACTCCCAATGGCCACAGTCCGACCCCCCTATAATGTCTGATGGCAGTAAACTCGCCCTTTGTTTAGAAAGTTTGGAGACCGCTGAGATAGATAGATAGATAGATAGATAGATAGATAGATAGATAGATAGATAGATAGATAGATAGATAGATAGATAGATAGATAGATAGATAGATAGATAGATAGATAGATAGATAGATAGATACTCTCTGAGATTTTATTCCAGGATTTGTTGAACTGACTGACTGCAATGACCTCCTGTCAGCCACTAGAGGGAGCACCTATGCTGCTCTAGATCAGTGGTTTCCAGGTTGTGATATACAGTATAGGGGACCTCAGGGGTAGCCCCCTGAGGATCTCAAAGGACCCTACATGATATCATACCATATATGTAAAGCTACAGGAGACTTTACAAAATCATCACTCCCACTGCTGACCAAGAGCTGCAGGTTGGGCACCACCAGGGACACAAACATGAAATATGGAACAGCAAAAGGTGTTAACATGCGATGGTCACATTAAAAACAGTGATTATCGAAAATTCATTTGTTTTAGTTTTCCTAAGAGCTGCAGATGGGGGCTGAGGGATAAAAATACACCCATCACGTCTTACATCACACCCCCCCAGTGTGGCACAGAGAAGGAGGAACAGGAAAGGCTGGCGGGTTGTGTAACACTCTGAGCACAGATTGAGCTCTGCCCGTTGTCTGCAGATGGCTCTGCTGAGGGACCAGCAGGAAGGAAACAGCTGCAGCAGCTCCATCTCACAGAAGATGCTCCAGACCGCAGGACAGGCGCTGTCACCCCCCCCCCCCCCCCCGACCGTGACAACCGACAGACCCCCCAACTATCCTCCAAATCACGACTGACAAAGGCACCGCCAGAGCGTTAATTATTCCTTAAAGGGTCAGTCCATCCAAAAACGGGTCTGAGCCGCTCCCTGCTGAAATTCCCAGCTCTGTTCCATTTCTTCTGTTGCATCTTTCATAATATAAAATAAATACAATTTATAGAAGGGATGGTGGGAGCCCCTCATAATGGGCACAGCAGGTGTACAGACCCAGGAACTCAGCCCAGGGATGGTGGGAACCCCTCATAATGGGCACAACAGGTGTACAGACCCGGGAACTCAGCACAGGGATGGTGGGAACCCCTCATAATGGGCATAGCAGGTGTGGAGACCCAGGAACTCAGCACAGGGATAGTGGGAACCCCTCATAATGGGCACATCGGGTATGCAGGCCCAGGAACTCAGCACAGGGATGGTGGGAACCCCTCATAATGGGCACATCGGATATGCAGACCCAGGAACTTAGCACAGGGATCCCACTAATATTGTCCCCAAGAGTTAAAAAAGACAGTCACTGTGTTTTACTCTCCAGAATCCACAAAACACTACAGCGCCTTGCAAAAGTATTCACCCCCCCCCCCTTTGGCATTTTTCATGTTTTGTTGCCTCACAACCTGGAATTAACACGGATTGTTTGAGGATTTGCATCATTTAATTTACAGAACATGCCCACAACTTTGAAGATTTTTTTTTTTTTTTTTTTTTTTTTTATTGTGAAGCAAACAAATAGGACAAAATAACAGAAAAAGTCAATGTGCATAACTATTCACCCCCCTAAAGTCAATACTTTGAAGAGCCACCTTTTGCGGCTATCACAGCTCCAAGTCGCTTTGGATAAGTCTCTATGAGCTTGCCACATCTTACCACTGGGATTTTTGCCCATTCCTCCTTGCAAAACTGCTCCAGCTACTTCATGTTGGATGGTTTGCGCTTGTGAACAGCGATCTTTAAGTCTGACCACATATTTTCTATTGGATTGAGGTCTGGGCTTTGACTAGGCCATTACAACACATTGACATGTTTCCCCTTAAACCACCCAAGTGTTTCTTTAGCAGTGTGTTTGGGGTCATTGTCCTGCTGGAAGGTGAACCTCCGTCCTAGCCTCAAATCACACACAGAGTGGTACAGGTTTTGCTCAAGAATATCCCTGTATTTAGCACCATCCATCTTTCCCTCAACTCTGACCAGTTTCCCAGTCCCGACTACTGAAAAACATCCCCCCGGCATGATGCTGCCACCACCATGTTTCACAGTGGGGATGGTGCTCTTTGGGTGATGTGATATGTTGGGTTTGCGCCAGACATAGAGTTTTCCTTGATGGCCAAAAAGTTCAATTTTAGTCTCATCAGACCAGAGCTCCTTCCTCCATATATTTTGGGAGTCTCCCACATGCCTTTTCGCAAACTCGAAACGTGCATTTTGTTTTTTGCTGAAAGTAATGGCTTTCTTCTGGCCACTCTGCCATAAAGCCCAACTCTATGAAGCGTACGGCTTATTGTCGTCCTATGTACAGATACTCCAGTCTCTGCTGTGGAACTCTGCAGCTCCTCCAGGGTTACCTTAGATCTCTGTGCTCCTCTCTGATTAATGCCCTCCTTGCCCGGTCCGTGGGTTTTGGTGTGTGGCCGTCTCTTGGCAGGTTTTCTGTTGTGCCATGTTCTTTCCATTTGGTTATGATAGATTTGATGGTGCTCCTAGGGATCATCAAAGATTTGGATCTTTTTTTTTATAACCTAACCCTGACTTGTACTTCTCAACAACATTGTCCCTTACTTGTTTGGAGAGTTCCTTGGTCTTCATGGCAGGGTTTGGTTAGTGGTGCCTCTTGCTTAGGTGTTGCCGCCTCTGGGGCCTTTCAGAAAGGTGTGTATATGTAATGACAGATCATGTGACACTTAGATTGCACACAGATGGACATCATTTCACTAATTATGTGACTTCTGAAGGTAATTGGTTGCACCAGAGCTTTTTATGGGCTTCATAACAAAGAGGGGTGAATACATACGTACATGACAATTATCAGTTTTTTATTTCTGAAAAATAGTTTTATGTATATATTTTTCTCATTTTACTTCACCAACTTAGACTATTGTGTTCTGATCCATCACATATAATTCAGATTAAAAAAAAAAAACATTGAACTAAAGGCTGTAATGTAACAAAATAGGTAAAAAGCCAGGGGGGTGAATACTTTTTCAAGGCACTGTACATATTATTTCTGGGTGGAGTGGACCTTAAAAAAAAAAAAAAAAACAGACAAGAGAGGGGTACCTCCTCGGAATGGTTGTGGCTGGTGATCTCACTCACTTTGTGGAATAATGTAATTTATCATTACATTAGAGGTGCAGGAAGTCAATGGGTAACAAAACGCTCAGCACTCCATCAGTGACTGAATATCAATTTTGGGTGGACACAGAACCCTTCAGCTCATGGCTGCATTCCCCTTCAGAATGTCTGTACATACCGGGGATATGTTTATCTGTAGACTCCTCAGTCCCCCCCATGGATCACTGTCACCCCCTGCTGGCTGTGTTGTGTAATACTATATGATGAAGGTATTTGTGTGCGCTTCCTATCAAGCTTACTAATGCTGGAGTCACTCATGGTCCATGACTGTTCCTCTCCCACTGTCATTTATAGCTGTATATGGCTGTGACATCATAATGAGCAAACTAAAGTCCTGGGCCACAGAGCTGACACTCGCGATGAGAAATTGGCAGAACGGCATTGACCTGGCTGGAGTTACTTTTTTTGTTGTTGCAAAAACTGACAATTATAAGGGCAAATATTTTTCTTCCTTTGTTCCTCCCACCTCATCAACATAATAATGGAATTACAATATAAAACCTTTTCCATTTTCATTCCATACCTTATATTTGTCCTCACTGGGACTTCTCTATGCACAGCAGGCAGATCATGGTTGGTGGGAGGGGCCGGCAGGGTGCTGTAAATAGATTCCTGCAAATATTACAGCACCCAGCCTCAGTCCTCCTGACACAAGCAGTGGGAGGAGTTATGCAAATATAATGCCTTGGTGGGTGGGTGTCAGTCTCATACCTCCCAACTTTTTGAGATGGGAATGAGGGACACCTATCAGCAAAAGTATGCAGGCATAGGACACACACCCTTGCCACGCCCCCTTAAAGGAGAATTGTACAAAAAATACAAGATGGGTTAAACCCACAAGTGCTTTTTTTTAACACTTCTATTCCTTTATATTGGCTTTTGGAATTTACAAATGTAGCCATTTAGAATTTGGATGAAAAGTTTAGCTCTGGGAAACACTTTTTGAAAGAGAAAAGTGCATTTTATATACAACTATATGGATCAGACCAAAATGAGGGACAAATGAGGAGGAAAGAGGGACAGAGGGACAATCCCTCAATATCAGGGACAGTTGGGAGCTATGGTCAGTCTGGAGGAGTGAAAGTTCCTAAACAGGCTGTACTTCAATGTACATCGCCCTAGATAACACCCACATGTGATGCTAAGCCTCCATAATTGAAATCCAATGAAAGGGGCGGGCCAGGGACAGTCAGGCTGGGGAGGAAAGAGCTAGATGATGCTGGACTTCCTCCAGCCAGGAAATGAGGTGGGCTCCATCTCAGTTCCTGAAGCTTCCAATGTATACCGTGAGCAGCTCACAGTGTGCGGTGAAATCAGAGTGAGCCATTTTAGTCCAGGAGAGGAGCTGGTACAACTGTGCAAGACTGAAGGGAAGGCCGGAGGTCAGGGACATTGACATGTTAAAGCTTCTATGGGATTTCAGTGAGTTCTCCCCCACTCAGCTCTGACGCCCCCTATCTGTGTCTTGCAGGAGAAGACCTACCTGTGTATTGCAGCCTCGGACAGCAGCAGCCAGAACCTGTAAGTAGTCATGCTCATTACACTATACATAAATCCAGAACTGGAGCTCCACACTATGATATTCAAGTCCAGATACATTTATAAAGCTGATACGTTTCGGGGCTGTGACTCCGCCCCCCTCATCAGGACTTAACGCGGACCTTCAGTCATTTTTTCAAATTTCCATCTATTAAATCATCTAGTAAATCCCTTATACAGCCCAATTCCTGTTTCTTGTCTGGAAATTAGCCTAGGCTTATGACATCATGCACAGCTCTCTCTATCTCACTCTTGTGAGAGTTTGCCAGGAAGGGAGGGGGGATGAGTCATAAGAGGGCCAATGAGAGCTGCAGAGCTGGAGGTGTGCCTCTGTGGAAATTCAGGAAGTGAACAGGCAGCAGCTTCAGCTGCCCACAGTTAAAATGGCTGCAGCCAGACTCAGTGGAGGGAGATTTCTGCAGCATATTTGCATACCTCCCAACATTTTGAGATGGGAATGAGGGACACCTACTGGCAAATGTTTGTAGCCATAGGACACGCCCCCTGCCTCACCCCCTCTAAGGAGAATTAACCCAAAAAAAAGGTTAATTAAATCCACAAGTGCTTTATTTACCACTACTATTCCTTTATATTGACTTTTAAAATGTACAAATGCAGAAATCAGATGAAAGGTTTAGTGCTGGGAAATATTTTTTGAAAGATAAAAAGTGCATTTTATATACAACTCTATAGATCAGACCAAAATGAGGGACAAATGAGGAGGAATGAGGGACAGAGGGACATTGCTCCAAATCAGGGACAGTCCCTCGAAATCAGGGACAGTTGGGAGCTATGTATTTGGCAAGTACAGAATCACAGTATATATAAAATAATATGCAAAGTGGTTGGAGGGAAGCTTCAGAATGGCAAAGATGTTTTTATTACAAATTATGTGAGCAGACTGCAGTTCCTGTTTAAATGCAAAACAAATAAATAGAACAAAATCAAATACAATAATACAAAATAAATAAATAAATAATATACATCATTCTAGCACATGATTCCGAAAGCTAGAAAACAAGGTTCCAGGGTAAAGATAGTCAGCCAGCAGGACTGGCTTCCAATCATGTGACCACTGTCACAGTGGTCACTTGATCGCCGATCCTTCCCGCCCCCCCCCCAGGCATTCCGAAACTTTTTTAAAGGGATGCCAAAGCAGGTGAGAAGGGGTTAAAATAACAGTAATGAAAGTCGGCATTTGAGCTGAACGCACCTGGTTCGGTTTGAGGCGGGCTCAGGCGAACTTTACCCACTTGTCTACCGGGCACTTTCACCCCGTTCCTGCCCAGGCCAATATTCAGCTTTCAGTACTCCCACACTTTAAATGACAATTGCGTGGTCACGCCACGCTGTACCCAAATCACATTCCTTTAACACAAATAGAGCTTTCTTTTGGTGGTATTGATTCACCACTGTTTTTTTTTGCTTTTTTTTTGCGTAACAAACGAAAAAAGACTGAAAATGTTGAAAAAAAAAGAAAAAGTATTTTTCATAGTTTGTTATAAAATTTTGCAAACAGTTCATTTTTCTCCTTCACTGATGAGGCGGCACTAATGGCCATAGATAGGTGGCACTGATGAGACTGCACTGGTGAGCACTGATGAGGCTGCACTGATGGTCACTAATGAGGCTGCACTGATGGGCTGTGATAGCTGGCACTTGTGGGCACTGATGATGCTGCACTGATGGTCACTAATGAGGTGGCACTGATGGACTCTGATAGGTGGCACTGGTGGGCACTGATGAGGCAGCACTGGTGGGCACTGATAGGCGGCACCGATGAGCTCTAATAGGTGGCACTGAAGGGCATTGATAGGCAGAACTGATAGGTAACACTGGTAAGGAGGCACTGATAGGCAGCACTGATGAGCACTGATTGGCGGCACTGATTTTCAGCCCTGGTGGGCACTGTTGGGACTGCACTGATAATCAGTGCCGATGTCCCTTTAACACAAGCCAGTATAGCGACTCTCTTCTTCTCTCCTCATGCTGTCAGCATGAGGAAATAAAAGCCAATAACCAGCTTGTGTTTACATCCACGATCAGCTGTCATTGGACACAGCTGATCACATGGTAAAGGGTCGCTGTGATTGGCCCTTTACCGTGACCTGTGATCAGCTGAGTCCGGGCAGCGCGATCATGGGAGGATGGCAATAGACACCCTCCCGGCAAAGTAAGTTGTCACTGTAGCCGTCATTCGGTTATAGTGAGGGTGGGAAGGGGTTAATGAAGTTTGAATGCTGAATCCGATACCTACTGAAGTCAATGGGAGCAGTGATTTTAGTAATGCTTAAAGTGAAACATAAAAAAATGCAAAATTCCTTTGTACAACCTACTGCAGCAACACTGACATTTACAAGGAGAATGGCCATTTAAATTCTCGGCCAATGAGAGCTCCCGGCTGTTTCCTTGTGTTTGTAAACAAAGTAGCCTGGAGTTCCCTTTGTCTATACCAGACCAGAAAGGTGCGAGGTTCCCCCTAAAAATACACACCAGACTCTTGTCTGTGACAGACTTGTGATTCAGACCACCAAACTCCACCGGTGACTTATGCCTCGTACACACAGTCGGAATTTCCGACAGAAGAAGTCCGATGGGAGCTTTTCATCGTATATTCCGATCGTGTGTAGGCCCCATCGGACTTTTTACGTTGAAAATTCAGACGGACCTAGAAAGAGAACATGTTCTATATTTTTCAGACGGAACCAATTCCTATAGGGAAAACCGCTCGTCTGTATGCTGTTCCGACGGACCAAAAATGACGCAAGCTGTGAAGCAAGTAGGAGACGTTGTACGTGTTGTCCCGTCGTACGTGTTGTACGTCACAACGTTCTGGACGGTCAGAATTTGGTGTGACTCTGTGTAGGCAAGACAGCTTGAGCGGAATTCCGTCGGAAAAACCTTCAGAGTTTATTCCAACGGCAAAACCGGTCCTGTGTACAGGGCTTTAGAGACCAATTTTGGGTGGATTGACTTCCAGCCAAATTCATGATTCTGAATTTAAAAAAGAAATAAAAAAACAAACTTTTGTCATAAGACTGCAGCATCATTTTCTTTTCTCTTTATACTGTTTTTCAAAAGTGAGAAATCCTGTAATTTACAGGGGGGATCCTAAAAATAACAGAAATATAAAGATTATCTGTAAATGTCCAGATGTATACATCAGACCTAAAAGAGGAACTACTGTGGGGTATAGAGGGACTCGGGTGCAAAAGAGGGACAAAGAGACTTGGGTACAGAAGAGGGACCGTTGGGGGGGTGGGGGGGTAAAGAAGGATAGAGAGACTTGGGTACAGAAGAGGTACCATTGGGGGAAGGGAGGGGGGTAAAGAAGGACAGAGAGACTTGGGTACAGAAGAGGGACCATTGGGGGAAGGGGGGGGGGGGTAAAGAAGGATAGAGAGACTTGGGTACAGAAGAGGGACCATTGGGGGAAGGGGGGGGGTAAAGAAGGACAGAGAGACTTGGGTACAGAAGAGGGACCGTTGGGGGGGGGGGGGTAAAGAAGGACAGAGAGACTTGGGTACAGAAGAGGGACCGTTGGGGGGGGGGTAAAGAAGGACAGAGAGACTTGGGTACAGAAGAGGAACCATTGTGGAGTAAAGAGGGACTGAGGGAATTAGAAGCAGAACCAGGACCACTGTGGGGTAAAGAGGGACAGAGAGACTTGGGTGCAGAAGAGAAACCATTGTGGGGGAAAAAGGGACAGAGAGTGCGGAAGAGGGACCATTGCGGGATAAAGAGGGATAGAGGGACTTGGATGCAGAAAAGGGACCATTGTGGTGTAAAGAGGGACAGAGAGACTTGGGTACTGAAGAGCGACAATTTCGGTGTAAAGAGGGACAGAGGGACTTGGATGCAGAACTGGAACAGAGAGACATGGGTGCAGAAAAGGGACCATTGTGGTATAAAGAGGGACAGAGAAACTTGGGTGGAGAAGAGGAACCATTGTGGGGTAAAAAGGGGCAGAGGTATTTGGGTGCAAAAGAGGGACCATTGTGGGGTAAAGAAGAGACAGGGAGACTTGGGTGCAGAACAGGGACCACTGTGGGATGAGGATTGACACAGGGGTGTAGAGGATGAACTGGTGTGGGGTAACGAGGGACAGGCGGACTTGGGGAAAAGAGGGACCATTGTAACATGAAGAGGGACTTGCTTGCAGAAGGATGTAAAGAAGGACAGAAGTGCAGAGGAAGGACTGTTGTATGGTACGTAAGGACAGAGGGACTTGGGTACACAACCGGGACAGACGGGCAGAAGAGGGACCACTGTATGGTAAAGAGGGGCAGAAAAGGCACCATTGTAGTGATTGCAAGTGACTGATGTCTATACAACTGTGGCAATCCTGCCAAGTTTCGTTTCTGTCCCCTGTGTGGGTAGTTGGTGACGTGTCACGTGGAAAGGCTGTGGCTGGGTGACCGTTAAGCTCTGAGGCTGCCACATTTTCAGGGGAACTCAGAGCATCTGTGTCAGTTCTTCACCCAAAATACCGGCACCATTTCCTGCTATTTATAGCCCAGAGAGCTGCACTGTGTTCATTTCACCACCGGGGGGAATTGTGAACAGTATGAAGATGAGAAAATCATGAAACTATAAATTCCCCCAAATATTATTGTTTGTCATTTCAGAGTTCTCTGTACAGCACTGTAGCATATGTCAGAGCTATTTAACTGTATAATAATAGTGTGTGACTGCATAGCTCCCAACTGTCCCTGATTTCGAGGGACTGTCCCTGATTTGGAGCAATGTCCCTCTGTCCCTCATTCCTCCTCATTTGTCCCTCATTTTGGTCTGATCTATATAGTTATCTTTCAAAAAGTGTTTCCCAGTGCTAAACCTTTCATCATCAAGGAATAGTAGTGATAAAAAAAGCACTTGTGGGTTTAACCAATTTTGTTTTTTGTACAATTCTCCTTTAAGGGGGTGTGGCAGGGGGTGTGTCCTATGCCTGCATACTTTTGCTGATAGGTGTCCCTCATTCCGATCTCAAAAAGTTGGGAGGTATGCTGACTGTGGGGGGGGGGGGGGGGACAACATTAGAGTGTAAGCTCCTCTGGTGCAGAGCCTGTTGTGACTGGCTCAGTGTTCTGTGTACAGCACTGCGGTATATGTCAGAGCTATATAAATATATAGTGAAGTAAAGTGGGTGCTGTTTGTGAAAGTAAAAAGGCAGAACTTCTCCTGATAAATGATATCTGGGTTAGGTATAATTCTGGGTTTTGCTGTCATGGCCGCCGTCTCGCCGTTGTGCGCTCTGTCTGTATGTCCTATGTGTGAAGTCGTGTTCCTTCTCACATTCACATGTTTTTTCACACGTCTCGTTGTCTCTTTGCATTGGCTCAGTTTGTGGTAATGTACTTTAATAACATTTTCACACTTTAATGGGGGATTCAGGCAACATTTATAAAGTCTTTAAAACCTGACTCCAGCAAAAACTGTACTTACAGTTCTGGATAAAATAGGGAAGGATTAGAACCTCTGTTAAGTTGACATTTCTGTGTTCCCCTGTTGGGAAATTTTCACTAACTTCCTGTCACAGTGACACCAGGAAGTGAATTGTGGGGAGAGTTTGTCACTTGGACAGGAAGTCACTGGCAGGGAAATCCATTAGCACACACGTGTATACCTCCCAACATCCTGAGATGCGAAAGAGAGACACAGGTGTGAAGGCAATAGACACACCCCCTGCCACGCCCCCAGTTAGGTAGACCATAAAGAATGAGTATGTAGAAAATACCACGAATCCTCCTTCATGCTGGGTGTACAAAACAACAAATGTAAGAATTTAGAGAATGGATGAAAGATTTCGTAGTCAGTTGATACATTGTATAACTAGGGCTATACCTGTAGGAAAGGAGTCTACAAACTACAGCCCGATTTTATGTGACCTTCTGATGTAAGAAGGGACTCTGATGGGGACTCACATGTAAGGGGGGCTCTGATGTAAAAGGGACTTTGATAGGGACTCTAATGTAAGGGGTTTCGGATGTAAGGGGGACTTTTATTAAGGAGAGGCGGACTTTGATAAGGACTATGATGTAAGGAGGACTTTTATGTAAAGGGGAATCTTATGCAAGGGGGACTTTGATAGAGACTCTGATGTAAAGGGACTCTAATGAGGACTCTGATGTAAGGGAGACTCTGATGTATGGGAGACTCTGATGTCAGAGGGACTTCAATAGGGACTCTGTTGTAAGGGGGTCACCGATCTAAGGGGGAATTTGATAGGGACTCTGGTGTAAGTGGGAATCCTATGTAAGGGGGACTTTAATAGGGATTTTTATGTAAGTGCGATTTCTATGTAAGGGGGACTTTAATAGGGACTCTGATGTAAAGGAGCTCTAATGGAGACACTTATGTAAGGGAGGACTCTGATGTAAGGGGGAATCTGATGTAAAGGAGAATTTGATAGGGACTTTGATTAAGGAGACTCTTATGGGAATCCTATGTAAGGGGGGACTTTGTTAGGGACTCTGATGTAAGGGGACTTGGATGTAATGGGGAATCCTATGTAAAGTGGACTCTGATGGGGGACTCTGTTGTAAGGGGGCTTTGATGGGGACACCGATATTAGGAGGAATTTGATAGGGACTTTTATTAAAGAGACTCTTATGTAAGGGGGGGTCCTTTGTAAGGGGGTCTTTATTTGGAACTCTTATGTAAAGGGGCATGTAGACAGTTATGTAAGGGGGGACTCTGATGTAAGAAAGAGAATCTGATGTAAAGGGGACTTTGATAGGGACTGTGATGTAAGGGGGGTCTCTGCTGTAAGGGAGAATTGGATAGGGACTTTTATTAAGGAGACTCTTTTATGTAAGGGGGTATCCTATGTAAGGGGGACTTTGTTAGGGACTCAGATGTAATGGGGAATCCTATGTAAGGGGGGACTCTGATAGGGGCTCTGGTGTAAGGGGAACTCTGATGTAAGGGAGACTTTGATAGAGACTCTGATCTATAGGGGCTTTAATGGGGACTCTTATGTAAGGGAGGGCTGTGATGTAAGGGAAACTCTGATGTAAGGGGGACTTTGATAGGGACTCTGATGTAAGGGGGGCTCTGATGGGGGACTCTGTTGTAAGGGGGCTTTGATGGGGATCTGATGTGAAGAGGTCACTGATGTAAGGAGGAATTTGATAGGGACTTTTATTAAGGAGACTCTTATGTAAGGGGGGGTCCTTTGTAAGGGGGTCTTTAATAGGAACTCTTATGTAAAGGGGCTCTAATGTAGACAGTTATATAAGGGAGGACTCTGATGTAAGGGAGGACTCTGATGTAAGGGGGGCTGAATGAATGAATGAATGATTTGTAAAGCGCTGCAAATGCGAACTGAATCGCCTCAAGGTGATGTAAGGGAGACTCTGATGTAAGGGGGACTTTGATAGGGACTCTGATGTAAGGGGGACTCTGATGGGGGACTCTGTTGTAAGGTGGCTTTGATGGGGGACTCTGATGTAAGGAGGTCACCGATGTAAGGAGGAATTTGATAGGGACTTTTATTAAGGAGACTCTTATGTAAGGGGGGATCCTTTGTAAGGGGGTCTTTAATAGGAACTCTTATGTAAAGGGGCTCTAATGTAGACAGTTATGTAAGGGAGGGCTCTGATGTAAGGGAGGACTCTGATGTAAGGGGGGCTCTGATGTAAGGGAGGACTCTGATGTAAGGGGGGCTCTGATGTAAGGGAGGACTCTGATGTAAGGGGGGCTCTGATGTAAGGGGGGCTCTGATGTAAGGGGGGCTCTGATGGAGACTCTGAAGTAGGTGGAACTCTAATGGGCTAATTTTTTGAATGGAATGGTTTGCTTTGTTTTGTGGATTACCGAAGTACTTCAAGTTAAACGAATTCAAACATTGAAATGTGATTTGTTCATTTATAAAAATGTTATTTTCCGCCTGTGAATATTTGTATAATATACAGGGTGGTCCTCATACTGAACAGTCTGGTCCGGGGTGTAATAGGGACAACTGAGGAGGACGGAGGGATTAGAACTGAAATGAGGGACAGTAGGGAGCTGCGCTCCCCATGTACTAATAGCACTCCTCCTCCGAAGTCACACATTCCCTCCAATTCTTTCATTGTCACAATGACATTATTTCTACAATGTAACACTGCGTTCCCCGTGGTTGGGGGTCTTTGTGACTCCATGCAGCTAAATCCTAGGGGTCCACTACTTAACTACAATGTATCAATCAGCTGACTTTCCCCTGCTGATCCCTATTGGTGAAATGAGTTTGAAAAGGAAAATCAATTTCTACATTGTTTCAATCTGCTCTATTACTCTGGGGGGGTTTTCCTGACATGACAAGTTCCGTTCTATCCAGCAGGGCTGCGGATTGGGTCGGCTCTGGCCGGTAACGTGGTCTCGGCCCCCCCCGTGTCCTCTTCTGTGAACCGAGTGCCAGTTCTGTGAAGGCTCACTTCCTCCCTTCTCCCTCGAATCAACTGGCCGGGGAATCTCAAACCACTTCCCTTCTCCGAAATACCCCAATCAGCACCATCATGTGCGGGGTACATTGTTTACCAATTACTATTATCCAATGACCGCATCACTCCCGACCTCAGATCTTTTATATCTGGAGTCTTATCAGGTCACACAAATCACATCACAAGACAAAAATCGACACATATTGTATATATATATATATATATATATATATATATTATTATTATACAGGTTTTATATAGCGCCAACAGTTTGCGCAGCGCTTTACAACATATGAGATATATATATATAAAAAAATCCACTTGCCCTCCAGAAGATTTACCCCCTTTCCTGACCAGGCCATTTTTTTTCTGACCAGGCCATTTTTTTTCCCGACCAGGCCATTTTTTTTCTGACCAGGCCATTTTTTTTCCCTGACCAGGCCATTTTTTTCCCTGACCAGGCCATTTTTTTTCCTGACCAGGCCATTTTTTTTTTCTGACCAGGCCATTTTTTTCCTGACCAGGCCATTTTTTTTTTTCCTGACCAGGCCATTTTTTTTCCTGACCTGGCCATTTTTTTCCCTGACCAGGCCATTTTTTTCCCTGACCAGACCATTTTTTTTCCTGACCAGGCCATTTTTTTTCCTGACCAGGCCATTTTTTTCCCTGACCAGGCCATTTTTTTTATGACCAGGCCATTTTTTTCCCTGACCAGGCCATTTTTTTTATGACCAGGCCATTTTTTTTCTGACCGGCCATTTTTTTTCTGACCAGGCCATTTTTTTTCTGACCAGGCCATTTTTTTCCCTGACCAGGCCATTTTTTTTCCCGACCAGGCCATTTTTTTCCTTGACCAGGCCATTTTTTTTTCTGACCAGGCCATTTTTTTTTTCCTGACCAGGCCATTTTTTTTTCCTGACCAGGCCATTTTTTTTCCTGACCAGGCCATTTTTTTTTTCTGACCAGTCCATTTTTTTTCTGACCAGGCCATTTTTTTTTCTGACCAGGCCATTTTATTTTCTGACCAGGCCATTTTTTTTCCTGACCAGGCCATTTTTTTTCCTGACCAGGCCATTTTTTTTCTGACCAGGCCATCTTTTTTCCTGACCAGGCCATTTTTTTCCCTGACCAGGCCATTTTTTTCCCTGACCAGGCCATTTTTTTCCTGACCTGGCCATTTTTTGTGATACAGCATTGCGTTACTTTAACTGACTACTTACTTTAATTGTGCGGTCGTGCAACGCTGTACCCAAATAAAATTGATGTTCTTTTTTTCCCCACAAATAGAGCTTTCTTTTGGTGGTATTTGATCACCTCTGCAGTTTTTATTTTTTGCGCTATAAACAAAATAAAGACAGAGAGTTTTGAAAAAATAAAAAATAAAAAAAACGATTTTTTACTGCTATAAAACATATCCAATAAAAAAAAAATGAAAAAATCTAAATTCTTCATCAATTTAGGCCAATATGTATTCTACTTCATATTTTTGGTTAAAAAAAAATCCCAATAAGTGTATATTGTACTGCAGCAATGTGGCTGGTTCCCGGGAAACGCCGTCATTGTACTTCGGCTCGTACACAGCGATTTGTGGGCGCGTGCGAGCGCTCACCAGCCGGCGGGGGGAGCCAATCAGCAGGTAGGGCAGACTCGAAGTCTGCCGGCCACCCGCAATTGTTCGCCTCAGTAATAGAACGGGGATCTGCCTGTTTAAACAAAGTCCGGCTTTTGACACATTTTTGGGACTATTGTCATTTATACAGCGATCAGTGCTATAAAAATGCAATAATTACTGTGTAATTGACACTGGCAGTGAAGGGATTAACACTAGGGGGCGATCAAGGGGTTAAGTGTGTTCCCTGCTACGTGTTCTAACTGAACAGGGGATGGAACTTGCTAGGGGAAGAGATAGATCGGTATTCATACTTTGTATACTTTGTTTACACACAGAGATCCCGGTTCTCGCCGTGTCTCGAGCGATCGCGGGAGCCCGGCGGTCGGGGGCGAGCAGCAGGCGCGCGCCCCTAGTGGCCACATAAAGAAGCGACGTAACATGGCGGCGATTCTCGCAGCTGAGCCATGTTGCCGCAGTACAACTGCGGCGGCTGGTCGGCAAGCGGTTAAAACGCACATTAGCAAAGTAAATGGACCCTTAGGAAAGCACTGACACTTTGAAAGTGCGGGATATCAGTCTGGGCCCCGCCCCTCCCCAGGCAGGGAACACTCCCACTGCATCATGGGAGCTGAGTTCTTTCCTTCCCGGGTCAGACCTGGCATGCCGAGCAAGAGAATCGGCCACACCCAGGAATCAAAATGAGATTCACACATATTGTTCATATATACGAGCATTACGGTAAATATCGTATCTAAGAATAGCTTATGTTATACTATTTATAGAACATTTTTTTTATAATGGGGGGTTTTTTCGTTTTATTTTATAATAAATGGGCGTCGCAGGGTTTCCAGTCCATCGGTAATTGCACTTTTTGTCACCCGAGAGTCTTTCCAGAAAGGCCTTCGCCCTCGAGGACGCCATTGATGGGGAGTTTGTCACTGTCAGCCGCTCTGCCAGGAAGTGGCTTTCTCACCTAAGGCACACCTCTGCTTTAAGGGGACCTTTTCATGTTCTTTAAGGACAGGAAATTGACAATATCTGAATACCAGACCAGCTGCTCGACTTATTTTTCATGTTTTTTAAGCAACAAAAACATAATATGATAATTGCATGAGCAGGGAAGAGAACCATTGTTATGTATTCATCATTGGATAAGTTGTATAGAATTGTTTTTGTTTTTGTGGCAGTGTGTGTGTTGCTAAAACAAAAAACTTAAAGGTTAACTCCATTCAAAATTCATATTTCAGTTTTGTGTGGGCACTGGTGGGTTGAATCATCTACTAGATGCTTATATTCCTTGGAGATCCCAGTAATGAGTTTTCTCTGCAGTAGTTTGTGTCTCTGCCCCTCCCACAATGGTGAGATTTCCCTACATGAGTTTGTGTCTCTGCCCCTCCCACAATGATGAGATTTCCTGCAGTAGTTTGTATCTCTGCCCCTCCCACAATGATGAGATTTCCCTGTGTTTGTGTCTCTGCCCCTCCCACAATAGTGATATTTCCTGCAGTAGTTTGTGTCTTTGCCCCTCCCACAATGGTGAGATTTCCTGCAGTAGTTTGTGTCTCTGCCCCTCCCACAATAGTGAGATTTCCTGCAGTAGTTTGTGTCTTTGCCCCTCCCACAATGGTGAGATTTCCTGCAGTAGTTTGTGTCTCTGCCCCTCCCACAATGATGAGATTTCCTGCAGTAGTTTGTCTCTGCCCCTCCCACAATAGTGAGATTTCCTGCAGTAGTTTGTGTCTTTGCCCCTCCCACAATGGTGAGATTTCCTGCAGTAGTTTGTGTCTCTGCCCCTCCCACAATGGGGAGATTTCCCCATAGAAGTTTGTGTCTGCCCCTCCCACAGTGGTGAGATTTCCCTGCAGTAGTTTGTATCTCTGCCCCTCCCACAATAGTGAGATTTCCTGCAGTAGTTTGTATCTCTGCCCCTCCCACAATGAGGAGATTTCCTGCAGTAGTTTGTGTCTCTGCCCCTCCCACAATGGTGAGATTTCCCTGCAGTAGTTTGTGTCTCTGCCCCTCCCACAATAGTGAGATTTCCCATAGTAGTTTGTGTCTCTGCCCCTCCCACAATGGGGAGATTTCCCCATAGAAGTTTGTGTCTGCCCCTTCCACAGTGGTGAGATTTCCTCCAGTAGTTTGTGTCTCTGCCCCTCCCACAATGGTGAGATTTCCCTCCTGTAGTTTGTGTCTTTGCCCCTCCCACAATGGTGAGATTTCCCTCCTGTAGTTTGTGTCTCTGCCCCTCCCACAATGGTGAGATTTCCCCATAGTAGTTTGTGTCTCTGCCCCTCCCACAATGGTGAGATTTCCTGCATTAGTTTGTGTCTCTGCCCCTCCCACAATGGTGAGATTTCCTGCATTAGTTTGTGTCTCTGCCCCTCCCACATCACCATGATAAAGTGGGGGAGGGTATCACCATCATTCATTTGGCTGTAATGGCTGCAGCAGAACTGAACCATCGCCAGGGAGTCAAATCTAAGACCATCACATGTCTGAAGAGACACAAATCCAACATGGCAGAAAAAACTGTTGCTTCTTTCCTGGGGGGTCACAATTGTTCTTTCAATCCATGAAATCTGTTTGGGCATCTAGAACTGAACGATGATTCACAGTCCATCCAATTCATCTTCGGTCGGTTTCCTTCGCTCTTCCAATTGCTTTTGATTGTGTCAGCATTTAAAAACCGATTGAAATCGGCTGAAAATTGCTGTGTGTATGACCAGCCAATGTGCCCTCCTGAAGACAGGATCTGCATGAAGTCGGTGTGCAGGGATCCCCATCAGACACACCTGGGGGAAGGACTCACCGTCTGCACCATTCAGCCTCATCTTCTGGCTGACTTCCTGTCCCCGGCCGAGCCTCTCCACCGCAACCAATCGCTTGTCATTCTCACCACATCCTGCACCCCGGCAAATGTCAGACTGCAGCTCCCAATACAGCTAAAAAACCAGACCCAACGGGGATCCCCGAGTGCCGCAGTAGTAAGAAATCACGTGATCTGCTCTTTTATCGTGTCAGAAAATCGTCATGGATGGAGCTGACGGAGGCGATGATGCAGAAAACAATATGCAGCGCGCTCGCAGTTTAAGGTCACATCCTATAGGAAAAAAAAAACAAAACAGCAGAAAAAAAAAGTTGTTTTTGTGCGTTCACGCATTTGGCGTTAATGCTTTCTATTGGGCGGAATATTAAAGTCCTGCGCCATTTTGATGCGATGCGATTTCAGCCATACAGTTTGTATGGCTGAATTCGCATTGCACAGACATCACATGTGATCTGCAAAGCAATGCGGTGCGAATCTGAACGCCCCCAATACTAAACTCCTGTAAATGTCTGGACACAGATAGAGGGACGTTTAGAGTCGGAGAAAAAAAGTCAAACGTTCGTAAAACTGTCATTTTTTAGCTCAAGTGTGCATGAGGCCTAAAGTGGTTCTGAGGCAGGGTAGTGATTTCAAATTCATGGAGGTCCGATTAGTAAAATTTTCTTCCAACAGAGGTCCAAATCGCATTTTTTGTGCGACGACTCCGATTCTGTACGTCACAGCCTAGATGTGCAGGTATGACAGCCATTCATTTGATAGGGCTGCTGTGCCTGCGTTTTCTTCTGGGAAAAGGTCCTGGCAGGTTTTTAAAAACGCATGGAAACTGCATGGTGCGTTTGTACCATGCAATTTCCATGTGCAAGAAACCGCACCTTGTATTTCAGTACGTTTAAGAGTCAGTGGTACCACTGCCCCTTTCGCTTCCCCCGCACAGCACTGCCCCCTTCACATCACCTCCCCCATACACAGCACTTCACATATCACCCCCAAAGCACCGCCCCCTTCATATATCACCACCAAAGCACCGCCCCCTTCGTATATTGCCCCAAAGCACCGCCCCCTTCATATATCACCCCCAAAGCACCGCCCCCTTCATATATGGCCCCCAAAGCACCGCCCCCTTCATATATCACCCCCAAAGCAATGCCCCCTTCATATATCACCCCCAAAGCACCGCCTCCTTCATATATCACCCCCAAAGCACCGCCCCCTTCAGATATCACCCCAAAGCATCGCCCCCTTCAGATATCACCCCAAAGCATCGCCCCCTTCAGATATCACCCCCAAAGCATCGCCTCCTTCAAATATCACCCCCAAAGCACCGCCCCCTTCGTATATTGCCCCAAAGCACCGCCCCCTTCATATATCACCCCCAAAGCACCGCCCCCTTCATATATGGCCCCCAAAGCACCACCCCCTTCATATATCACCCCCAAAGCACCGCCCCCTTCATATATCACCCCCAAAGCATCGCCTCCTTAACATATCACCCCCAAAGCACCGCCCCCTTCACATATCACCCCCAAAGCACCGCTCCCTTCGTATATCATCCCCAAAGCACCACCCCCTTCATATATCACCCCCAAAGCATCGCCCCCTTCACATATCACCCCCAAAGCATCGCCCCCTTCGCATATCACACCCAAAGCTCTGTCCCCTTTATATATCACCCCCAAAGCACCACTCCCCTTTACATATCACCCCCAAAGCATTGCCTCCTTCATATATCACCCCCAAACCATCGCCTCCTTCATATATCACCCCCAAAGCATCGCCTCCTTCATATATCACCCCCAAAGCACCGCCCCTTCATATATCACCCCCAAAGCACTGTCCCCTTTATATATTACCCCAAAAGCATCACCCCCTTCATGTATCACCCCCAAAGCTCTGTCCGCTTCACATATCACCCCTAAAGAATCCAGAATTACTGGCCGGGGTCATGTGATATGGAGCAGATGATAATGGAGGAGTCCCATGATTCAGGGCAGTTACTGGTGGAGGTCATGTGATATGGGGCAGATGATAATGGAGGAGTCACATGATTCAGGGCAGTTATTGGTGGAGGTCATGTAATATGGGGCAGATGATAGTGGAGGAGTCACATGATTCAGGGCAGTTATTGGTGGAGGTCATGTAATATGGGGCAGATGATAGTGGAGGAGTCACATGATTCAGGGCAGTTATTGGTGGAGGTCATGTGATATGGGGCAGATGATAGTGGAGGAGTCACATGATTCAGGGCAGTTACTGGTGGAGGTCATGTGATATGGGGCAGATGATAATGGAGGAGTCCCATGATTCAGGGCAGTTACTGGTGGAGGTCATGTGATATGGGGCAGATGATAATGGAGGAGTCCCATGATTCAGGGCAGTTACTGGTGGAGGTCATGTGATATGGGGCAGATGATAATGGAGGAGTCCCATGATTCAGGGCAGTTACTGTCCGGGGTCATGTGATATGGTGCAGACGGTCTTGTTGTCTTAAGCAGCAATCACTGTCACATTTATTGGAGGAATGATTTTTGGGCAAAATTTGAAGCTGTCAGCAAACCAGAGACTCAGCTGACGGCAACTTCCTGAAATTCGGAGAGAGAATGGCCTCATACAAGTAATACCAATGTCTGAGGTTACGTGACTTATAGACCAGAATCTATCCATGTCTCCGATAGTAAGAAGGAGCGCAGCACAGCCACCATGAGGGTCCCTTGTCCTCCTGCAGGAAAGTTATAGCTTATTCCTCTTCTAAAAAATGAAAGTAAAATCTGTGAAATGTAGAATAAAATGTCTGACACGGATCAGCCCCCTGCTGCAGCCCCTCACCTTGTGACTTGCTACAAAGTTACCATGTACAGTCTGATCACTGGGGGAGGGGAGACTGAGGAAATGCTTAATCCTGCCCACAGCAGACTGATGACATCATCTCAGCCTAGACAAAGTCACTGAGTGTGTGAAGTGTGTAAGATAGAGCAGACTGCGGGGAACAAGAACAAATGATATAGAGAAAGAAATCCACATAATAATGATATAATAATATATTGACATATTGATGATATTTATCCAGTCAAATGGAGAAAAATAAGCAAATTTTGGGGATTGTCAGTTGTAATTTTATGAGTGTCCTCATTGATGACAAACCAGATATCTCATGTCATGTAACCAGACAGACTTTCCAATCATTTCTCTAATCATCTCTCTCTCTTATTCTGTTTTCTTTGGTAGAATTCAACATTTTAAAAAATGCATCAAATTCATCCATGAGTGTCGCCTGCATGGAGGAGGATGCCTGGTACACTGGTCAGTATCCACCCCAAGCTGGTCATTCATAGCGGAGAGGAGCTCTAAAAATGTATAATAATATTAGTGTGTGACTGTGGAGGGGGCATTAGAGTGTAAGTTCCTCTGGTGCAGAGACTAGTGTGGCTGGCTCAGTGTTCTCTGTACAGCACTGCGGTATATGTCAGAGCAATATGAATGTATAATAATAGTGTGTGACTGTGGGGGAACATTAGAGTGTAAGCTCCTCTGGGGCAGAGACTGATGTGGCTGATTCAGTGTCTAGAGGCTGCATGTATAACATTAATGGTGATATTATAATGAATGTATCCCCCATATATTAGGAACGGAATGTTAGGTCCTCTCTCTTGGTGTTCTCCACTATTGGACAAAAACCAGACTACCATGCAGGAAAAAAACCCATTGATATAACGCAGCCCCTTCGATGAGTTGGCGATTACACTTCCGATTACACATCGCCGCAAATATTTACTGTACTATAGCTGGCACTACTGATGACGATGTGAGTAGTAGTCCCCCCCATATAGTGACACAGATCACAGTGATGATAAGAGTGATATTGGCCAGGAGAGTCTCTGAAAACCACGGTGTGTGCGTCAGCTGTGCGCAGACGGTGTGTCACCTGGCGCTCCCCGTGTGGTCGGACATGACGGGGGGGTTTCTGCAGGGGGGTCTCTGAATTCACCGACTTGCTGTCATCCTAGATTATATTTTGAGGGCATTTTAAGCAGCAGTTAACCTAAAACATAAAGTCATTATCATCAATGTATTTATCATTTGTGGGCATTTACTATATTAAAAGGTGAGAAATAAACTGTATATAAAGCCCAAATGGAACGCACATACAACATATTCCTGGAAGCATCTCACATTTGGAAAATGCATAGAAGCATCAGCGTTTACGTGGGCACAGGGCCGTGTTTTTTTATGTAATTCATTTTTTAATTAAAATATGTGAGCCACCGGCGCAAAAAAATACAAAAATTGTATATGTGTAGCCTAATTTAAGTGAAATTATTGTTTGTTGCAGTCAAAAAAGCATTCCACCTTTTGGGTGGAGTGAAAAAAATTGAAAACAAAAAATTGTCGACTACGCTAACCCCTATCTTATATTAATTAAATAAATCAAGAAACACCACTCTTATTATAACAGTGAATATATACATATGACAGTGGAACCCCCCCCCCCCCCCAAAATATACACAAAATATACCACTATATTCTATTGTGCAATTCAACCAATGTCTGTGCCACATCCAATATGTCAACATTAGCCTTTATTCAGGGGTCTCAAACTGGTGGCCCTCCATGACACATTGCAAGGCTGTACTGTTACAAGCATGACTCCCACAGACAGAGGCATGATGGGACTTGTAGTTCCGCAACAGCTGGAGGGCCGCCAGTTTGAGACCCCTGCTTTAGATGGTATACCAAAACAACACCACAAAAACTCCCTTACCCCATCAATATAGCAAATTTTATATCAAATAATAAATGAATAAAAATTATAAGTGTCCAGTGTTTCTGTTGGATTGAATATACCAGCTAATTATAACTAGTGAGTACGTTTCCAAGCAGCCCCTACGCGTTTCACAAATATTGAAGCTTCCTGATGACGCAGTTGTATTTGCGAAACGCGTAGAGGCTGCTGGGAAAAATACGACGTCACTTCCTGCCAGGCGAAAGCGAGGCTTGAGGCGCACGCCGACATACGGCGATACTTTCACCCATTTAAAACCGCTGGATAGGCTTGGTGCCGGCTTATGGGCACATTTGAAGGTGAGTTTTATAATCTTGTTTTAAACCTTTTAAAGAAAACAGTACATATATACTGCGCAATGATCATTGTTTATTTCTTATGGGGACGGATATCTCTTGTACCGATACTATTGGGAAAAGCATAGGCAAAGAATCCTGAGTGGAGTGGTTATCCCATTAATGAACCAAAGGCGTGCTGACACCTATATCTGGTGAGTGGCTAATCCATATGGTGGTGGTGTTGTCACAATATTGGTGGAACCAGCTGTACGGAACCACAGGGGATGGGGATAGAAGCACACGGAAGTAGTTTATTCACATTGGAGAGTTGCACTGGGACTTGCAAAATTTATATTTTTCTACTCACTAATAATAATTAGTTGGTGTATCCAATCCAACAGAAACACTGGACACCTATAATTTTTATTCATTTGATTTACAATTTGCTATATTGATGGGGTAAGGGAGTTTTTGTGGTGTTGTTTTGGTGTACCATCTAAAGGCTAATGTTGACATATTGGATGTGACACAGACATTGGTTGAATTGCACAATAGAATATAGTGGTATATTTTGTGTGTGTATATATATATATATATATATATAATATACAGTGGAACCTCGAATTACGAGCATAATCCGTTCCAGGACTATGCTCGTAATCCAAAGTACTCGCATATGAAAGCGAGTTTTCCCATTGAAGTCAATGGAAACGAAAATAATTTGTTCCGCATTGACTTTAATGGGATGCAATACCGCATGCGGCCAGAGGCGGGGGGGGGGCGCCGGAGAGCCTCGGAAACGGCCGAAAAGGCCTGAGGACACTTCGGCGGACCACGGCAAACTTTGGAAAGACTTCCTACCTGAGATTTGCCGAGGTCAGCCGAAGTGTCCTCGGGCCTTTCCGTGCATTTCCGAACGGCGCCGATCGGCTGCAATCGGTGGCATTCGGCTCTGCTCGGCTCCGGCGCCCCCCCCCACCTTAGGCCAAAAGCGGTACTGCACACCACTTTGGTCTGAATCCTGATCGTTTTGCGAGACAAAAACTCGAAAAACCGAGTTCCGATTTTTAAAAATACAGTACTCGTATCGCGAAACGCTTGTTAAGCGCGTTACTCGCAATCCGAGTTTCCACTGTATATATATATATTTTGGGGGTTTCACGGTCATAGGTATATATTCACTGTTATAATAAAAGTGTTGTTTTTTGATTTTTTTCTATTAATATAAGATAGGGGTTAGCGCAGTCGACATTTTTTTGTTTATAATCATTTTTTAATGCCTGGAAACATCTGTGTTCACGTAGTCTTGTTCTGTTTCAAATGGCGCGTTATGTGTGGACATACCTCCTTAGACCCAGTCTGTCCTGACAATATGGGCACCTGCTGACTTGGCACAATCTACAGGCTGCTTAACTCTTCAATAAGACACAGAAGTCAAATCCAACACTACTACATTACTACATTACTACATTTTTACTACATTATTAGGGATAATTGCAGAACAAAGGATGTTTTCCCAATCTTTTGAAGTGTAAAAAGTCAATAGCTTTCCTAAGCCCTGTCTCTGTGTAAAACTAAAGCAGACCATAAATGATTCAATTTTCTTTCCTTCCATTGATGGAAGGAAATTAAATGCTCGATTCTCCCATCAACAAAGTCAGTAGTGATGGAGGAATGTCTCCCACAGCACTATTGTGTTCTGCCGGCTAAGGAGCTCTGGGAGCCTTCTTGGCTGCAGAATACAATGATTACTGCTAGCCGCTATAGCCGCTGGCAGTAATCTTATGTAAAAAATCAAACAGGCTAGTTGTACCTGGATCTGTTAATGGATCATACTGTTGAACTGTACTGTTGATGGATCGACTTGGGTACAATCAGCCTGCCTATTGATGGATCGAATCTTGGCTGGTTCCTGTTGAACTGGACGAATTGTGATCCAAGTATGACTGGCTTAACACTGACTGAGGGATTATAGAAGAAGTGGGGTTGATCTAGCTAGGAGTAAATCAAGTAGCTCTAAACAGGAGGGGGGACAGAGGAAGACGCCAAAATTATATTATAAAACAAGTTGTAGTGCCACAAAACCACCACTAGATGTCAGCATACTACAGAAAGGTTGAATGCAGTTCAATACAATAAGACATAAAAAATACATGAACGTGGGGCAGAACACGTCTCAAAGTGGAGAAGGCCCCTGAACCCGGATCTCTCTTTTCTTCATTGTATCCAAACAAACTGAAAAAAAAAAAAATTGGCTTTACACACACTTTAATTTTTCGCTTTTTTGCCTGGAAACTTGACCTCTGACAGCTCTGCCAATTTGTAAATGTAAAATTTACAGTGACTTGAAAAAGTATTCACACCCCTTGAAATTTTCCACATTTTGTCATGTTACAACCAAACACGTAAATGTATTTTATTGGGATTTTATGTGATAGACCAACACAAAGTGGCACATAAAATTGTGAAGTGGAAGGAAAATGATAAATGGTTTTCAACATATTTACAAGTAAATATGTGAAAAGTGTGGGATACATTTGTATTCAGCCCCCCGGAGTCAATACTTTGTAGAACCTCCTTTCACTGCAATTACAGCTGCAAGTCTTTTTGGGGATGTCTCTACCAGCTTTGCACATCTAGAGAGGACATTTTTGCCCATTCTTCTTTTCAAAATAACTCAAGCTCTGTCAGATTGGATGGAGAGCGTCTGTAAACAGCAATTTTCAAGTCTTGCCACAGATTCTCAATTGGATTTAGGTCTCAACTTTGCCTGAGCCATTCTAACACATGAATATGCTTTGATCTAAACCATTCCATTGTAGCTCTGGCTTTATGATTAGGGTCGTTGTCCTGCTGGAAGGTGAACCTCCGCCCCAGTCTCAAGTCTTTTGCTGACTCTAACAGGTTTTCTTCTAAGATTGTCCTGTATTTGTCTCCATCCATCTTCCCATCAACTCTGACCAGCTTCCCTGTCCTTGCTGAAGAAAAGCTGCCACCACCATGTTTCACGGTGGGGATGGAGTGTTCAGCGTAGGGTTGCCACCTGTACGGGAATGACCCGGACAGTCCGGGTTTTGACAGCTGTGCCCGGGTTTCTCTCCTCCTGAAACCCGGACACAGCAGCATAGGCTCCAGAAGTGAGTGTTCATATCTGTGAGAACTGAGAAGTGAGTGTTTATATCTCCAGCCCACCAGCAGTTTAGCGCCCCCCCGCTCCTGTAGCTGAGACTGCGCTCCGTCCTGCTGTGTCCCGTCAGCAGCGTGACCCCCTCCTGTCGGATGCACACTCTCAAACAGCACCTGCTCCCCGGACGGCTCCTGTCCTGTGTGGCTTCAGTGGTGACAGTTCCCCTCCATCCACTTCTCCCCCATCAGTGTGCCTATGCCGATCGGCAAATGCAGCCTGCCCCGAATGTGCTCTCTCCCGCCAGCAGCAACGCTCCCCCCGGACCCCCCTCCTTCTCCTGCTCCAGCAGGGCTAATGATTTTTGGCAGTTTCACTGGTGAGTTGGTCCCAGTCCGGTCCCCCTCACCCCTGTCAATGCAGTGCTAGGCTAATGAATCCTGAAGGCTACAGTTCATTGTGTGCTCTCTTCCCCAGCACCAAGCCACCCCCCCTCTTCTGTCAGCCCCCCCCCTCCTCTTCTGTCAGCCCCCCCCCTCCTCTTCTGTCAGCCCCCCCCCTCCTCTTCTGTCAGCCCCCCCTCTCTCTTCTGTCAGCCCCCCCCTCCTCCTCTGTCAGCCCCCTCCTCCTCTCTGTCAGCCCCCTCCTCCTCTCTGTCAGCCCCCCCCTCCTCTTCTGTCAGCCCCCCTCCTCCTCTGTCAGCCCCCTCCTCCTCTCTGTCAGCCCCCTCCTCCTCTCTGTCAGCCCCCCCTCCTCTTCTGTCAGCCCCCCCTCCTCTTCTGTCAGCCCCCCCTCCTCTTCTGTCAGCCCCCCCCCTCCTCTTCTGTCAGCCCCCCCTCCTCTTCTGTCAGCCCCCCCCTCTTCTTCTGTCAGCGCCCCCCTCCTCTTCTGTCAGCCCACCCCTCCTCTTCTGTCAGCCCCCCCTCCTCTTCTGTCAGCCCCCCTCCTCCTCTTCTGTCAGCCCCCCCTCCTCCTCTTCTGTCAGCCCCCCTCCACTTCTGTCAGCCCCCCCTCCTCTTCTGTCAGCCCCCCTCCTCTTCTGTCAGCCCCTCCTCCTCTTCTGTCAGCCCCCCCTCCTCCTCTTCTGTCAGCCCCCCCTCCTCCTCTTCTGTCAGCCCCCCCCTCCTCCTCTTCTGTCAGCCCCCTCCTCCTCCTCTTCTGTCAGCCCCCCTCCTCTTCTGTCAGCCCCCCCTCCTCTTCTGTCAGCCCCCCTCCTCTTCTGTCAGCCCCTCCTCCTCTTCTGTCAGCCCCCCCCCTCCTCCTCTTCTGTCAGCCCCCCCCTCCTCCTCTTCTGTCAGCCCCCCCCTCCTCCTCTTCTGTCAGCCCCCCCCTCCTCCTCTTCTGTCAGCCCCCCCTCCTCCTCTTCTGTCAGCCCCCCTCCTCTTCTGTCAGCCCCCCTCCTCTTCTGTCAGCCCCCCTCCTCTTCTGTCAGCCCCTCCTCCTCTTCTGTCAGCCCCCCCCTCCTCCTCTTCTGTCAGCCCCCCCCCTCCTCCTCCTCTGTCAGCCCCCTCCTCCTCTCTGTCAGCCCCCTCCTCCTCTCTGTCAGCCCCCCCCCTCCTCTTCTGTCAGCCCCCCCTCCTCTTCTGTCAGCCCCCCCCTCCTCTTCTGTCAGCCCCCCCTCCTCTTCTGTCAGCCCCCCCCTCCTCTTCTGTCAGCCCCCCCTCCTCTTCTGTCAGCGCCCCCCTCCTCTTCTGTCAGCCCACCCCTCCTCTTCTGTCAGCCCACCCCTCCTCTTCTGTCAGCCCCCCCTCCTCTTCTGTCAGCCCCCCCCTCCTCTTCTGTCAGCGCCCCCTCCTCTTCTGTCAGCCCACCCCTCCTCTTCTGTCAGCCCCCCCTCCTCTTCTGTCAGCCCTCCTCCTCCTCTTCTGTCAGCCCCCCCTCCTCCTCTTCTGTCAGCCCCCCTCCTCTTCTGTCAGCCCCCCCTCCTCTTCTGTCAGCCCCCCTCCTCTTCTGTCAGCTCCTCCTCCTCTTCTGTCAGCCCCCCCTCCTCCTCTTCTGTCAGCCCCCCCTCCTCCTCTTCTGTCAGCCCCCCCCTCCTCCTCTTCTGTCAGCCCCCTCCTCCTCCTCTTCTGTCAGCCCCCCTCCTCTTCTGTCAGCCCCCCCTCCTCTTCTGTCAGCCCCCCTCCTCTTCTGTCAGCCCCTCCTCCTCTTCTGTCAGCCCCTCCTCCTCTTCTGTCAGCCCCCCCCTCCTCCTCTTCTGTCAGCCCCCCCCTCCTCCTCTTCTGTCAGCCCCCCCCTCCTCCTCTTCTGTCAGCCCCCCTCCTCTTCTGTCAGCCCCCCCTCCTCTTCTGTCAGCCCCCCTCCTCTTCTGTCAGCCCCTCCTCCTCTTCTGTCAGCCCCCCCCTCCTCCTCTTCTGTCAGCCCCCCCCTCCTCCTCTTCTGTCAGCCCCCCCCTCCTCCTCCTCTGTCAGCCCCCTCCTCCCCCCTGTCAGCCCCCTCCTCCTCTCTGTCAGCCCCCCCCCTCCTCTTCTGTCAGCCCCCCCTCCTCTTCTGTCAGCCCCCCCTCCTCTTCTGTCAGCCCCCCCCTCCTCTTCTGTCAGCGCCCCCCTCCTCTTCTGTCAGCCCACCCCTCCTCTTCTGTCAGCCCACCCCTCCTCTTCTGTCAGCCCCCCCTCCTCTTCTGTCAGCCCCCCTCCTCCTCTTCTGTCAGCCCCCCTCCTCCTCTTCTGTCAGCCCCCCTCCTCTTCTGTCAGCCCCCCCTCCTCTTCTGTCAGCCCCCCCTCCTCTTCTGTCAGCCCCCCTCCTCTTCTGTCAGCGCCCCCCTCCTCTTCTGTCAGCCCACCCCTCCTCTTCTGTCAGCCCCCCTCCTCTTCTGTCAGCCCCCCTCCTCCTCTTCTGTCAGCCCCCCCTCCTCCTCTTCTGTCAGCCCCCCTCCTCTTCTGTCAGCCCCCCTCCTCTTCTGTCAGCCCCCCTCCTCTTCTGTCAGCCCCTCCTCCTCTTCTGTCAGCCCCCCCCTCCTCCTCTTCTGTCAGCCCCCCCTCCTCCTCTTCTGTCAGCCCCCCCTCCTCCTCTTCTGTCAGCCCCCCCTCCTCTCTGTCAGCCCCCTCCTCCTCTCTGTCAGCCCCCCTCCTCCTCTCTGTCAGCCCCCCTCCTCCTCTCTGTCAGCCCCCCTCCTCTCTGTCAGCCCCCTCCTCCTCTCTGTCTGCCCCCCTCCTCTCTGTCTGCCCCCCTCCTCTGTCAGCCAGCCCCCCTCCTCTCTGTCAGCCCCCCTCCTCTGTCAGCCCCCCTCCTCTCTGTCAGCTGTCAGCCCCCCTCCTCTGTCAGCCCCCCCTCCCCTCTGTCTGCCCCCCTCCCCTCTGTCTGCCCCCCTCCTCTCTGTCAGCCCCCCTCCTCTCTGTCAGCCCCCCTCCCCTCTGTCTGCCCCCCTCCTCTCTGTCTGCCCCCCTCCCCTCTGTCTGCCCCCCCTCCCCTCTGTCTGCCCCCCCTCCTCTCTGTCAGCTACCCCCAAACAGCACGCACTTCCCCCAGCTTCAGCGGGGCTAATGTCCTGCAGCCGGGTCACACTGCACTGTCTGTGCGCTCTCTCTCTCCCACCCAGCCGCCAGCGCCGATGCCGCCAGAGACAGTGAATGGAGGGCCACTGGACTGGTATCCTAGCAAACAGGGACACTTTTGCAGGAGAAAGCATGGTATTACAGACTCCGCCCCTAACAGGTTCACACATCTTTGCAGCGGCTCCTGGGAGGTAAGGGTTTTTTTTGTCTCGCTGTAATGGAGTTTTCTATTGGGGGGGCACAGGCACTGTCTGATATTTAATCTGTTACTTATCACTGCTCTACTGACACCATCCACTGCTCTACTGACACCATCCACTGCTCTACTGACACCGTCCACTGCTCTGACACCATCCACTGCCCTACTGACGCCATCTACTGCTCTACTGACACCATCCACTGCCCTACTGACACCGTCCACTGCCCTACTGACACCGTCCACTGCCCTACTGACACCGTCCACTGCCCTACTGACACCGTCCTCTGCCCTACTGACACCGTCCACTGCCCTACTGACACCGTCCTCTGCCCTACTGACACCGTCCTCTGCTCTACTGACACCGTCCACTGCTCTACTGACACCATCCACTGCTCTACTGACACCATCCACTGCTCTACTGACACCATCCTCTGCCCTACTGACACCGTCCACTGCTCTACTGACACCGTCCACTGCTCTACTGACACCATCCTCTGTTCTACTGACACCGTCCACTGCTCTACTGACACCGTCCACTGCTCTACTGACACCGTCCACTGCTCTACTGACACCGTCCACTGCTCTACTGACACCGTCCACTGCTCTACTGACACCGTCCACTGCCCTACTGACACGTCCACTGCTCTACTGGCTGACAATTCTTTTATTAATCAAATCACATTTTATGAGTACACAAATGCTTTTGTTTTATTTAACCATGCCCCTTTAAGCCCCCCCCCCCCACTCTTAATGCAATTTGGCCACAACCACTGTTCACCGTAGTACACCTCATTACTACTCTCATTGGGTAACCCAAGAGGTGTCCCAGGTATTTTACAATTCTATAGAGTGTACTACAAAAAAATTGCCGTGCGACGTGAAAGTGTTCGGGTTTGGCTTCAAGAAAAGGTGGCAGCCCTAGTTCAGCGTGATGTGCAGTGTTAGTTTTCTGCCACACATAGCGTTTCCTTTTAGGCCAATTTTGGTCTCATCTGACCAGAGCACCTTCTTCCACATGTTTGCTGTGTCCCCCACATGGCTTCTCACAAACTGCAAACAGGACTTCTTATGGCTTTTTTTCAACAATGTCTTTCTTCTTGTCACTCTTCCATAAAGACCAGATTTGTGGAGAACACGACTAATAGTTGTCCTGTGGACAGATTCTCCCACCTGAGCTGTGGATCTCTGCAGGTCCTCCAGAGTTACCATGGGCCTCTTGGCTGCTTCTCTGATGAATGCTCTCCTTGCCCGGCCGGTCAGTTTAGGTGGACGGCCATGTCTTGGTAGGTTTGCAGTTGTGCCATACTCTTTCCATTTTCGGATGATGGATTGAACAGAGCTCTGTGAGATGTTCAAAGCTTGGGATATTTTTTTATAACCTAACCCTGCTTTATACTTAACCACAACTTTATCCCTGACTTGTCTGGTGTGTTCCTTGGCCTTCATGATGCTGTTTGTTCACTAAGGTTCTCTAACAAACCTCTGAGGGCTTCACAGAACAGCTGTTTTTATAATGAGATTAAATTACACACAGGTGGTCTCTATTTACTAATTAGATGACTTCTGAAGGCAATTGGTTCCCCTAGATTTCAGTTAGGGGTATCGGAGTAAAGGGGGCTGAATACAAATGCACGCCACACTTTTCAGATATTTATTTGTAAAAAAAAATTGTGCAACTTTGTGTTGGTCTATCATATAAAATCCGAATAAAATACGTTTATAATTTGGTTGCAACATGACAAAATGTGGAAAAGTTCAAGGGGTATGAATACTTTTTCATGGCACTGTATAAAGCTGCTCTGGTCCATTTCTGGCCAAAGCAGAAAACAAAAATGTGACGAAGTCTACATTTATAGACGGATTTGGCGAATATTGCCAAATGATGCCGTCCTAAACCGGGTGCAGCCCCAAAAAAATCCAGCGGAGGAGCCGGGAGAAGGAACTCTTGTCCTTTCGTAAAATATATTTTTTGTGGCATTTCATTATTTTTATTCTGCATTGCAACATCGATTCTGTCCATGAGAATCTCTATATAAACTGGAGGAAATCCGCTGAAGCAGCAAATCGGGAGAAAAGCGATTGTCACAGCAATTATTTCTGCTGATTTTTCATAAATAGGCCCCTCAATGGTGTTCACAGCTCAACTTCTTAAAGGAAATCTCCACTTTTTGCTAAAATGTTATGATGTAATAGAGATCATTTCTACGCAAGCCATTTTCACCTAAGTGGAAGAGTGACAATGCCTCCTGGTAGCCCCCTCCAGCCAGATATACTCACCCATCCAGCCTGAGTAAGCTTTAGAGTCTGATGGTGTCACTGCTCCACCCACATGGCCAATGATTGGCTGCACAGGGCCAAGCACTGTCACATGGCAGTGGTAACATCCCCCCCCATGCCCAGCAGGCTGCTTCACCTCAATGGGATAGTGACAATGCCTCCCAATTGCCCCCTCCAGCCCAATATACTCACCCATCCAGAGTAAGTTTTGGAGTCCCTGCCCCACCTATGTGACTATTGATTGGCTGCTCAGGCTTAAGTACTATCATGTAATGCCCCGTACACACGGTCGGATTTTCCGACAGAAAATGTGTGATAGGACCTTGTTGTCGGAAATTCCGACCGTGTGTGGGCTCCATCACACATTTTCCATCGGATTTTCCGACACACAAAGTTTGAGAGCAGGATATAAAATTTTCCGACAACAAAATCCGTTGTCGGAAATTCTGATCGTGTGTACAGAAATCCGACGCACAAAGTGCCACGCATGCTCAGAATAAATTAAAAGATGAAAGCTATTGGCCACTGCCCTGTTTATAGTCCCGACGTACGTGTTTTTTACGTCACCGCGTTCAGAACGATCGGATTTTCCGACAACTTTGCGTGACCGTGTGTATGCAAGACAAGTTTGAGCCAACATCCGTCGGAAAAAATCCTAGGATTTTGTTGTTGGAATGTCCGAACAAAGTCCGACTGTGTGTACGGGGCATTCGAGCGGTAACAAGTTCCCCCCCATACTTGGCCAGCCTGCTTTGTTACAGCAATGCATTGAGGGCTCTGATGAAGTGAGGATGTGACAATGGAGCGCGGATAGGTGAGTATACCTTATCTGGGGGGGGGGTTGGGCTATAAGTTGACAATGTCACTTTACCCTGAATGGACAGTGGGATTGATTTACTAAAGGAGAGGATGTTCACTTTAAAAAGGAATTTTCACTTTGCAAAGTGAATTTTTTCTTATTTAAGGGCTAGTTCACTTGTGCGGCTAAACTGCCGCCTGTCTGAAAAATGATCCATGGTGAATCACTTTTCAGAGGGTGTTTGACAGGTGCTGAGGAGGTAATATGTCACCTCCTCACTGCCTGCTTTAAACTTCAAAATACTGAACCACTATTCTGCAAGTATGTGCATTGCACGCGATTGCGGGGCAGCCCTGTTCGCCGGATCTATCTATCTATCTATCTATCTATCTATCTATCTATCTATCTATCTATCTATCTATCTATTGATTATCTATCTATCTATCTATCTATCTATCTATCTATCTATCTATCTATCTATCTATCTATTGATTATCTATCTATCTATCTATCTATCTATCTATCTATCTATCTATTGATTATCTATCTATCTATCTATCTATCTATCTATCTATCTATCTATCTATCTCTCTATCTATCTATCTAGATATCGAACTGTGCAAAAGTTTTAGTCAGTTGTTAAAAAATGCTGTAAATGAAGAAAGCTTTCCCGAGATAGAAGTGTTAATAGTTTATTTTTGTCAATGAACAAAATGTAAAGTAAATGAACAGCAGAGAAATCCAAATCAAATCAATATTTGGAGTGACCACCCCTTTGCCTTCAAATCAACATCAATTCTTCTAGGTACTCTTACACACAGTTTTTGAAAGAACTCAGCAGGTAGGTTGGTCCAAACATCTTGGAGAACTAAGCACAGATTTGCTGTGGATGTCGGCTGCCTCAAATCCTTCCGTCTCCCTAAGTAATCCAAGACAGACTCCATGATGGGGGCCAATCACACACCTCCCTCATGGTATGACATGATGGACACCATTGATCCTGACCAAATATCCAACTCTGTTAGCAAAAATGCAGCCCCAAACTTGCAAGGAACCTCCACCGTGCTTCACAGTTGGCTGCAGACACTCATTATTGTACGGCTCTCCAGCCCTTCACCAACAAACTGCCTCCTGCTACAGCCAGATATTTCACATTGTGACTCATCAGTCCAGAGCACCCGCTGACATTTTTCTTTCCCAGTTCCTATGTTTTACTGCATAGTTATTATTATTATTATTATTATACGCGATTTGTATAGCGCCAACAGTTTACGAAGCGCTTTACAATGTATAAGGGGGACAAGACAATTGCAGTACAGTTCAATACAAAAGGTACAGGAGGGCCCGGCTTGTAGAGCTTACATTCTAAAGGGAGGGGGTGGTAGTACAAAAGGTAATAGCTGCAGAGAATGAATTGCTGTAGTTGAGTCACTTAGCCTTGTTTCCGTGCCGGAGGCTTTTTGTCCACAATTCTTCCATGAAGATCTCTTCTGGCCAGACTTCTCCGGACAGTAGATGGGTGTAGCTGGGTCCCACTGGTTTCCGCCTATTCTGTGCTGATGGCGCTGCTGGACATCTTCCAATGGGGAAAGGAAGTACTGTAAGCATGATGTGTCTTTCACCTGCTGCGTTAAGTTTCCTTGGCCGACCACTGTGTCTACGGTCCTCAATGTTTCCCATTTCTTTCTGCTTCTTCAAAAGGACTTGCACAGGACATCTTGAAACTCCAGTCTGCTTTGAAATCTTTGCCTGGGAGAGACCTTACTGATGCAGTATAACTACCTTGTGTCTTGTTGCTGTGCTCAGTCTCGCCATGATGTATGACCTGCCACATGAAACTGTCTTCCACAACCTCACCTTAGTAGCAGAGTTTGGCTGTTCTTCACCCCGTTTTAAAGGGGTTTGTAAACCCTCATGGTTTTCCACCTTAATGCATTCTGTGCATTAAGGTGAAAAACCTCCTGTGATGCAGCAGCCCCCCAGAGCCCCCCTTTTACTTACCTGAACCCGGTATTTCCAGCGACGGGGACGAGCACACCAGCTTCAGCCGGTGTCTCGGGTCCTGATTGGATAGATTGATAGCAGCGCAAGCCATTGGCTCCCATGGCTGTCAATCAAATCCAATGACGCTGGGCTGAGTCCTGCTGTCTGTGTCAATAGATGCAGCAGCAGGACACGGGAGCGCGCCCGCACGAGTGCCCCAAGGGAGAGCGGCTCTCCAACGTGGCACTTGAAAAGAGGAGGAGCCAGGAGCGCCGTTGAGGGACTCCAGAAGAGGAGGCAAAACCAACTGCACAGAGGAGGTAAGTATGACATGTTTGTTTTATTTTTTTAAAACAAACCTTTAGTTACCCTTTAAGCCTCCTAGAATGCTGTTTCTGTATCAGTTAATTACTGTGTTTCCTTCTACATATGAAATTGGTGATCATTAGCACCTGCTTAATCATACACCTGACTGTAAACCTACAAAAACCCTGACTTTGTGCAAGTGTACCAAGTGTGCAAGTGTAAGAACTGATGTTGGTTTGAAGCCAAAAGGGGGGGGGGGGCAGGGGCACATCAAATATTAAATTGATTAAGATCTTCTGTTTGCTCACATTGCATTTTGTAAATTGATACAAAGTATTCTTACTTTACAGCATTTCTTCACACCTGCCTAAAACTTTTGCACAGTGCTATATATAAATATATAGATATTGTTTTAAACTTGTAGCCATTCTATACTTTTTTATTTTTTCCGGTTCCTACACCTCGTCTTTCTATGGTATTATCATAAATCACAGGTATTTGCTGAACTTGTTGTGAATAACATGTTGCGCGTGTAGAAAGAGTTCCCATGCTGCTGCGGAAAATGCGATGTTCATAGCTGAGATAGACGAACGCAGGAAAGGTCGGCTCGGTTATTTGTCATAAAATGCACAAGAGGAAAAGATGAGTCACAGACCTCCATCAAAAACAATAGGCTCGGCGTTTCCTCTGATAGTGACTGTCATTCAGAAGTTTTTTGCTTTTTTTTTTTTTTTTAAAGTGGAACTTCACCTCCATGATGTCTTTTCCCCCCATGTGGTGTAATTGCTAGGCTCCTACTTGATGTTCTCAATTATATTGAACCCCCCGGGGATCTGTAGATTGTTGGCCTCCCCACAGTGTCTCCCCGGCATTGGTGTCCGGTATTGACTCCTAATTACTAGGGATGAGCCGAACACCCCCCCCCCCCGGTTCGGTTCGCAGCAGAACAGGCAAAAAATTTGTTCGAACACGCGAACGCCGTTAAAGCCTATGGGACAGGAACATAAAAGTGCTCATTTTAAAGGCTTATATGCAAGTTATTGTCATAAAAAGTGTTTGGGGACCCGGGTCCTGCCCCAGGGGACATGGATCAATGGAAACATTTTTTTTTTTTAAATGACTTTTTTTTTTCGGGAGCTGTGATTTTTAATAATGCTTAACAATAAAAGTTAAATATTCCTTTAAATTTCTTCTTCTGTCTTCCCGCTGCAATATCGCAGTGCCGCTATAAGTTGCTAATTGCCGACATTATTAGTATAAAAAATGTAATGAATTAAAAATTCCAGTATATATTCCATAGTTTGTAGACGCTATAACTTTTGCGCAAACCACTCAATATACGCTTATTGTGATCTTTTTTTAACCAGAAATATGTAGCGGAATACATATTGGCCTAAATATTTTTAGCACTGATCACTGTATTAGAGTCAGCGGTCCCCAAAAAAGCGTCAGAAGTGTCCGAATTTGTCCGCCGCAATGTCGCAGTCCTGTTATAAGTCGCTGATCGCCGACATTACTAGTAAAAAAAAAATAAATAAAAATTCCATAAATCTATCCCATAGTTTGTAGACGCTATAACTTACCGCAAACCAATCAATATATACTTTTTGGGATTTTTTTTTTTTTTAATATGAAGCAGAATATATATTGGCCAAAATTTTTGAATAAATTCGATTTTTTTAAATTTTTTTTTTTTATTGGATATGTTTTATAGCAGAGAGTAAGAAATATTGTTTGAACAACAACAAGTAATCTGTAAGGGGTGGGCCTTTTAGACGGTTATTCCCATGGATATAATAAAGTAGATCACAGAGATGCATATGGATATATAAAATGTTTTATTAATACATATACCATAACACACCAAAAAACAAGGGCAACAAAAGAGCCCACATGAATAAAAACACATTTACATGTATCAAGCATAATGTAACACGTGTCATGCAGAGACTGCCAACGTGTTTCCCGCCGCAGACTGCTTCTTCAGGACTTCATTATCCGTGTCTAACTCAAAGTATCTTAACCATTTCCCGCCCAAAGACGTCATTTGACATCTTTGACTTTCAGTAGGAATATCTGAATGATACCTGCAGCTACAAGCATCATTCAGATATCCTTGTTTTCAGCCGGCGACTCTGTGCACCATAAGAATGATCATAGCGGCAGTTCCGCTGCTTGATCGTTCTTACAGGCAACGGGAGGGGACAACCCCCCCCTCCCACCACCATCCGGTGCTTCTCCGGGCTCTCCCGTGCCATCGGGGACCCGGAGAAAGAATCGGCCGCCGCCGGATAACAACCATAGAGATTTCCGGTGACCAGATAGTCACCAGTCATCTCTATGACCATCGGAGGCCCGGGCGCGACGTTATGGCTGCGGATGTAAATAAAGCCGCGATCGCAGCTGGTTAGCATGAGATCGTGGATTTTTTTTTTTTACTATCTCATGCTTTCCAGCCTGGAGGAGAGATGTGGGGTCTTATTGACCCCGAATCTCTACATAAAGAGGACCTGTCACAAACGATTCCTATTACAAGGGATGTTTACATTCCTTCTAATAGGAATAAAAGTGATCAAAAAAAAAATATGTAAAAGAAAGTGTAAAAATTAAAAAAATAAAGTAAAATAAAATTTAAAAAAAATTTAAAATGCCCCTGTCCCCGGTAGCTCGTGCTCAAAAGAGAACGCACCCAAGTCCCACCCACATATGTAAACGCTGTTTAAACCACACATGTGAGGTATTGCTGCGTGCGTTAGAGTGCGAGCAACAATTCTAGCACTAGACCTCCTCTGTAACTCTAAACATGTAACCTGTAAAAAATGTTAAAGCGTCGCTTATGGAGATTTTTAAGCACCGAAGTCTGGCGTCATTTTAAAGCGTGACATGTTGGGTATCTATTTACTCGGCGTAACATCATCTTTCACATTATGCAAAAAAATTGGGCTAACTTTACTGTTTTGTTATTTTTTTTAAATCATGAAACTGATTTTTTTTAATTCCAAAAAAAAAAGTTTGAAAAATTGTTGCGCAAATACCGTGCGAGATAAAAAGTTGCAATGACCGCCATTTTATTCCCTAGGGTCTGCTGAAAAAAATATATAATGTTTGGGGGTTCTGAGTAATTTTCTAGCAAAAAAATAATGATTTTTACATGTAGGAGAGGAGTGCCAGAATAGGCCCGGTATGGAAGTGGTTAAAAACCTGCGTTGGATGTGTTGGAGCTAAGGGGAGACCATAATTGACACTGCATCTTGCTGGTATCGGGTAAGAGCAGAGAGCAAACCTCAAACATAATATCTGCATAAGAGAACAACGTGCTATGACATTAGGAAGCAGGGCTAAAAGTGTTGCCCAGGATATCTTTGGACCATCAATATTTGAACGGTGAAGCCACGTTCACCCAAATGTCCGCACCTCTGTTATATATGAAGGATAGAGGCAGATAATACCAATATACCAGCAAAAATACCAGCAAATGGTGTCCGGGTCTCCCAAAGACGCACTAGTCCAGCGGGACTACTAGGTATCTAGCAGGGAAAATAAATAAATCGATCTCTAGTACAAAGCAGCACACCATAAACACAATAACACTGGTGAGGCACACAGTTAACACCTTGATCGCCCTAGATGTTAACCCCCTTCCCAGTCATTAGTACAGTGACGGTGCATATTTTTAGTAGACTTGTGCAACTCGTTTAGCTCCTAATTCGTTTTCTAACGAATTTAGACAAATTCGAAAAAAATTCGAATGAACGAAAAACCCGTTTAACGAATTTTTCCGAAAGATTGTAAATTAGAATATTCGTGAATTAGAAAATATTAGAAAATACGAAAATTCAAATTTTGAAAATTTGAAAATCTGAAATAATAACTAACTAATAATAACTTAAAGTGGAGTTCCACTCAAAAGTGGAACTTCCACTCATTAGATTCCTCCCCCCCTCCGGTGACACAGTTGGGACCTTTCAGGGGGGAGGGGGGTACAGATACCTGTATATTACAGGTATCTGTACCCACTTCCGGCATAGATATCCGCAGAATCTGCGGGTATTTACGCCACTTCCTGCTCCCTCCCCGCTGCCTGCTGGGAAACACACGGGTCCCAGAGGCAGCAGGGACCATCCATATTGCGCTGCGCGACTCGCGCATGCGCAGTAGGGAACCGGGAAGTGTAGCCGCACGGCTTCACTTCCTGATTCCCTTACCGAAGATGGAGGCGGCAGCACCCGAGGACGGAGAGACGCTTCGGCCTCGGGTGCCGACATCGCGGGCGCCCTGGACAGGTAAGTGTCAATGTTTTAAAAGTCAGCAGCTGCAGTATTTGTAGCTGCTGACTTTTAAAAAAAATTTTTTCGGTGGCGCTCCGCTTTAACTATTACTAACTATTAAATTATAGGTATTGGAATTTCCTTTCGAATTTGGCTGTTAACGGAACAAATACAACTGCCGTATTTTGTTATTTAATGTTTTTTTTTCACAGTAAGGAAAAAAAAAAAAGAGGAAATAATAGTAACATAAACAGTTTTAAAGAGACAGTACAGCAGAATGTGTTTTTGTTGATCTTTCAAACAAGAGCTTACAATCTAAATGATAAGGCCAGCTCTGGACTAGGCACTGAGTGTTCTCTTTGGTTTCCTTGGCACAGCTTGGCCGGGGTGTCTCGGAGTACGACTGTTGTGGTCGCCTATCTGATGACAGTGACGACCTTTGGCTGGGAAGATTGTCTGAACGCTGTGAAGGCGGGCCGATCGTACGCAGACCCCAACCTCGGCTTCCAGCAGCAGCTGCAGGAGTATGAGATGACACTGGTGAAGGAGGTGAGCGAGACCTGAACGCTACCGAAATCCAAACTGGTCACATGACATGCAGCCAGCGTGCAACAATGTAACTCTCTCAACTTCCATATAATATTATTGTACAGTAAAACCTTGGATTACGAGCATAATTCCTTCCAAAAACACGCTTGTAAACCAAAGCACTTGTATATCAAAACGAATTTCCCCATAAGAAATAATGGAAACTCAGATGATTCATTCACAACGATTTATTCAGAAGTCCTTCAGTTTATAGTCCATATAAAAAGATTATAGCAATGTGACCAGGTTGTGTAACCATAAAATGTCCATCCACACTCCAATGTACCCCCACAGTTACACACTTCTGCCCCGTACACACGGTCGGACATTGATCGGACATTCCGACAACAAAATCCATGGATTTTTTCCGACGGATGTTGGCTCAAACTTGTCTTGCATACACACGGTCACACAAAGTTGTCGGAAAATCCGATCATTCTGAACGCGGTGACGTAAAACACGTACGTCAGGACTATAAACGGGGCAGTAGCCAATAGCTTTCGTCTCTTAATTTATTCTGAGCATGCGTGGCACTTTGTGCGTCGGATTTGTGTACACACGATCGGAATTTTGTTGTCGCAAAATTTTATAGCCTGCTCTCAAACTTTGTGTGTCGGAAATTCCGACGGAAAAAGTCCGATGGAGCCCACACACGATCGGAATTTCCGACAACACAATCCGATCGCACTTTTTCCGTCTGAAAATCCGACCGTGTGTACGGGGCATAAAATTATTATTCTAATTTATATTGCTCTGACATATACTGCAGTGCTGTACAGAGAACACTGAGCCAGTCACATCAGTCTCTGCACCAGAGGAGCTTACACTCTAATTTCCCCAATGCAGTCACACACTAATATTATTATACATTTACATAGCTCCAACATATACCGCAGTGTTATACAGAAAACACCAAGCCAGTTCCAACAGTCTCTGCCCCAGAGGAGCTTACACTCTAATGTCCCCTCCACAGTCACACACTATTATTATACCTTTATATAGCTCTGACATATACCGCAGTGCTGTACAGAGAACACCGAGCCAGTCACATCAGTCTCTGCACCAGAGGAGCTTACACTCTAATGTCCCCCGACAGTCACACACCTATCATTATTATTATAATTTTGATAGCTCTGACATATACCACAGTGCTGTACAGAGAACACTGAGCCCTACATATCAGTCTCTGCATCAGAGGAGCTTACACTCTAATTTGATCCCACAATCACACACTATTATTATTCTACATTTATATAGCTCTGACATATACTGCAGTGTTGTACAGAGAACACTGAGCCAGTCACATCAGCTTCTGCACCAGAGGAGCTTACACTCTAATTTCCCCAATGCAGTCACACACTATTATTATTATACATTTACATAGCTCCAACATATACCGCAGTGTTGTAGAGAAAACACCAGATGAAACGCCAGTTCCATCAGTCTCTGCACCAGAGGAGCTTACAGTCTAATGTCCCCCCACAGTTACATGCTATTATTATACCTTTATATAGCTCTAACATATACCGCAGTGCTGTACAGAGAACACTGAGCCAGTCACATCAGTCTCTGCACCAGAGGAGCTTACACTCTAATGTCCCCCAACAGTCACACACCTATCATTATTATTATAATTTTGATAGCTCTGACCATATACCACAGTGCTGTGCAGAGAACATTGAGCCCTACATATCAGTCCCTGCACCAGAGGAGCTTACACTCTAATGACCCCTAACAATCACACACTATTATTATTATTATAATACATTTATATAGCTCTGACATATACTGTAGTGTTGTACAGGGGACACTGAGCCAGTCACATCAGTCTCTGCACCAGAGGAGCTTACACTCTAATTTCACCCCACAATCACACACTATTATTATTTTACATTTATATAGCTCTGACATATACTGTAGTGTTGTACAGGGGACACTGAGCCAGTCACATCAGCCTCTGCACATGACATTTTTTTGTATTATTGTTTATTTACATTCTGTATTTTTATGATATAAAATATTTTTCCTCCCGTATCACATGACACCTGACAGTCCCGGGTTTGGCAGCTCTAATGACTCATTTATTGTGCAGCAATCATTGTAAACATTCTGTTTTTGTTTTCTTTTTCTGATTTTTGTACGTCTCTCCTATGAATGTGAGCTCTGCAAGGTCACGGCCTTCTGACTCAGCAGTCTTCGTCCCCCCCCTCGATCAGCGGTGTGACCCGGGGCAGACGTTCTCCGAACTTCTCATGATCTGCACATTACAATAGGAATCGTATAAAAATCACATGGATGGTGAAAAGCTGATTCTGCTCCCTCCCTCCCCCCCCCCCACATTGCACAACAGACCGTGGGATTTCCCTGCACTGACACTGCGTTGGGGTTGACAAATGCCAACAAAGAACTACAAGTCCCAGCATGTCAAGCAGGAGGGAAAAATTTCCCCTAAATTTCTTCCTAAAGAATAAAACAACCAAACAAAACACAGCCAGAGGAAACAGTCAGTAAATGACCAGCGTGTACAGGCTGGCAGATTAAAATGGACCTGTCAGTAACTTTTCACGTCTGCGGGAATAAATCTGTGACATGTCCCAATATACAGAAACAGGATCATTTCTCAGACAAGATCAACTTTCCTGCCTAAGAGTAAAACAAATACTTGTAAAGTAAAATTTTGTAATAAAGAGTTTTGAAAAAAAAAAAAAAAAGAGTAAAACAAATATTAATGCCTGAGCACAATTTTGCAACTTTGATAAGTGTTAGTAAAAACGTAGATCTCATCACAACTACTTTGTGCATCCAGGTGGATTATACTGCATTTTTTTTTCAGGACAAATTAGGCTTTTATTTTGGTGGTAAATGGTAATGGATATCTCCTGATTTAAAAAAAAAAAAAAAAATGAAAAAAATAGTAAAAAAAATAAATAAATAATTTTTAAATTTTTTTGCTATTACCATAACTTTACACCAAAGAACAACCTAAAATAAATTCTCCTGCTCCTTACCATTTCAGGGATACCACATATGTGGTTGTTGATTGTACCCGTAGTACAGCCCAGAAATAATAGTACGCATTTTGCTTTTTTTTTTTTTTTTCCTACCTAAAACACACTGACACTGACTGACACTCATATTAATAAAAGAAAAATGTTTAAAAAAAAATAAATGAAAAAAACTGACTCTGACCTTTGTCCCTGACCTTTGACCCTGACCTTGACCCAAACACTAATCTTGGCACTGAGTAAAGCCCCATAAACACATCAGATTTTCCGCTGAATATTCTGCTGAATTTTTCCTTCAGATTTACCAAAACCATATAATATGAGGTCAGACCTTAGGAGTTTCAATTTGTATGCAATCAGGCAGGCCCTTGTACTACATGGTTTTGGTAAATCTGAAGACAAAAATCAGCAGAAAAATCAGCAGAAAATCTGATAGTGTGTATGGGGCTTTAGATCAAACCTTGCTCTAGGTATTTTTTTGTATTTTTTATTTAACTTTTTTTAAATTTTATTTTAATAATATAATTATTATTATTATTATTATTATTTTTTTTGCACACACTTTTTTTTTATTTTTTCTGCAAGGAAAGAAAGAGCTACAATGTATCTCTCTCCTCCATTTACAGAGAGAGAAAACATGGGGGCGGGCTTCACTGTAACTGATTACTGTGGTAGCCAATCAGAGACTATCACAGCCATCAGGTGATCCAGAATTGGGAGTCCCGGGTCCCGATTGTTAGTATGGGGCCTGGGGCTCTGAACGAGACCCCGGTCTCTGTGCTGGGAGCACGAGCACAAAGCACAAAGAGAGATATGCAAATATATGGCCTCCTCTGAGAAAAACCCAGTCCAGTGGGGCCACATCGTGGGCGTGCGATATGTGATGTGCCTGGGCACACCTTAATCACCTCATGGGCCACTGATTCTCCCTGCTGTATTGGTACTGATCACTCTCTGTGTTCATTCATAACCAAAGCATAGTCAACTGTGTTTACTATGCTTCAGTTTGTGAATGAACAGGAGGCCGCTCAGCACAGAGCACTTCCCATGCATTCACTGTCCATTGCAGCTGAGGCTGCAGAGAAAATGGGGGCTGGGGAATGTCTGTCTTCAATCCCCTTTTCTGGCTCAAAAGTAAGACATCAGGGGTCTATTTAGACTCATGATATTTCACCAAAGTCCCCCAACAGGGCTCCTAAAAAGTTGTAAAAAAAAATAAAATTTAAAAATATTGTAAAAAATGCAAGAGAAAAAAAATTGTAAAAATAATTAAAAAAAAAACCTCTGATACCGTCCACTGCCCTATTGACACCAATCTCTGCCCTACTGACAACGTTCACTGCACTACTGACTGACACCATCCACTATCCCACTGACACCAACCTCTACAGTATATATAATATACACACATTCGCACATGCCTGTTTGAGCTCTGGTGTGCACACCCTAATGCAACAGGCTGCCCCGCACCTATGGGCCACATAATAAGTGTGCGCAGCCTATTGCATTAGGGCAGGGATCTTCAAACTACGGCCCTCCAGCTGTGGCAGAACTACACATCCCATGAGGCATTGTAAAACTCTGACATTCAGAGACATGATGGGAATTGTAGTTCCTGAACAACTGGAGGGCCATAGTTTGAAGACCCCTGCATTAGGGTGTGCACCCCAAAGCTCAAACACGCGTGCATGTGTGTATCTACTGATAGTGTCAGTAGGGCAGAGGATGGTGTCAGGAGAGCAATGGAGGATGTCGGTAGGGCAGAGATTGGTGTCAGTAGGGAAAAGTATGGTGTCAGTAGGGAAGATTATGGTATCAGTAGGGAAAAGTATGGTGTCAGTAGGGCAGAGATTGGTGTCAGTAGGGCAGAGATTGGTGTCATTAGGGCAGAGAATGGTGTCAGTAGGGCAGAGTATGGTGTCAGTAGGGCAGAGTATGGTGTCAGTAGGGCAGAGTATGGTGTCAAAAGGGCAGAGATTGGTGTCAAAAGGGCAGAGATTGGTGTCAGTAGGGAAGAGTATGGTGTCAGTAGGGCAGAGATTGGTGTCAAAAGGGCAGAGAATGGTGTCAAAAGGGCAGAGATTGGTGTCAGTAGGGAAGAGTATGGTGTCAGTAGGGCAGAGATTGGTGTCAGTAGGGCAGAGTATGGTGTCAAAAGGGCAGAGATTGGTGTCAAAAGGGCAGAGAATGGTGTCAGTAGGGCAGAGTATGGTGTCAGTAGGGCAGAGTATGGTGTCAGTAGAGCAGAGATTTGTGTCAGTAGAGCAGAGATTGGTGTCAGTAGGGCAGAGATTGGTGTCAGTAGAGCAGAGATTGGTGTCAGTAGAGCAGAGATTGGTGTCAGTAGGGCAGAGGACGGTGTCAGTAGGGCAGAGATTGGTGTCAGTAGAGCAGAGATTGGTGTCAGTAGGGCAAGATTGGTGTCAGTAGGACAGAGGACGGTGTCAGTAGAGCAGAGATTGGTGTCAGTAGGGCAAGATTGGTGTCAGTAGGGCAGAGGACGGTGTCAGTAGGGTAGAGAATTTTTTTACAATTTTTTTTTTCAGGAGCCCCATTAGGGGGCTTTGGAGAAATATCAGGAGTCTAAACAAGGGGAATCTGCGCCACAAAGGGAGTGATTAGGGGGTGCCCAGGCACCCCCTAATCAACCTGAGGGTTAAATTACTTGAAGATAACTTTATGAGTACATTTTCTGATTGACAGTGAGCCACCTATGGAGATTCTTAAGTACTGTAGTTTGTCGCCATTCCACGAGTGTGCGCAATTTTAAAGCATGACATGTTAGGTAACTATTTTTTTTTTTCGACGTAACATCGTTTTTCACATTATACAAAAAAATTGGGTAATTATTGTGTTTTTTTTTTTTTTTAATTAATTTAAATTTTTTTTTTCCAAAAATATTGTGCTTGAAAGACCGCTGTGCAAATACAGTGTGACGTAAAATATTGCAACGATCGCCATTTTTATTCTCTAGAGTCTCTGCTAAAAAAAATATATAATGTTTTCGGCGTTCTAAGTCATTTTCTAGCAAAAAAATACGAATTTAAACTTGTAAACAAAAAATTCCAGAAAAGTCCTGGTCAGCAAGTGGCCCCTATTCTAAGGGTCGGGGTGACAGGTCCTCTTTTTCCATAAATCCGGCTCATTGGAGGAATGGGATCTTTTTTGGAATGCAGAGATTTTTTTTTTTTTGCAAATAAAAAGATTTTCAGCGGTCAGGTCCAGGGGACACGGCACGTCTTCTATCTGCAGGGGAAGTTGCGATCCTTTTGCTTCCCTTTCCTGTCCGTCTCTTCTCATCGCGTGAGAGGTGCTCAGCGCACAGACCAGAGACATGCCTGTGGTTCACCGATGGCTGAGCACTGAGACAGGAAAGAAAACCTCCATGGTATTTTTTTTTTTTTTAATTAGTGGGAGGGGGTCAAGTACAACTAAAAAAAAAAAAAATCTCCTCCTGCAAGGACATTATTACAGATTCTTGCCTGCTTATGCTCTGTAGATACCTTGATCGCCCACATCAAAGAGTTCACGTTTTTTAACCGCTTGATTTACTGCTACGGAGTGGGCTGGCTGTGCAGTATGACATATACAGTGCATCCGGAAAGTATTGACAGCACTTCACTTTTTCCACATTTTGTTATATTACAGCCTTTGTCCAAAATGGATTAAATTCATTATTTTTTACAAAATTCCACAACCAATACCCCACAATGACAACGTGAAAGAAGCTTATTTAAAATCTTTGCAAATGTATTAAAAATAAAAAAGGAAAAAAATCCCATGTACATAAGTATTCACAGCCTTTGCTCAATACTTTGGTTGAAACTCCTTTGGCACCAATTACAGCCTCAAGTCTTTGTGAGTATGATGCTACAAGCTTGGCACACCTATTTTTAGGCAGTTTCTCCCGTTCTTCTTTGCAGGACCTCTCAAGCTCCATCAGGTTGGATGGGGAGTGTGGGTGCACAGCCATTTTCAGATCTCTCCAGAGATGTTCAATCGGGTTCAAGTCTGGGCCACTCAAGGACATTCACAGAGTTGTCCCGTAGCCACTCCTTTGTTATCTTGGCTGTGTGCTTAGGGTCGTTGTCCTGTTGGAAGATGAATCTTCATCCCAGTCTGAGGTCCAGAGCGCTCTGGAGCAGGTTTTCATCAAGGATATTTCTGTACATTGTTGCATTCATCTTTCCCCCGATCCTGATTAGTCTCCCAGTTCCTGCCACTGAAAAACATCCCCACAGCATGATGCTGCCACCACCATGCTTCACTGTAGGGATGGTATTGGTCAGGTGATGAGCGGTGCCTGGTTTCCTCCAGACATGATGCTTGCCATTCAGGCCAAAGAGTTCAATCTTTGTTTAATCAGACCAGAGAATTTTGTTTCTCATGGTCTGAGAGTCCTTTGGTTGCCTTTTGGCAAACTCCAGGTGGGCTGTCATGTTCCGTTTACTGAGGAGTGGCTTCCTTTTGGCCACTCTACCACACAGGCCTGATTGGTGGAGTGCTGCAGAGATGGTTGTTCTCCTGGAAGGTTCTCCTCTCTCCACTGAGACACACTGGAGCTCTGTCAGAGTGACCATCAGGTTCTTGGTCACCTCCCTGACTAAGGCCCTTCTCTCTGATCGCTCAGTTTGGCCAGGCAGCCCACTCTAGAAAGAGTCCTGGTGCTTACAAACTTCTTCCATGTATGGATGATGGAGGCCACTGTGCTCATTGGGACCTTCAATGCTGCAGAAATTTTTCTGTTCCCTTCTCAGATCTGTGCCTCCATACAATCCTTTCTCGGAGGTCTACAGACAATTCCTTGGACTTCATGGGTTGGTTTGTGCTCTGACATGCACTGTTAACTGTGGGACCTTCTATAGACAGGTGTGTGCCTTTCCAAATCATGTCCAATCAACTGAATTTACCACAGGTGGACTCCAATCAAGTTGTAGAAACATCTCAAGGATGATAAGTGGAAAGAGGATGTACCTGAGCTCAATTCTGAGTGTCATGGCAAAGGCTGTCAATACTTATGTACATGGGATTTTTTTCATATTTATTTTTTTATGTGCCAGTTTTTGTTTGCCTGCTAAGCGGGGGATAAAAACCGGAACATCCCCAATAAAAGCAGCACATACAGTACACACATAAACACTGGTTAGGCACACATTTAACCCTTTGATCGCCCCTAGATGTTAACACCTTCCCAGCCAGTGTGATTAGTACAGTGACAGTATATATTTTTAGCACTAATCACTGTATTAGTGTCACTGGTTCCCACAAAGCGTCAGTTAGTGTCAGACTGCTTGCCGCAATATCACAGTGCCGCTATAAGTTGCTAATTGCCACCATTATTAGTATAAAAAATTAAATTAATTAAAAAAAAAAAATTCCAGTATATATCCCATAATTTGTAGGTGCTATAACTTTTGCGCAAACCAATCAATATAGACTTCTTGGGATTTTTTTAATCAAAATATGTAGCAGAATACATATTGGCCTAAATTTATGAAGAGATTTGATTTTGTACATTTTTTTTTTATTGGATTTTTTTTTATAGCAGAAAGGTAAAAATATTAGTTTTTTTGTGTAGGATAGGAAGGTTTCCCCAGGTGGCTTTAAAATAGCAATGCAGGCAATTCAGAAATGGATTATAAAAAAATATTTTGTTGGAAACATGTAGGGTCAATAGCATGTTGCCGTGACATACAGTATAATCTGGTCAGGGGATAACAGACACATTTCACATTTACAGAAAGCAAACACAAAGTTACAGCATCACATATCATTGGTCTATTGTGACGATGCCCCGACGCGTTTCAACCCACGTGGTCTTCTTCAGGGGGAAAGGTTTGCACTGAAAGGTGAAAAGAGAGAACTCCTGACCAGAAATTTAAAACGTTGGATGATTCCCGAGGGTCCATACCCCATTCGTGTGACAAAGGCAGGAAGGATCGGTCCGATGCGAATTGCAAGCAGTCACGTTGAGGACACCCTCAGAGGGTAAGGAAGGCCAACACATGGAGCCATTCCTGTGGAATAGCTGTAGGTTCAGGAGTGTATGGGACCCTGAAGAAGACCACATGGGTCGAAACGCGTCAGAGCATCGTCAAAACAGACCAATGATATGTGATGCTGTAATTATGTGTTTGCTTTCTGTAAATCTGAAATGTGTTTGTTATCCCCTGACCAGATTATACTGTATGTCACAGCAACATGCTATTGACCCTTCATGTTTCCAACAAAATACTTTCATATAATCCATTTCTGAATTGCCTGCATTGCTGTTTTAAAGCCCCCTGGGGAAACCTTCCTATGCTACACAAATTGTTTTTGGGGTGTGCAGCTGCTGTACCTCTCCTGTATGTGTCGTTTCTTTCTTTTGCTACATTCGTTTTTGTTTTTTTTTTCAAAATTAGTTTTTGCGAAAAAAATAAAAACCTCAGAGGTGATAAAATACCACCAAAAGAAAGCCCTATTTGTGGGAAAAAAAAGGACATACATTTTATTTGTGTACAGCGTTGCACGACCGCGCAATTGTCAGTGAAAGTAACGCAGTGCCCTATTAAAATGGCTATTTTACCAAAGCTGCTTTATCTCTTCCAAACACTGCCCATCCCAATACCACAGGCTGAACTGAGGAAACTCCAGGCAGATTTGATATGCTTTGTATGGAACTACAAGAGACATAGAATACCGAAATCGGTCCTGACGGCGGCGCGATCGGACGGCGGGCTGTCCTTCCCTGACCTAACTAAATACTATCAAGCCACTCAACTACGAGCCCTAGCCTCCTGGTTTACCCAACGGTCTTATAATAAGTGGACAGAAATTGAAAAGTTATGGATGGCACCGGTCCACCCAAACAGCATGCTATGGAATGCAACGGTGAAGGTAGATCCTACTAAGCTCTTGGGCCCTATGCTCCATCTTAGTTCACTCTGGCGTAAACTATCACGACTTTATAAACTATGCTCAGAAAGCTCACCCCTCACGTCATTCCTCTACAACCCCAGGTTGCCTGCAGGCCTTACACACCAGATGTCTTCTCCATGGGCGACGAGAGGTCTATTCCATTTTGGTCATCTGGTGCATCCATGCACGCGTAGATTGCTTTCCTTCACAGAACTCCAGAAAAAATTTGACTTACCACGACAAGTGTTCTGTGGATACTTGCAGATCAGGCACTATGCTCAATTATTTGCCCCGAACCTACAATTCTCGGCCCCAACTTCCTTCGAGGGCCTGATATTGGAAGGTTCGGCCAGACGTGGGCTAATCTCTGATATCTACCGGATACTAAATTTCTACGACATTACTGACCAGGGAAAAACATACATACATGCTCCGCTGGGAGAGGTTTTTGGGTGAGGAAATATCAGAGTCAACATGGAAGACAGTCTGGTCTCAAGCAGCCAAAAGTTCACTCTGTACACTGTACAAAGAGAACGCCTATAAAATTCTTTTTTTTTATGGTATATGACACCAGATGTCCTCCACACCATCTATCCTTCTAGTTCGGACAAATGTTGGCGATGTCTGCAAGACAGAGGGACCTTCTATCACATCTATTGGTCATGTCCCAAAATAGTTCCCTTTTGGACGGAAACGCAATTACTATTAAACCGCCTGTTGGGCGTACAAATACCTAGAACCCCCGAAATTATTTCTCCTTGGTGTGTCCGGATTACGTATATCTCGACAATCCAGGAAATTACTTGGCCATGTTCTTACAGCAGCGAGATGTCTGGTAGCCCTCCACTGGAAAAGACAGTCTCCACCCACTCAAGCAGACCTCTATACCAGAATAAAAGACATCGAGCTAATGGAGAAAATGACTGCCAGACTACAAAATAGACTGGAGGTTCATGACAAGGTCTGGGAAGACTGGCACAGGCGAGAGGACCCACCCTAGACCGGCGGCTGAACCCTCCCCCCCTTCCCCTTTCCCCTTCTTATCCCTCTTTTCCTTTTTCCTCCCTTATCTACTTTCTTTCCTTACACTGAGAAACTATATTCAGATTGCCAACGATACCTACTGGTTGACAGTCATAGTGGCTATGGAAAATGTTAAACCATTACTGTATTTGGATGACTATATTTTGAAGTCTACTGTTTACCAGACTGACTGTACACCAGTTGCACTTAATTATATGCGACAACACTGTTTAATGTATGTACATATATTTATGTATAATAAAAATTGTTATTTGAAAAAAAAAAAAGAAAGTAACGCAGTGCCATATCGAAAAAAACGATCTGGTCATGAAGGGGGTAAATCTTTCGGTGGTCAAGTGGTTAATTACTTTACCAACATTTTCCCCGAAACTTCGATGTGATTTTTGCTACATTTTCACCACTATATACAGATTAATAGATTAGCGGTTGTGTAATATCCTTGCTGAACAGCGGCTGAGATTAAATAATTTGGTGGCAGAAAGAGTCTGCGGTTTATATTCAATCTGATCAAACAGACTCTGAGAGGGGAAGAAGATGAACAGCGGGGCGCAAAGCAATCAATATACACCTAGTGGGATTTTTTTAACCAAATTCTGCCAAAATATGTAGCAGAATACATAACTGGCGTAAATTGATGAAGAAATTTGATTTTGTACATTTTTTTTTATTGGATGTGTTTTTTATAGCAGAAAGGTAAAAATATTTGTGTTTTTTTTTTTTCAAAATTTTCAGTCTTTTTTTTATAGCAAACCCCCCCCCCCCCCCTCCCCCAGAGGTGGTAAAATACCACCAAAGGAAAGCCCTATTTGTGCAAAAAAAGGACATACATTTTATTTGTGTACAGCATTGCATGACCGCACAATTATCAAAGAAAAACTATTCCTCTCACTAATACCAATGATGGGGCACTAATCCCCCCACTAATACCAATGATGGGGCACTATTCCTCCCACTAATACCAATGATGGGGCACTAATCCCCTCAATAATACCAATTATGGAGCACTGATCCTCCCACTAATACCAATGATGGGGCTCTAATCCTCCCACTGACACCAATGATGGGGCACTAATCCTCCCACTAATACCAATGATGGGGCACTAATCCTCCCACTAATACCAATGATGGGGCACTAATCCTCCCACTAATACCAATCATGGGGCACTAATCCTCCCACTAATATCAATGATGGGGCACTAATCCCCTCAATAATACCAATTATGGGCCACTGATCCCCCCACTAATACCAATGATGGGGCACTAATCCTCCCACTAATACCAATGATGGGGCACTAATCCTCCCACTAATACCATTGATGAGGCACTATTCCTCCCACTAATACCATTGATGAGGCACTAATCCTCCCACTAATACCAATGATGGGGCACTAATCCTCCCACTAATACCAATGATGGAGCACTAATCCTCCCACTAATACCAATGATGGGGCACTAATCCTCCCACTAATACCAATGATGGGGGACTAATCCTCCCACTAATACCAATGATGGGTCACTATTCCTCCCACTAATACCATTGATGAGGCACTATTCCTCCCACTAATACCAATGATGGGGCACTAATCCTCCCACTAATACCAATGATGGGGCACTATTCCTCCCACTAATACCAATGATGGGGTACTAATCCTCCCACTAATGCCAATGATGGTGCACTAATCCTCCCACTAATACCAATGATGGGGCACTAATCCTCCCACTAATACCAATGATGGGGCACTATTCCTCCCACTAATACCAATGATGGGGCACTAATCCTCCCACTGACACCAGTGATGGGCACTATTTCTTCCTGTGCTACTCTCTCACTATGTTATTGTAGAGCTTGCTTACTATGTTACTATATTACTCTCTTCCAATGTTACTTTGTTGCTTTGTATGTATATTTACATGTAGCACGTATTCCCCTTCAGTGACCGGATCTGTGATTTTGTTCCTCTTGCAGTACCGATCCTGGCTGCGGCAGGAATACGGGCGGAATCCTTTCAATGATCAGGACAGAGTGGAGAAGTTATTGTCAGAGCGTGCGCAGAAGGTGAGTGTGAGGGAGACACAGAACCGGTGGATTAACCAGCCCGATACCGGATACAGCTTACCGTACAAAGCTTACGGAGGAAGCACCAGTTGGACCAACTGACAATATGTCCGTGACAATGCCCTCAACGTTAAGGAGAAAAATCAAGGAGCCGATAAAACCAACTGGTGATCTGCCCATATGACTGTGTTTTCTGTAATCCGGCTGTGGGTCTGCACCCTCTTGTTATAGGACTCTTACCACTGCTGGCTCCTTCTCTGGGTCCATTGGATGGGGTGAAGCTGTGTTGGGTTCAGTGGGGGGGGCGGGGCTAGAACCAGGGAACACACTGGATAGAATTTGCTCAGACAGATTGAAAAAAAAGGTAAACATCTTAAAGGATGAATTGGAGGAAGAGACTCTCCTTGGGAAGGTTAGATCCTCAAAGGTAGATTTGAATAAATGAAAAATGTTCAGGTGTGGCTGGAGTGCAGCTTTAAATAAAGCCAAATTTCCATTTAACACTGGAGATAATGCTATGCTGCCTGTGTACAATACTTGAAAATAAAAAATATTTTATTTTAAATTGATGAGTTGTATTTTGATTACATTTTTAATAAACTATGCACACATTAAGATTGTGATCCAGTTGTGTGCAAATATCTTCAATATATTTCTCTTAATAAACAATGTGCATGTGCCTTTGTGGACGTGTTACATATATATCTGGAGAGCAGTGATGTCATTACTGTAAAATATAACTTATATCTGGAGAGCAGTGATATCACTCCTCTATAACAAATCTTCTATCTGGAGAGCGGTGATATCACTCCTCTATAATAAATCTTATATCTGGAGAGCGGTGATGTCACTCCTGGATAATATCTGATATCTGGAGAGCGGTGATGTCACTCCTGTATAATATAACCTATATCTGGAGAGGGATGATGTCATTCCTTCCTGTATATTATAACTTACTGTATATCTGGTGAGCAGCCGCACCTGTGCCCATCAATGCAGCCCACCTGTGTCCATCAATGCCGCTTCACCTGTGCCCATCAATGCCGCCTACCTGTGTCCATCAATGCCGCTTCACCTGTGTCCATCAATGCAGCCTACCTGTGTCCATCAATGCCGCTTCACCTGTGCCCATCAATGCCGCCTACCTGTGTCCATCAGTGCCGCTTCACCTGTGCCCATCAAGGCAGCCCACCTGTGTCCATCAATGCCGCTTCACCTGTGCCCATCAATGCCGCTTAACCTGTGCCCATCAATGCAGCCTACCTGTGTCCATCAATGCCGCTTCACCTGTGCCCATCAATGCAGCCTCACCTGTGTCCATCAATGCCGCTTCACCTGTGCCCATCAATGCAGCCCACCTGTGTCCATCACTGCCCCTTCTCCTGTGCCCATCAATGCAGCCTCACCTGTGCTCATCAATGCAGCCCACCTGTGTCCATCAATACCGCTTCACCTGTGCCCATCAATGCAGCCTCACCTGTGTCCATCAATGCCGCTTCACCTGTGCCCATCAATGCAGCCTCACCTGTGCTCATCAATGCAGCCCACCTGTGTCCATCAATGCCGCTTCACCTGTGCCCAACAATGCAGCCTCACCTGTGCCCATCAATGCAGCCTACCTGTGCAGGGGAAGAGTGGAGAGAAACAGGATTGGAGGCCAGATCATCAGAGCGCCAAGGAACATCGCCGTAACACCTTTCATTTGAATTGCCGAATCACCCCGCCGCTCGCCGTCACATACTGCCCTGCCTCCTAGCCTGGGTACTTCAATATACGCCACACATGTCGGCATTGGAATGTTGATCTGTCTATCAAAGTACCCGAGCCAGGAGGCGGGGCTGTGTGTGACAGCGAGTGCGGGGAACACGCGGCAATTCTAATGAAAGCTGTTACAGCGATGTTTCTCGGCGATCTTATAATCTAGCCGCCTGCTCTCCTTTTTCCTTTTGGGATAAAAGTGTTACATAAATAAAAGCTGGTTATTGTAAGCACCCCTGTCAGTGGTAAATGGTTTGTCGCAACCCCTCTGCCACATCTGCAGAGCAATCTTTTCTTTTGAAAAACAACAGACTTACTGGCATAGGTGTGCGCATCTTATTGCAATAGCGTGTGCACCCCAAAGCTCAAACACACATGCCTTTCTCTGTAGCCTCAGCTGCACAGGACAGTGAATAAATGGGGAGTGCTCTGTGCTGAGCGGCTTCCTGTTCATTCACAAACTGAAGCATAGTAAACACTAGGAGATGAGGGGGGTGGGGAGGGTCCAGAGGTAGAGATAGTCAGCGTGGAACCTATTCCAGAGGGTAGTATTGGAGGCATTAGTGGTAGGTTGACTAAAGCACATAAACCCGAGGTAAGTATACTAACAAGTCCTATTTGCAATCTCCGAAGACACCCAATAAGAGGATAGTATGCGACTGGTCTAAACTACGTGGCATGTTCACCAATGCCAGGAGCCTGGCGGACAAGATGGGTGAACTAGAGATACTGTTGTACGAGGAGATTTAGATTTTGTGGGAAATTCAGACACTTGGTTCAACAGCTCTCATGATTGGCTGGCAACCATTCAAGGGTATTCCCTATATCGCAAGGATAGAAAGGGTAAAAAAAGGGGGGGAGGGGTTATGCCTGTAAATCAAGAATAATGTACAAGTGAATGTAAGAGATGACATCACTAAGGGAGCTAGGGAGGAGGTGGAATCCTTATGGGTAGAGCTCCAAAGGGATGAAACTAAGGGGAAAATAATACTGGGAGTATACTATAGGACCCCTAACCTGAGGGAGGACGGGGAGACGGATCTCCTATCACAATTTGGATTAGCAGCAAGGATGGGAAGTGTTATCATAATGAGGGATTTTAATTATCCAGACATAGACTGGGCAGAAGGAACTGCAAATTCGTCTGAGGCTCGCCAGTTCCTAAATGTCTTGCAGGACAATTTTATGGGTCAGATGGTAGACGCACCAACTAGAAACAAAGCATTACAGGATCTACTGATTATCAACAATACAGACCTGATCACAGATGTGGAAATATGAGGCAATTTAGGAAACAACGATCACAGGTCAATTATCTTCAGTATAAATCTAAAATAGGAAACATAAGGGGAATATAAAGACACTGAATTTCAAAAGAGCCAACTTCCCTAAACTACGAACCTTGCTAGAAGATATAAATTGGGATAAAATCTTAGGAACAAAGAACATGGAGGAAAGATGGGTTTGCTTTAAGAGCATAATAAATAAGCCAGTGCATCCCACTGGGAAATAAATTTAAAAGAGCGAACAAAAGTGCTGGATGGCTTAACTCCAATGTAAAAATGCATATAAAAGCAAAGGAGAAGGCCTTCAAAAAATACAAGGTTGAGGGATCATCATCAGCATTCAGACTTTATAAAGAATGCAACAAGAAATGTAAGGGTGCAATAAGCACGGCTAAGATAGAACATGAAAGACACATAGCGGAGGAGAGCAAAAAAATCCCAAGAAATTCTTTAAGTATATAAACAGTAGAAAAGGGAGGACAGACCATATTGGCCCCATAAAGAATGAGGAAGGAAATCTGGTTACAAAGGATGGGGAGATGGCGAAGGTATTGAATTTATTCTTCTCCTCAGTCTTCACGAGGTAATCGGAGGGGCTTCAGTAAACCAAACTGCAATGTTTATCCTCATGACACCTCACAGGAAGCACCTCCATGGTTAACAGAGGACAGAATTAGAGATAGACTTGGAAAACTTAACATTAATAATTAAGTAATTGCCAGACCATTGTTCCTAATTTTTTTTGACAGTCTAATGACTGGAATGGTACCAGCTGATTGGAGAAAAGCCAATGTAGCACCAATATTTTAAAAAGGACCAAGATAGGACCAAGATTACAGACCAGTTAGCCTAACATCAATAGCATGTAAAATCTTGGAGGGGATGATAAGGGACTATATATAAGATTTTAGTAATGAAAATGGTATAATTATCAGTAATCAGCATGGATTCATGAAGAATCGTTCTTGCCAAACCAATCTATTAACCTTCTATGAGGAAGTGAATTGCCATCTAGATAAAGGAAGGCCCGTAGATGTGGTGTATCTGGATTTTTCAAAAGCATTTGACACAGTTCCCCATAAACGTTTACTGTACAAAATAAGGTCCGTTGGCATGGACCATAGGGTGAGTACATGGATTGAAAACTGGCTACAAGGATGAGTTCAGAGGGTGGTGATAAATGGGGAGTACTCGGAATGGTCAGGGGTGGGTAGTGGGGTTCCCCAGGGTTCTGTGCTGGGACCAATCCTATTTAGTTTGTTCATAAACAACCTGGAGGATGGGGTAAACAGTTCAATCTCTGTATTTGCGGATGATACTAAGCTAAGCAGGGCAATAACTTCTCTGCGGGATGTGGAAACTTGGTAAGAAGATCTGAACAAATTAATGGGGTGGGCAACTACATGGCAAATGAGGTTTAATGTGGAAAAATGTGAAATAATGCATTTGGGTGGCAAAAATATGAATGCAATCTATACACTGGGGGGAGAACCTCTGGGGGAATCTAGGATGCGAAAGGACCTGGTGGTCTTAGTAGATGATCGGCTCAGCAATGGCATGCAATGCCAAGCTGCTGCTACCAAAGCAAACAGAATATTGACATGCATTATAAGGGGATCAACTCCAGAGATAAAAGGATAATTCTCCCGCTCTACAAGACTCTGGTCCGGCCGCACCTAGAGTATGCTGTCCAGTTCTGGGCACCAGTCCTCTGGAGGGACGTACTGGAAATGGAGCGAGTACAAAGAAGGGCACTCCATCCTAAAACATCCCTCGCAGCAGCCGAGGGGAGAGGAGGGAAGCCAGCAGCACTGTGGTGTGGGGCACAACATGGGGGGGAGCCCTGACAGTAGTGGGAATCTGCACCATATAGAGTGATTAGGGTGTGCCCAGGCACATATGGCACACCCCGTGCACACCCCTGTGCACACCCCTGCGCTCACCTACAGTGAGGGAAAAAAGTGTTTGATCCCCTGCTGACTTTGTATGTTTGCCCCCTGACAAAAAATGGTCAGCCTATAATGTTAATGGTAGGTTTATTTTGACAGTAAGAGCCAGAACAACAACAAAAAAATCCAGAAAAATGCATTTCAAAACAGTTATAAATTGATTTGCATTTTAATGAGTGAAATAAGTATTTGACCCCTTCGCAAAATATTACTTAGTACTTGGTGGCCAAACCCTTGTTGGCAATCACAGAGGTCAGACGTTTCTTGTAGTTGGTCACAAGGTTAGCACACATCTCAGGAGGGATTTTGTACCACTCCTCTTGAGGCTGACGTTTGGTAACTCGAACATTCAGCTCCCTCCACATCTAAGGATTGGTAAGCTGCAATATAATACATTTTTGCTTTTTGGGTTTAATACCACTTTAAGGCTGGATTGAGGCTAGTCTGCCCTAACTGCAACATTAACGGATGGCTGGATCTCATGGGTGGTGAGAACATGGCTGGGTCACATGGTTGGTGAGAACATGGCTGGGTCACATGGTTGGTGAGAACATGGCTGGGTCACATGGTTGGTGAGAACATGGCTGGATCTCATGGTTGGTGAGAACATGGCTGGGTCACATGGTTGGTGAGAACATGGCTGGGTCACATGGTTGGTGAGAACATGGCTGGGTCTCATGGTTGGTGGGAACATGGCTGGGTCTCATGGTTGGTGGGAACATGGCTGGATCTCTTGGTTGGTGGGAACATGGCTGGGTCACATGGTTGGTGAGAACATGGCTGGGTCTCATGGTTGGTGGGAACATGGCTGGGTCTCATGGTTGGTGAGAACATGGCTGGATCTCATGGTTGGTGAGAACATGGCTGGGTCTCATGGTTGGTGGGAACATGGCTGGATCTCATGGTTGGTGAGAACATGGCTGGGTCTCATGGTTGGTGGGAACATGGCTGGTTGGGGCACCATCTTTTTCTGGGAGTCCGCTAGTGAGAGGTGAAAAAAAAGAGCAAAAATCCAAATGATGAACTAAAATAACACACAACACCACTTCCTTCTGTGGCTTCCAAAATCAGATATTGGATAATGTATAATATCACTAAAATTCTTTTGATATTTCTGATCTGTTTTCTAAACCATCAATCTGGTCTATCATGCTCCCCCTTGCCTATCCCCCCACCCCCCAGGCTCCACGCACTCCGCTCCAGTTTTTGAAAATGGTTCCTATTCCTTGTACTTCTCCTTTCTACGAATCATCATTGAAGTAATAGGAAGATGTTGCTATGTACAGAACTTTGTTTTTCTACTTTCATTTTCATCCCGTAGAGATGAACAGAGTGATCTCCATGAATTTGGAATCAGCGATTTCGCAAGCGTCTTCATTTCTTTGAATATGGCTGAAAATTTGACCACGTGGTGCGAATAGAAAATGAAAGTTTGTAAAATTTGAAATACTTAGAAAAAAATATTTTTAACCCGATTCTCATTATCAGCCCGATTTTCTTAACCACCTAACCTCCGGAAGATTTACCCCCCTTCATGACCAGGCCATCTTTTGCGATACGGCACTGCGTTATTTGAACTGACAATTGCGCAGTCTTGCGACACTGTACCCAAATACAATGTGTGTCCTTTTTTCCCCCACAAACAGAGCTTTCTTTTGGTGGTATTTGATCACCTCTGCGGTTTTTATTTTTTGCGCTATAAACAAAAAAATACCGACAATTTTGAAAAAAACAATATTTTTTACTTTCTGCTATAAAACATATCCAATAAAAAAAATTTAAAGAATCAAATTTCTTCATCAATTTAGGCCAATATGTATTCTGCTACATATTTTGGGTAAAAAAATCCCAATAAACGTGTATTGATTGGTTTGTGCAAAAGTTATAGCGTCTACAAATTATGGGATATTTTTATGGAATTTTTCTTTTTACTAGTAATGGTGGCCATCAGCGACTTATAGCGGGACTGCGATATTGAAGCGGACATATTGGATACTAACTGACACCTTTGACACTTTTTTGGGAACCAGTGTCACCAATACAGTGAACAGTGCTAAAAATATGCACTGTCACTGTAGTAATGACACTGGCAGGGAAGGGGTTAACATCTAGTGCGATTAAAGGGTTAAAAGTGTGCCTCACTATGTGTAATGTATGTGCTGTTTTTACTAAGCAATGTGCTCTGCGGGAAGAAAAAAACAGCACATTGCTGCTTCGGTAGTGTCCGGAGATGATCATCGGGTGGGTACCTGATCAGGCGCAGAGCGGCCACCCTGCCGCAGTATATCTGTGGTGGGCGGTCATAAAGTGATTCAACAATATTGAAGAGACCAGAAACAGTTTTTCTTTTTCCCTGTGACATCATAATAGAGAAGCTGCTGGGAGGTCAGCTCCCATTGACGTAGACACACCCCCAGAACAATCTCTCCCAAGAGCCTTTTACCTCCATAGGTGGGCTTGTTCTTGAGAGTCCCAGTATTCTCATTGTTTTGCTGGGAAGGAAATGAATGTACAGTAAAACTTCGGATTGCGAGTAACGCGGTTTACGAGCGTTTCGAATACGAGCTGTTTTTAAAAAAAAATCCTGACTCGATTTGCGAGTGTTGTCTTACAAGAGAGCAGGAGTCAAGCCTCTGGGGTGTGCAGTACGGCCTGTGGCCAGAGGTGAAAAGGGGGCGCTGGTGACGCTCGGAGACACTCGGAGCCACTTCCCGAGTGTCTCCAAGCATCTCCGAGTTCTCCAAGCATCTCCGAGTGTCTCCAAGCGTCTCCAAGCGTCTCCGAGCGTCTCCAAGTGTCTCCGATCATCACCGGCGCCCCCGCACGTCTGGCCACATGCGGTACTACATACACTAGGAGTGACACTGGAACTAATTATCTGAGTTTTCATTGATTCCTATGAGGAAACTCGCTTTGATATACAAGTGCTTTGGATTACAAGCATGCTTCTGGAACTGATTATGCTCGTAATCTAAGGTACTACTGTATGCTTGTGGAGGGGGTCAGAGAGGGATAGGGGGCAGGTTTTGCAGTCCAGGAGGTGGGGCTGACCACACTGGTTGGGATTTTAGTGCAGCTGAGTCACTTTGTTGTCAGCCCAAACAGGAAATTAGGAGCTCGCTGGATTTCTGGCAGAACAACAGACTCATCACATCTATGCATTTTCTTTAACACACATCACTGCATCTACAGAGGTTTCTGCATGGCACTGCATCTACACACAAGGAATGCGTTTATCCAGTTTTAGGTAAGGTAAGGGAAGAAAAAAATGACCCTTACAGTGGGGTTCTCCTCTGTATAGCAAGGGTTGTCTGCTCTTGTTGCCTAGGGAATGATTAATAAGATGGTAGTGACCTTAATCCTCTCTTCTGCAGTCTTCCTCCATGCTGTGAGACCAGTCCCCTGAAGCTGCCCCCCTCTTTGCTGCCAGATCAGCCATAGCTCTCTAACGTCATCCCGTACAATGCAGGACCAGCAGTCCTGCATTGTATGCAGGAATGCCAAGGTTCTGCCCACAACCCAGGGCATTGAACAATGAAGGAGAGTCAGAGTAGTGAGGAATAATTTAAGTATATGACCATAATCATCATCCCCTAGAAAAAAGATGGTTACCCCTGCAGTGTGGAGTGGTATCTTTGCAATGTGGAGTGGGACCCCTGCAGTATGGAGTGGTACCCTTGCAATGTGGAGTGGTACTCTTGCAGTATGGAGTGCTACCCTTGCAATGTGGAGTGGTACTCTTGCAGTATGGAGTGGTACCCTTGCAGTATGGAGTGGTACCCTTGCAGTGTGGAGTGGTACCCTTGCAGTGTGGAGTGGTACCCTTGCAGTATAGAGTGGTACCCTTGCAGTGTGGAGTGGTACCCTTGCAGTATGGAGTGGTACCCTTGCAGTATGGAGCGGTACCCTTGCAGTATGGAGTGGTACCCTTGCAGTATGGAGCGGTACCCTTGCAGTGTGGAGTGGTACCCTTGCAGTGTGGAGTGGGACCCTTGCAGTGTGCAGTGGTACCCTTGCAGTGTGGAGTGGGACCCTTGCAGTGTGGAGTGGTACCCTTGCAGTATGGAGTGCTACTCTTGCAGTATGGAGTGGTACCCTTGCAGTATGGAGTGGTACCCTTGCAGTGTGGAGTGGGACCCTTGCAGTGTGGAGTGGTACCCTTGCAGTGTGGAGTGGTACCCTTGCAGTATGGAGTGGTACCCTTGCAGTATGGAGTGCTACTCTTGCAGTATGGAGTGGTACCCTTGCAGTATGGAGTGGTACCCTTGCAGTATGGAGTGGTACCCTTGCAGTGTGGAGTGGGACCCTTGCAGTGTGGAGTGGTACCCTTGCAGTATGGAGTGGTACCCTTGCAGTGTGGAGTGGTACCCTTGCAGTATGGAGTGCTACTCTTGCAGTATGGAGTGCTACTCTTGCAGTATGGAGTGGTACCCTTGCAGTATGGAGTGGTACCCTTGCAGTGTGGAGTGGTACCCTTGCAGTATGGAGTGGTACCCTTGCAGTATGGAGCGGTACCCTTGCAGTATGGAGGGGTACCCTTGCAGTATGGAGCGGTACCCTTGCAGTGTGGAGTGGTACCCTTGCAGTGTGGAGTGGGACCCTTGCAGTGTGGAGTGGTACCCTTGCAGTGTGGAGCGGTACCCTTGCAGTATGGAGTGGTACCCTTGCAGTGTGGAGTGCTACCCTTGCAGTATGGAGTGCTACTCTTGCAGTATGGAGTGGTACCCTTGCAGTGTGGAGTGGTACCCTTGCAGTATGGAGTGCTACTCTTGCAGTATGGAGTGGTACCCTTGCAGTGTGGAGTGGTACCCTTGCAGTATGGAGTGCTACTCTTGCAGTATGGAGTGGTACCCTTGCAGTGTGGAGTGGTACCCTTGCAGTATGGAGTGATGCCCTTACAGTATGGAGCGGTACCCTTGCAGTGCAGTGTTCAGCTGGTCATACTTGTGGCAATTTGATAGAGCGATTGAACTCTGGATTACATTTTCTGTTACCATAATAAAGTCACTGAAGACATAAAATGGTGGTTCCATCAACCTCAAGGGGACAGAATCCAAATCACTGGTGGAAAAATTGCATTTTACAGAATTGCTGTCATTTCTTTTCAATTTCTTATTCAATGATTTAAACTGAATTAATCTTTTTATACTGTATGGAAGTTGTTGACTTGTTGCCCAGTTACACAATCAACCAATTTCTGGTGGTTGATTAAACTTGTGGGTGATGGATGCTTAGATTCTCACAAATGACTTGCTGACTTATGTGCTATTCCTGGTGGATGGAAAGCAGAGGAATTGGCTGAAAATTGTTCATGGCTAGACCGATCGTCCAACTTTTTTCACTTACTAGTCGCAAGTAGAAATTGAACAGATTACTAAAGTCACGAAAATTCTCGTACGACAGAAAAAAAATTCGTAAGTGATGTCATGTGTTGTAGTGTATTTGTATTGTATTTTCGGACGACAACTGTACAGACTAAATGAAAATCGTACGATCTGGTATGGTACAAGGAAAATTTTCGTGCATGTCCGATCAAATAATAACTGAGGAACTGTCGTGATCGCCTCTCAAAAGCTCTGTACTAACAATCCGATTATCGTACGATCGCATCAAAAGCTGTATTTTTCGTACGATTTTCGGATCGTGTGTACGGGCCATTAGGGTCAACTTTATGGTTTGCTTTATTGTAAAATAGGAATTGATCATCATATCAGAGCTTTGTTTAAAAACAAACCATTGTGATTTTTTTTTTCACAGCAGATTTTGCCTAAGCAGTCCACTTGAAATTTTAGGCAAATTTTTGTGAAATTTTGGTACGGCAAAATTGGTAATTTTACTGCAAAATTATATTTGCTGAAATCACCTCGCCCATCTTTAGTAATCAATCAAAACACCCACAAAACAATAGGTAATGTGCTGATAAGCACAGAAATGGGATAAAAGGCAATATCTACTCCGGCTTCCTTGTCAGCTGCAGGGCAAACAGTTTGACCACACAAGGTCCCCAGCTCTGGGATTGGTTAATGGCAAAGAAAGTGCATTATGTAAAGTCCATCAGCCTGTGCTTGTGATAACATTTCCTGCTGACCAAGTTGCCTGACTAGTGTGTTTGTTTACTCCTGTTGTCAACCATTGGTACGTTATTGGATTTCTGTACTGCCTGCCACCTGCCCTGACCTTTCCTATATACCAGATACCTTTACTATTTACCTTTACCTTTACTGACCTTTGGTATGTTATTGAATATCTTTGTTATTTGCTGCTTGCCCTGACCTTTGCTATGTTACCAGATACCTCTACTGTCTGCTGCCTGCCCTGACCTTTGCTATTTTACCAGATACCTCTACTGTCTGCTGCCTGCCCTGCCCTTTGCTATGTTACCAGATACCTCTACTGTCTGCTGCCTGCCCTGACCTTTGCTATGTTACCAGATACCTCTACTGTCTGCTGCCTGCCCTGACCTTTGCTATGTTACCAGATACCTCTACTGTCTGATGCCTGCCCTGACCTTTGCTATGTTACCAGATACCTTTACTGTCTGCTGCCTGCCCTGACCTTTGCTATGTTACCAGATACCTCTACTGTCTGCTGCCTGCCCTGACCTTTGCTATGTTACCAGATACCTCTACTGTCTGATGCCTGCCCTGACCTTTGCTATGTTACCAGATACCTCTACTGTCTGCTGCCTGCCCTGACCTTTGCTATGTTACCAGATACCTCTACTGTCTGCTGCCTGCCCTGACCTTTGCTATGTTACCAGATACCTCTACTGTCTGATGCCTGCCCTGACCTTTGCTACATTCTTGGATTTCTCTACTGCCCAATGCTTGCCCTGACCTTTGCTATGTTACTGGATTCCTCTACCCGCTGACTACCTTCCTTTACCTTTGCTATGTTCTTTGATTACTCTATCATACCTCACAACTTTTAGAGATGGGAATGAGGGACACCTATTAGCAAAAGTATGTAGGTATAGGACACCCCCCCCCTGCCACACCCCTTAAAAGAGATTTATACAAAAAAAATGTTAAACCCACAAGTGCTTTTTTTACCACTGCTATTCCTTTATACTGGGTTTTGAAATTTACAAATGCAGCAATTTAGAAATTGGATGAACGGTTTAGCACTGGGAAACACATTTTAAGGCATAAACATTTGCATCTTATATACAATTATATAGATTAGACCAAAATGAGGGACAAATGGGGAGGGAAGAGGGACAGAGGGACTTTGTTCCAAATCAGGGACAGACCCTTGAAATGCTCTACTGCCTGCTGCCTGTCTTGACCTTTGCTATGTTACTGGATACCTCTACTGTTGTCTGCCTGTCCTAACCTTTGCTATGTTCTTGGATGTCTGTACTGCATGCTGCCTGCCCAGACCTTTGTTAAATGACTGGATATCCCTACCATCTTTGCTACATTACCGGATACCTCCACAGTGGGCTGCCTGCCCTGACCTTTGATACATTCTTGATTCCTTTACTGCCTGCCCTGACCTTTGCTATATTGCTGGATGCATCTGCTATGGGCTACATGCCCTGACCTTTGCTATGATTTTGGATTCCTCTACTGCCTAATGCATGCCTTGATTTTTGCTTTGTTACTGGATACCTCTACTGTCAGCTGCCTGCCCCGACTTTTGCTATGTCTTTGGATTTCTCTACTGCCTGCTCTAACCTTTGCTAAGATACCAGATACCTGCCTGCTGCCTGCCGTTTGCTAAGGTGCTGGTTACCCCTACTATCTTCTGCCTTCCCTGACCTTTGCTATATTACTGGATACCTCTAATGTTGAATGCCTCCCCTGACATTTGCTATGTTCTTGGATTTTTCTACTGCCTGCCCTGACCTTTGTGACGTTACTAGATACTTCTGCTGTCTCATGCCCGTTCTGACCTTTGCTGTGTTCCAGAATTACACCTGCTGCTAGCTGCTAGTCCTGACTCTTCCAATGTGCCTTCCATCTTGTTTCTTCTGCCTTCCCTGACCTTTGCTATATTACTGGATACCTCTAATGTTGAATGCCTCCCCTGACATTTGCTATGTTCTTGGATTTTTCGACTGCCTGCCCTGACCTTTGTGACGTTACTAGATACTTCTGCTGTCTCATGCCCGTTCTGACCTTTGCTGTGTTCCAGAATTACACCTGCTGCTAGCTGCTAGTCCTGACTCTTCCAATGTGCCTTCCATCTTGTTTCTTCCATCGCTGTATGGTACATCATCTTCTCTGGATCCACTTGCAACATTCTACAGCTGGGGGTATATAGTTTCATGTAATAAGTCCTGGGGGGGCAGTCCTGGGGGCACCTAGTGCTAGCAGACCCGCTTGCCTTCAGAGAAGAGGGGCCGCTAAAAGTGAAGCTACAATCACACGCTATTTACTCTAAACTGGTGTATCTGTGACCGGACTAACGCTTAGGCTGCTACTATAATCGTATATATATATATCACCAGAAGCCCCCTGGTCACCTTTAGAAAGGTCATCTTCTCACTTCCCTCCGACAACATGAAACAGCACAGCTCAAAATACTCCCATCCCACCTATGCCAAGGTAAATAGGACCTGCGGTCACCGGCGCCATCATTTCGAGACTGCAGAAAGAGGATACGGCCATACCTGAGTCTTCCCCTTTACACTTTCACACCAAATTTAGCTCAGCTGGGAGAAAAACAGAACACATTTTATTTCCGAAAACGGCTGCCATGACGGGGCTGCGAGCTGGAATTTCAATGTGGTCGCGGCAGAGGTAAGCACAGGTAGGGAAGCGAAAACGGTGAGGATATTTTGGGCCGGCTTGCAGTGGGAGAGGGGAAGTTGGCATGTGCTCTGCTGACAGACAGCTGCATGATGTGCACATTGAATTCCACGTATTTTCTCACCAGAATATTCTGTAACTTCCCGTTTTCCCCCCTCCTTGTTGTTCCACTCTTTTTGTTTTGTTTTTTTTCAGAGCTCTGCAACTTTGTTTGCAAAGTTGCAGATAGTTACAGCAATTATCTTATTTAATGTTTGCATGCATCCAAAAGACGGGAGATCCAGACACTTTTTAGGTGTTAGGCTCAACCAAATTACACCATAATCAGAACAATTAAAGTAATATTCAAGGCTGTTTTTTCTTTTTTTTTTTTAAACAAACTTCTTTGTATAAAAGGGCAGTAACACTTTTGGCTGATTACCCCGCCAGCAGGGCTTTTTTTTTCTGAGAAAATAGGTGCAGGTTCTCCCCACTTCCAAGTCACCCCCTGTCTCCGCACCCTACCTACCTTTAAGAGCATTCCTTGGTTCCACCCCCTATCTAACTTCCAGTACCGCCCCTTTTATAGAATACAAAACCAAGTCTCATTTTGTGGTGCTAAGTAATTTGTATGGAATGTGTTAATTATAACAAGAAAAGCAGTAAAATAGATACCTCCAGCAGTTACAGACCCCACCACCAACTATAGATCCCCCAGCAACAATAGAGTCACCCACCAAAACAATAGATCCACTTCAGCAACAGTAGACCCCCCCCAGCAAAAGTATATCAATTGACCCTTCAGCAGCCAGAAACAATAGACCCCTCACTCAACAGTGGACCCCCCCCCCAGCAACAATAGACCCCTCCCTCAACAGTAGATCCCCCCAGCAACAATAGAGCCCTCCCTAAACCGTATATCCGCCCAGCAACAATAGATCCCCACCAGCAACAACAGGCCCTAGCAACTATAGACTCCTTCCAGCGACAATAGACCCCCCAGCAGCTAGCATCAATAGATCCTCCAGCATATCCCAGCACCCCTTGTCATTACATACATGCAGTACTAGAGGTGCCGGAACTGCGTTCCCCCGCATTCCTGCTGAAAAAAAAGCCCTGCCCGTCAGGGCCTTTCAATGGTGCTCCGACTGATGCTCAGTGGACCTGTAGGCGAATCCTCTCACCAGGGTGTCTGTGATGCCCCCCACTCAAAAATAAAAAAAGGCTCCACAGAGTGTAAAATCCAATGGTTTATTGTAAAAGGCTCCACTCACATTGAGGTAGATAAATCATGCATAAAAAACGCCGGCCGGCATAAAACACAAAAAACTAGCGCTTCCGGGACTCATGAGTAGCGATGACATCAGCACGTCGTCCGCCCCATGCGTTTCGTCAGATATAGATGTTGTCCTGGGGCATGGGCGACGTACTGCGCCATCGCCCCATATAACAACAAATTAAAACCAAGCCTCGTTCTGATTCCCAAGGGCTCAGCTGGACACCAGTCCTGCCTCATTTAGTATAGACGTTCGCTATTAGTAAGACTTCAATCACAAAGTATAATCAGCCAGATCCTAACTAAATGGGATAATAAATACTCTACATATCTTCATAATATTGGCTAATAAGCTGACGTCCAGGCCTGGGAAGAGATCACCCAAAAGAATATATCTAACTATAGTCTATAGGCTATTAAATGAGCATTTAATAGCAAAAGACTATGGGAGAGATTTACTAAAACTGGTGCACATAGAATCTAGTGCAGCTGTGCATGGTGGCCAATCAGCTTCTAACTAAATAAAGCCTAGAAGCTGATTGGCTACCATGCACAGGTGCACCAGATTCTATGTGCACCAGTTTCAGTAAACCCCCCCCCCCCCCCCAAACTAAAGCCTCGTACACACGATCAGATTTTCTGAGGGGAAATGTGTGATGACAGGCTGTTGGCGGAAAATCCGACCGTTTGTACGCTCCATCACACAATTGTTGTTGGATTTTCCGCGGACAAATGTGGGATCGCAGGTTTTAAAATTTTCCATGGACAAATGTCTGTTGTCGGATTTTCCAAGCATGTCTGTGGGACAAAAGTCCAAAGTACAAACACGTATGCTCGGAAGCAAGGACGGAAGCGGTCGGTTTTGTAAACTAGCGTTCGTAATGGAGAATTAACATTCGTGATGCGGAAAATTATGAAATCTCGAAATGCAGCGCACAATTCTCTTCTTCTTTAATGGGATAATAATGAAGCTGCTTTGCTGGTGATATTGATGGAGTTATTGCAAACAAATTTTCACAGGCTTTTTTTTCTAGTGATATCAAGAAAAATATTATTATGCTTTTTGTTTTTTTGGGCAAGTTACCACAACACCATTATCCTGTAGTTTTTAAGATCAAAGATACAACTATGTTGGTGTCCCTTGTCAATTTTACATTGTATTTTTTTTAAATGTAACTGCCGACTCCCAAACTGTCATTTGAAGTAAAACACATAGCCAAGTATTATTCTACACATTTTTTTTATTGTGCATTAAAAAAGAAAACAAATAAAATTAGACAAGCTATCTGCCAATAGAACTTAACCAAAAAGTGAATTCTCTGCATCCAAAAATATAGAAAATATACCAAATCAAATCATTATTCAACCAAAAAATAAAATAAAAGCCCCATGCATGTGTCCCGCTTCTTAATATAGGGGGTCAACAATGCCAAGAGTTGGTGAAAGCAGGGGTCCGTCATCCGGAGATAATTCCGAAAATCATCTGGATTATTCTCCTGGAGCTCCCGCAGCAAAGGCATATGACATAATTGGTCACCATTAATAAAGCAACCAATTTTTGGTCCAAGAACTCCTCCTCCTCCTGTTCCTGGACTGGACTTGGGTCAAAGCAATAACTCCAAGGCCAATAATAAATAACACGTTATCTCCTCCGATTCCGCAACATGGCTGGTTGACGAACGGCTGTTCAGAAATGAACCAAAAAGCATGAACTGAAAAGCGCGAAATGAAAAGCGTGAATCAACACTCACCAAACTTCTACTAACACGAAATTAGCAGAAAGAGCCCAAAGGGTGGCGCTACAGAGCTGAAAAACCACGTAGTACGTCACTACGTTCATGTTTGTTGGCCGACAAATTCTTGCCGTTTGTACGCAAGACAAAATCCAGGCACACGCCTTTGGACAAAAGTCCGAGGTTTTGTCTGCAGAAAATCCGATCGTGTGTACGAGACGTAAGGCTCCATTCACCTATTGCCACGATTCTGTCCGTGATTCCAAATTGTGTGACAATCGCTGCAAAACACGCAACATGCATTTGGGTGCCATTATCTTTCAATGACACCCCAAACTTGATGCAATTCTGCTGGGATTGTCACGCGACAGGATCCCGTGGCAGTCATGGCGAACTGCCTCTTTAAAAATAACGTAAAGCGCGTTACCCGAAAAGGAGCAGGAGCGTCTTTACAGGTGACAAATGCACATTGGGCAGCCCATTCAAGTAAAAGGGCTAGCCCTATGCGGCATGCAGAATTGTGTAACAAATTCACTTTGAAATGGGGCCTGACCCCTTTTATATTTATAAATATGTAATGTATTGCACTTTATGGTTCTGAACCTTTTTAACAGGTTTTCATTCTCTTGGTGGCCACATCGCACGCTAAGGGCCAGTTCAAAAGTGCCAAGGGCTCAGATCGCTTTTTAGAGATGTTTGACAGGCAGTGAGGAGGCGATATGTCACCTACTAACCTACTTTAACCCTATAATTGTCATACTACCATGTCGCAATTGGGTGCATTGCACGCGGTTGCAGCGCGGTTCCAGTGTGGCCTGATAGAACAGAATTAGTCATGTTCATCAGCAGCACCACCCCACAAAAGCAACATGCTGTAAAACACAGCATCACGGCATGTGTACACCTGTGAGCAGCTATATCCTTAGTGTTCATGTTAGCAGTCATGGGGTGTTAAAGCCACAGCTCAAGTGCCTGGTTTTCCTGCCCCCCCCCCACCTCATGTGTGAACAAGCCCTAGGTGTAGATTTAGTCATGAATCCACTGCTCCTCTGAAGAGTGATTCTCGTTTGGGGGAGTAAAATGGAACTTGGATGCGGGATTGAAGTGACACCCTACATTGTTGGTCAGTGGGGAAGTAACCCTTTTTATTGGTGGTCAGTGGGAGTGGCACTTTGTATTGGTGGTCAGTGGAGAAGTGACGCCTTACATTGGTGGTCAGTGGAGAAGTGACCCCTTACATTGGTGGTCAGGGTAAATATGGCCTATTACATTGATGGTCAGGGTAGAAATGGCCTCATACATAGGTGGTCAGAGGAGAACTGACTTCCCACATTGGTGGTCAGTGGAGAAGTGACCCTTTACATTTGTGATCAGTGGCACTAAACGGCCTATTTAATCTGGATTACGACATGATCAGATTGCTGGGTGGTCTTTAGCTATTCCTTGATTTACCTTTGACCTGACCTGCTATGTTTGCCTTCCATGTATGACCCGAATTGCTTTTGACCTGTCTTGGATTCCTGTCTACCTGTTGTGACCTCAGCCTGTGATTGAACTCTGTATCCTGATTCAGCTGCCAGGTGGGATCTGACCTCGGCTTGTAGGCTGAGTTGCCTCTGACTTGTGTTCCTGTACCTAACTGTCTGGGTGTTGATGACCTTTGGCTTGTGTCCTGGTTTCACACTTGTCTTCTAATCGAGTGCAACCATGTTTCGGCCTCTGGTCCTTGTCTGGTGGTCCACGGTCATCTGTGTCTTGCAACCAACAGTTGGCGCTGAATGCTACATTGGCCCTCATGCCAATTGTGTGCTTACATCTCCCGTTACCACTACCAGGGGTGTTGGACAAGAGGTGCAAGAGAAGCCACATTTCCAGCTCGATCTCCTCCAAGGTACGTGATAGCGACTCTTACATTGGTGGTCTGGGAAATAACCCTTTATACTGGTGGTCAGTGAAGAAGTGGCCACTTATATTGGTGGTCAATGTAGTGCTTCTTTACACTGGTCACCCATGGGAGAAGTGCCCCTTAGATTAGTATTCAGTTAGAGAAGGCTCCCCTAACAATGATGGTCAGAAAGGAGATCTATCTGTCTCATCCAGTGCTCAAGGAACCTATAGAAAGCCTCTGCAGTAACCCTAGTGGAGAAAACATGGTCTAAGAATGGAAAACTGTTAAAAGAAATGGTTCAAGGAAACACAAAGTACCCATAGTTACAAAAACATACAAGTATAATAGCTGTTAAATATATATATATATATATATATATATATATATATATATATATATACATACACACACACACATATATATATATATATATATATATATTACTGTGCAAAAACTTTAGGTAGGTGTGAAAAAAATATGTAAATGAAGAATGCTTTCAGAAATAGAAGTGTTAAGAGTTTATTTTTTATCAATTAACAATATGGAAAGTAAATGAACGGAAGAGAAATCCAAATCAAATCAATATTTGGAGTGACCGCCCTTTGCCTTCAAAACAGCACCAATTCTTCTAGGTACACTTGCACACAGTTTTTGAAGAAACTCAGTAGGTAGGTTGTTCCAAACATCTTGAAGAACTAGTCATTACTTCTGTGGATGCCGGTGTTCTATCAGAATATGCAATGGAAGTGATGTTGCGAAGAATGTTGCGTACATTTGGTGATTTATTTATCTTTCTTGCCTTTGGCCCGCAGCAGCTTTGGCTGGAGTTCCCTGGAAATATTTGATGTTCTATTCCACAGCTCATCTGACCCATAGATCTGTCTTGCAGAATTGTAGGTCTGACGTTGGCATTCCTCGGGGAATTTTTAATTTAGAAAATGAAAGTGAACTTTGAAAAGCATTGAAAATGATACAATGGCGTTGTTTTGTCTAATGACAGGAAGGAAGCAAGGTGGAAATCACACAATTCTCTTTTGATCATAGTGACCTCAGACTATAGCTTAGAACAGACTTTCTCAACCTTTTCAGCACGGAGGAACCCTTGAAAAAACCTTTTGGACTGAGGGAACCCCTGTTAAAAATGGCTATATCTACAACTCGACACATTGGTGTAATGGTCGGTGAAAGAGTGCTCCTTACATCTGTGATCTTGGGGAAGAATTTCCCCCCTACAGATAGCTAAAAAGATCATTGGTGTCACTGGGAACTTATCTGAGAGGCAAAAATTGGTCATTGCTCAAGGAACCCCTAGCAACCATTGGAGGCAGTGGCGGAACTACCGCCGTAGCGACCCACGCGGACGCTATGGGACCCGCAGCCGAGTAGGGCCCGGCGAGTCGGCGTATGAGTGGGCAGCGGGTGAGCCCGGTGGCTCACCCGCTCGGCGCTCGTACAGTCACACTGACTGTGCGAGCCGACTCAGCTTGGTGGCTCGGCGGGGGGGAGGGAGGGATGGACGGGAAGCTGCCAGCTGGGAGGCTCGGTGGGTGGACTGGCCAATCAGTGGGTGGCGGAGCAGAGAGATGACATAATCTCTCACCGCATGGCGCCCACCCTGCATCCTGGCAGTTCCACCCTCACTCACTGTGCAGGCAGCAGAGAGATTACATCATCTCTCTGCTGCCTGACTCAGACTGGGACACAGGAAGTGACAATCCCCATTCTCCACCTTAGCAGGAAAGTGACAATCCGCAACTTGTGGCAAGTGACAATCCGCAATGGGTGGCAGGTGGACAATTTGCAACTTGTGGCAAGTGACAATCCACAACTTGTAGCAGGTGACGTGGCAAGTGGACAATCAGCAATGTATGGCAGGTGATAGTGGACAATTTGCAACATATGGCAGGTGACATGGCAAGTGACAATCCACAGCTTGTGGCAGGTGATGTGGCAAGTGACAATCCGCAGCTTGTGGCAGGTGACGTGGCAAGTGACAATCTGCAACTTGTGGCAGGTGACATGGCAAGTGACAACCTGCAGCTTGTGGCAGTTGATGCAGCAAGTGAACAATCCGCAATGTGTGACAGGTGAAGTGGCAAGTGGACAATCAGCAATGTGTGGCAGGTGATAGTGGACAATTTGCAACTTGTGGCAGCTGACGTGGCAAGTGACAATCCTGCAACTTGTGGCAGGTGACGTGGCAAGTGGACATTCCGCAACTTGTGGCAGGTGACGTGGCAAGTAATAACCTGCAACATGTGACAAGTGACAATCTGCATCTGGTGGCAGGCGATGTGGCAAGTGACACACTCAGGGCTCCCACTAATTCTGCATTATGGTGAGTTGAACTATTTCATTTTCTATAACAATGTAAAAATAGAAATAATGTGTTTCAATCATCCTGACACTATAATAACCATGGTGCTGTGGTGATTGAAGCGCCAACATCAGCCATTTCCCTGATAAATTGCCCCGAAAAAAAACATATTTTTTGGCAGTGCCCCTCCCAAGACTAGACTCTTGGTGAGGGGGGGGGGGGCCCATACAACATTTTGCTATGGGGCCCTGTGATTTCTAGTTACGCCCCTGTTTGGAGGAACCCTTGGATTCCACTGAACCCTGAGAAACCCTGGCTTAGAATATATGAGAATAAATATCTGAAAACAAGAAATAAAACTTGAAAAAAAAATGTCCCTTTACGGCCTCAAACATGAAACCTCCCCTGGATTGACTCCACTTCAGGAAAAGCCGGTGATAAGGAGGCATCAGAATGACCCCCAGAATTCCCCAGCTTGTTATGACGGCACATATGAAACTGCTTGGCTACTGATAACACCGGCATCCATAATAAAGAGGAACTTCAGGCAGACATTAAAACACAAATTAAAAGCTTGGAATCAAGTGTATGTTACCCCAAATATATATATATTTTTTCTATACGTGTTCACAAACCACTTGCCGACTGCAATATATATATATATATATATATATATATATATATATATATATATATACGTTGCGGGTTGCAAGTGGTTTACCGGGGTTACGGCTGAAGCCAAGCCATAACCCTGTTTTTTTTTTCAGCAGGCGATCCTCTTTCTTATGAAAGTGGTCCGAGTGGCTAATTAGCTGCTGAATCGTTTTCAGAACCAGCGGAAGGGGTCTTCTCCCCCTTCCTGCCGCTTGACCATTCTCTTCCGGTGAGCTCGGGGAAACAATCCGACAGATCGCGCGGCTGGTAACAGAGGTGAGGAGAGACCAGATCGTCTCTGATCACCGCTGTGATCTAGGAGGACCTATTTTTTTTATAAAGCAAAAGATCATTTGTTTTTTGTTTCTTTTTTGATCTTTTGCTTTCAAAGGTAGAGGAGAGATTTGGGGACTTATAGACCCCAGATCTCTCCATAAAGAGGACCTGTCATCTCTTATTTCTATGACAAGGGATGTTTACATTCCTTGTAATAAGAATAGAAGTGCTAAAAAAAAAATGTAAAGGTACAGTGTAAAAATAAAAAATAAAATAAATTAGATTATTTTTTTAAAGGGCCCCCATCCCTCCGCGCAGAAGTGAACGCATGCGTATGTCACGCACGCATGTAGTGTAAATGGTGTTCGCACCGCACATACTGTATAAGGTATCGCTGCCAAAGTTAGTGTGAGAGCAATAATTCTAGCGCTAGTCCTCTGTAACTCCAAACAGGTAACCTATGACATTTTTTGAAGCATCGCCTATGGAGATTTTCGAGTATTGAAGTTTGTCGCCATTCCACGAGCGTGCGCATGTTAGGTGACATGTTAGGTATCTATTTACTCAGTGTAACATCATCTTTTACATATTACTAAAAATTGGGTTATATATTGTATTTTCTGCATTAAAATTATTTAAAGTGTTATTTTTTTTCCAAAAATTTGCATTTGAAAAAAGTTCAGCAAAAAATACAGATTTTTACTTGTAGGCAAAAAAGGCCTTCAAGTGCCTATTTCAATGGCCAGAACAAAATTAATATTTTGGGCAATGAAATGAATAAACGCCAAAATGCTTGATGTTACTGAACGCGCTTTGGGCGCATTTTTTGATGCTGCTTTTCTCCTGCCAGGAGAACGGCGTTCAGAAGAGTTGTGAGGCCAACGAAAGTTGGAAGCAATAATTAAATTTATTTAGAGGGGGAAATAGATGTGTCTTCAAATTTTTTGCTGCCCCCTTTTCTGCCCCCCCAGATGAACGCTTACATCTAATGCAGAGTGTGCTGAAATGCATTGGATCAGTTTCTTTCTTTCTGCTAATAATATATAGAATTATTTTATATTAATTAGGAGAGAAATATTCCTTTCTAGGCAGTGATTCAACTGTCCTTGAGGGTAGAGGGGGTTATCATGAAGGAATGTGTTTTCCTGGTGTGGCAAAATTGGACCCAGTTGCTTTGGCGGGTTTTCCTTTCCTCCTGGTGAGCTAAAGGAATTGTGAGAAGTTGAATTTGATGGCAATCGGTCACCTTTATAAACCACTTGCCTACCGGGAACGTTCACCCCTTCCTGACCAGGAAAATCTTCAGCTTTCAGTGCTGTCACACTTTGAATGACAATTGCGCGGTCATACAACACTGTACCCAAACAAAGTTGTTATCATTTTTTCCCAACAAATAGAGATTTCTTTTTGTGGTATTTAATCACCTTTGGATTTTTTATTATTTGCTAAATAAACAAAAAAAGATTTAAAAAAAAAAAAACGTTTTCATAGTTATAAAATTTTGCAAATAAGTAATTGTTTTCTTCACTGATGTGCACTGAAGAGGCTGCACTTAGGGGCACTTATGAGGCTGGGCTGATGAGGCTGCACTGATGGGCACTGATGAGATGGCACTGGTGGGCATTAAAGAGGAAGAACTGGTGGGCACTGATGGGGCAGCACTGATGGGCACTTATTGGCAGTACTGGTGGGCACTGATGAGGCGGCACTGGTGTGCACGGATAAGGAAGCACTGGTGGGCACTTATTGGCAGCACTGATGGGCACTTATTGGCAGCCCTGGTGGGCACTGATGAGGCGGCACTGGTGGGCACGGATAAGGAAGCACTGGTGGGCACTTATTGGCAGCACTGATGGGCACTTATTGGCAGCACTGGTGGGCAGTGATGAGGCAACACTGGTGGGCACGGATAAGGAAGCACTGGTGGGCACTGATGAGGCAGCACTGGTGGGCACTGATGAGGCAACACTGATGGGCACTTATTGGTAGCACTGGTGGGTACAGATAAGGAAGCACTGGTGGGCACTGATGAGGCAGCATTGATGGGCACTTTTTGGTAGCACTAGTGGGCACTGATGTAGAGGCACTGGTGGCCACTGATGAGGCAGCATTGATGGGCACTTATTGGTAGCACTAGTGGGCACTGATGTAGAGGCACTGGTGGCCACTGATGAGGCTGCACTGATAGGTGGCACTGATGGGCACTGATTGGCAACACTGATGAGCACTTTTTGGCAGCACAGGTGGGCACTGATTCGCAGCACGACGGGCACAATCATGGGAGGCTGTCATATGACATCCTCCCAGAACTAGCCGACCGCCGTGCTGTAGCTGTGATTCGGCTATAGTGCAGTTGGCAAGTGGTTAAAATGGATCTTTCAGTAACATTACTTAAGTCTCCTGACATGTCACAATATACAGCAACACTATCATTTTTCAATAAAGTTCCACCTGTTATCAATAAAAGCCATCCCTAGAGCTCCAGTCCAGTGACTTTGCCTAGGCTGAGATGATGTCATCAGTCTGCTGCAGGCAGGTGGAAGCATTTCCTCAGCCTGATCAGACTGTAATATTGTAACTTTCATATTAGGATAGCTGGCAACTAAGAATCTTTCAAAATAGGGCAATTTTTATTGGCTACATCATCAGTACACTACATGTTGCAACTATCAGAGGCTGAGTCTTGGCATTTTTGTAGCAAATCACAAGGTGAGGGGCTGCAGCAGGGACTGAGATGTGTCAGATATTGACAGGAACTGCGCAGGCACCAGGATTTATATAATTGTGTCTCCTCTGATCTGGCACCTTAGTAGAAGGTGACCCTGGATGATGTCTGAAAAAAGATGGCGTCGTCCCTCTGGAGAGAAAAGCAGATGAAGGCATTGGCAGGCAGAGTACTGGGATCTCTGTGAGAGGTAATACATACATGAAAGGGTTACACTGACACATTACAGAGCATGCTGAAGTTAGGAAAACATTTTTTTTTCCATCTGATGACAGGTCCACTTTAATTAGATAAAGATGTACATCAACAACAAAAATTACCATAGGAAAAACCCCAGCCAATAAAAGCCCCACATCATCTCTTTGGACTCGGATGAAACTATTACAAGCAATATCACTGTTCATTCAAAGTTCTCATCACTCGCCGTTCACCTATATTATAGATATACTGTAAGTACAGCATATGAAAGGGGCCAATATGGCGGCCCCCATATACACCAAGAACTACACACTATACACAGTAACAATGAGATTTACTAAAACTGGAACATTTAGAATCTGGTGCAGCTATGCATGGTAGCCAATCAGCTTCTAACGTCAGCTTGTTCAATTAACCACTTCAATACTGGGTACTTTTATCCCCCCCCCTTCCTACCCAGGCCAATTTTCAGCTTTTAGCGCTGTCACAATTTGAATGACAATTGCGCGATCATGCAAAACTGTACACTAACTAAATTTTTATCGTTTTGTTCATACAACCAGAGATTTCTTGTGGTGGTATTTAAAGAACTTCAGTATTTTTTTCAACTTTCCATCTATTAAATCTTCTGCCCTTGTTGTTGTTTTAACTTTTTATAGTAAAACATTTTTTTTTTTCTGCCAGTAAATGCCTTATACAGCCCACTTCCTGTTTCTTGTCTGGTCATTAGTCTAGGCTGATCACATCATGCACAGCTATCTCTCTCACTCCATTGAGAGTTTGCCAGGAAAGAAGGGGGGATGAGTCATAAAAGGGCCAATGACAGCTGCAGAGCTGGAGGTGTGCCTCTGTGTGTCTGTGTAAATCCAGGAAGTGAACAGGCAGCAGCTTCAGCTGCCCACAGTTAAAATGGTTGCAGCCAGACTCAGTGGAGGGAGATTTGGCAAGTACAGAATCACAGTATATATATATCAAATAATATGCAAAGTGGTTGGAGGGAAGCTTCAGAATGCTAAAGATGTTTTTATTATAAAATTATGTGAGCAGACTGCAGTTCCTCTTTAACCACCACTGTTTTTGTTTTGTTTTTTTAGTTTTTTTTTACTGAATAAATTAAAAAAGCCTGATCATTTTGAAAAAAATAAACACGTGTTTCTTCGTTTCTGTTATAAAATTTTACAAATAAATAATCTTTCTTTATAAATGTAGGCCAAAATGTATTCTTCTACTTTTCAGTGTATATTATTTAGTCAGTAGGGAAGCTATAGAGTCCACAAACTATGTTTGAAAAAGTAAAAAAAATAAAAAAAGTAATAAAAAAATAAATAAAAATGTAATGAAACTTTTTTTGTACTGTCACCAGTCAGTGTCCCTGGTCATTAAAGTTTTTTTTTTTTTTTATTACTTTTTTTTTTTCTACTTTTCTTTAAATACACTGGGGCTATTTACTAAAGCTATAGAGTGCAAAATTAATCACACTTCTGCAGAGAAACCAATCAGCTTCTAACCTCAGCTTGTTCAATTAAGCTTTGGCAATAAAACCTGGAAGCTGATTGGTTTCTCTGCAGAAGTGAGCCTAAATTTTGCGCTCTCTAGCCTTAGTAAATAAACCCCACTTTGACCAGAGCAATATAATGTTACAATAGTAACATTGTACTACTCTGGGGAAGTGATCATTATTTTTTTTTTCTTTTTACACATTATAGTTGCTTATACCAGTTACCGTATATACTCGAGTATAAGTCGACCTGAATACAAGCCGAGGCACCTAATTTTACCACAAAAAACTGGGAAAACTTATTGACTCGAGTATAAGCCTAGGGTGAGAAATGCACAGCTACTGTAAGTGGAAAAGAGGGTCAACAATGCCCATTTGCAGCCTCACTGTGCCCATTTGCAGCCTCACTGTGCCCATTTGCAGCCATAGGTCCCCCGAACTTCAAACTCGGTAGTTAGGGGTCCCTAGATGCCCCCTAGCTGCAGCCAAAATTTGGGGTCTCTGAACCCAAAGGGTCCTGAAATGTCATTGCTGCAGATGGACACAGCTGACTGAATTTGGGGCCCCGTATCTCGGGGCCACTTGGTACTTGGAACCCCAAATTTGGTGTGCAAACCCAGTGGAAATAGCACTACAACATATCCAAAGCTGTGGTTCCTAGAACCAAGTGGCCCTGAGATACTGGGAAAATGTCAAGCACTTTTCTGCAGAAGAGAATGACGTTTTCTGAACCAAATTTGGGGCTCTGTATCTCGGGACAACTTGATGCTAGGAACCCCAGCTTTGGATATATTGTAGTGCTGGTTCCACTGGGTTTCCACACTAAATTTGGGGTTCCTAGCACCAAATTGCCCCGAGATACGGGGCCCCAAAGTCGGTTTGGAAAATGTCATTCTCTGCTGCAGAAAAGTGCTTGACTCGAGTATAAGCCGAGGGACTTTCAGCACAAAAAAATGTGCTGAAAAACTCAGCTTATACTCGAGTATATACGGTAATTTCAAAGCTATAGGCAATAATTTTACTGAATGAAATTGATTCATTCAGTTTGTTTTGTTGTGATTAGCTGTGATTGGCCACAGCTAATCAAATGGTACAGATGAGCTGTGATTGGCCCCGTCTGTACCATGTGATCACTGTGACCAATCAAACATAGCAACACACTTGTACACAATGGATGGGATGAAAGGAAGCCATTCATTGTTTACAGTTGTCATGTGATCTGCTGTGATTGGTCACAGCAGTTACTTGGTACCGGCAGCAGGCAGTCCGCTGCACACAGCCGGCAACAGATCGCGCCGCAGCGAAGGCTCGTGGGCAAGCCCGAAGTACGAATCGGAAGGACGTCACCCGGATCTACGAAAGTCCCACCTGACTGTCATTTTGTTATAGGCCGGGCAGGAACTGGTTAAGCGTTGACAATAAAACCTAGAAGCTGATTGGCTACCATGCACAGCTGCACCAGATTTTGCATTCTCCAGTTTTAGTAACCCCCCCCTTGTTTAATTTGGTCAAATGATTATTCCCAGTAAATGTTTTGATGTCACTTGTATATGTAATACAGCCATGAACCCTGTTTCCTGCAATGATAAGAATGTTTTCCGTATTTTGACGCCCTGTGCCCTCTCCGCTCTTATATGAATGCTGTAGCTGCTGTGAATGGATTACGGGAAACGTAGCTGGATTCTGAAAAATCCTTGAAAGTCTCATTCATTGTGCAATCTCCTGTCTTAATCACCCAGTGAAAGCAATGTTTCACTTTCATCAGAAATCCCCATATCCTACAGAGAGGGAGAACAAGTGCACTCTGACATTTTAGGGGTCATTCACAGCACCACACAGCGCCCGTTATCGTGAACAGAAGTCATATGCATTGGTGTGATGCCGCTCATCGCAGAGCGCTGTTATTACGCATCATCCTGCTTGCCTTTTTCCTTTTTTTTTAAACTTCTATAATTGTATTGGCTGAAGCGTGTTGTGACATGTTATAATGCGTTTTTCTGCGCTACTTTGCAAAATTTTAAAAAAGCAGTATTATTTCTAGAGTTGGACCGATACCACTTTTGTAAGACTGGGTACAAGTACCGAATCTTTTTTCAAGTACTCACCAGGACCGATTACTGATACCTTTTTTTAATATCATGTAACAGTTTTCAAAGCACAATACAGACTAATGATATCTTCCTATGCAGCACTGATAGGTGGCACTGATGAGGCAGCACTGATGAAGTGGCACTGAAAGGCACTGATGGAGTGGCACTGATGAGGCGGAACTAATATGCAGCACCGATGGGCACTGATGAGGCAGCACTGATGGGCACTGATGAGGCAGCACTGAAGGGCATTGATGAGGTGGCACTAAAGAGGAGGCACTAATATGCAGCACTGATATCCATCACTGATGAGCACTGATAGCACTGACTGATGGGCACTGATGGGGTGGCACCGATGAGGATGCACTAATATTCAGCACTGATGGGCACTGATGAGGGGTCACTGATGGGCACTGATGAGGTGGCACTGAAGGGCACTAATGGGGTGGCACTGATTAGGAGGAACTAATATTCAGCACTGATGGGCACTGATAGGTGGCACTGATGGGCACTGATGAGGTGGCACTGATGAGGCAGCACTGAAGGGCACTGATGACGTGGCACTGATAAAGAGGCACTAATATGCAGCACTGATGGGCACTGATAGGTGGCACTGATGGACACTAATGAGGTGGCACTGATGGTCACTGATGAGTTGGCACTGATAAAGAGGTACTAATATGCAGCACTGATGGACACTGATATGTGGCACTGATGGGCACTGATGAAGCAGCACTGAAGGGCACTGATGGGGTGGCACTGATGAAGAGGTTCTAATATGCAGCACTGGTGGGCACTGATAGGTGGCACTGATAGGCACTGATAGGTGGCACTGATAGGCACTGATGGGCACTGATGGAGTGGCACTGATGAGGAAGCACTAATATACAGCACTGATGGGCACTCATAGGTGGCACTGGTGGGCACTGATGAGGTGGCACTGAAGGGCACTGATGGGGTGGCACTGATGAGGAGGCACTAATATGCAGCACTAATGGGCACTGAACTGATAGGTGGCACTAATATGCAGCACTGATAGGTGGCACCGACTGATGGGCACTGATAGACAGCACTTATGTGCAATGATAGGTGGCACTTTTGGTTACTGATGGGCAGCACTGATGGGCACTGATAGGTGGCACTGATGGGCAGGCACTGATGGGCACTGAAAGACAGCAAAGATTGGCAATTGACATAATTAATAACTAATTGGCACAGATTGGCCTCACTGCAACATATAATAATAAATACTATTAAATAATAGTGTTTATGTTTTTTTTTTTCCCCAAGACAAATGCCGGGTGTTCCGTCAGAATCGGCGACCTGTCAGATTCGGGAACTGAAGTGACGTTCCGTTAGAACACTGCAGCGCCCCTCTTGGTACACCGTGCACTTGGTCGCAGTAAACCTGCAGGCAGAAGGCGGCAGCGAATATCTTGTTACACCCAGCCCAGCGCAACACAATGCTTTTGTGTGAACTGGGCACACAGACAACAATGGTATTCTGGGCCGCTGACAGGGGGGTAGAGCTGGTCCCCCCCTCCCGCCGCCCGCCAGTGTTTCTCAGGCTTACCGTTTTCACCAGCTCACCCAAGAAACGATCCAATGGTGCGGCCGGCTGGTCACAGCGGCGATAAAAGACTAGATCGCCTTTATGGCCTGGGGGGACCAGAGCACCATCATGATGTCCCTTCCGGTCCAAGGTGGCAGTAAACATTTTTTTTTAAAGCAAAAGATCAAAAATATTTTTCTTATTTGATTGTTTACTTTTAAAGGTAAAGAAGAGATTTTGGGTCTTTTTGACCCCAAATCTCCCCATAAAGAGGACCTGTCATCTCATATTTCTATTACAAGGGATGTTTACCTTCCTTGTAATAGGAATAAAAATGATTACAAAAAAAATAAATAAATCTAAGGGACAGTGTAAAAATAAAGGATAAAATAAATCAGATTTTTTTTCTAACGCGCCCCCATCCCTTTGTGCTTGCGCGCAGAAGTGAACGCATACGTAAGGCACGCATATGTAAATGGTGTCCACACCACACGTGTGAGGTATCGCCACAAAAGTTAGAGCGAGAGCTATAATAATAGACCTCATCTGCAACTCTAAACAGGTAACCTGTAAAGGCATTTAAAGCGTCGCCTATGTAGATTTTATAAGTACTGTAGCTTGTCACCATTCCACGAGCGTGCGCAATGTTAGGTATCTATTTACTTGGCATAACATCATCTTTCATGTTGTACAAAAAGAATCGGGGTATATATTGTGTTTTTATAGTACATATAATTGTACCACAATACACCAAAGGGTGAGCAAAAAATATTACATATATGTGATTAAAACAGAGTCCAAAAAAGAAAGTAGCAGTTTCAATAGTCCCACAGCCGTGATGGACGTAAGAGTCTTTAAAGTGGAGTTCCACCCCCAAAAAAAAAAATTAGTAATGTGCTTAAAAAAAAAATAAAAAAAAAAAACATTTGGAGAAAAAAATTTTTTTTACTCACCTCTAAATGGCTGTTGCTAGGGGGTCCCTCGTAGTCTGCCTCCTTCGGTGCCTGGGCTGGTGACATCACTTCCCCTCGGCTCAGGAAGGGAGATCGCCTCTCCACCCTCCCTCTTGTCAACCATCTGGGACACGTGACCGTTCCCAGATGATTACGGGGCCAGTGACGGCGCACAGCTGGGCGCCCACAGTTAAAATGTCGGCGGTGCCGGGCGGAGGGGGGGACGAGCGGGGCTTCCATCCCCCGCATCGCTGGACCCTGGGACAGGTAAGTGTCCGATTAAAAGTCAGCTGCAGTATTTGTAGCTGCTGACTTTTAATTTTTTTTTTTTAAATGGGAACCCCAATTTAAGTAAGCCAGATAACACCTCACACTCTTATGCTCTGCTTACCGGATACAGGGTGACCCCCCTAATTAGAGTGGTCAACATGCACTTTTGTGCAAAAACAATGCAGCAATCCCGGCAGGCAAGAGGAGTCCTCTCAGGGAAGTGGTATCGAACAACTCCAGCACCCAAGTAGGAGTTCACACACTCATTCCAGAGCGGATCCAGGTCATACATAAAAACAGAAGCACTCCGTGTAATATTGCTAAAATCAGTATAGTTTTATTAAATGAAAGAGGATGCACTCACATATCTCATAGGCAATAAGGCAAAGACTCCAGTGTGACAGACGCTGACAAACCGGACTTTCCAATGTCAAAGATGGCCGACTCGCGGCTGCGCATGTGCAGTGGCGTGCGTACATAGCTCCACAAGACGCGTTTTGTCACATCTGACGTCATCAGGGGTCGCTGCACTATTTGTTTATTATATGTCGGGGATATGCAATTAGCCGACCTCCAGCTGTTGCAGAACTTCAAGTCCCTTGAGGCATAGCAAGACTCTGACAGCCACAAGCATGACACCCAGAGGCAGAGGCATGATGGGACTTGTAGTTTTGCAACAGCTGGAGGTCCGCTAATTGCATATCCCTGTTATATGTTGTAGTGTTTTGTATCAGAACACCGTGCACAGCAGCTGTATATATATATATATATATATATATATATATATATATATATATATATATTTATATTTAGCACAGGTTTACACCAAATTTGCATATATTTTGTGTTTTTATTTTCATTCATTAACTGCTCCCGGACCACCCACCGCACATTTCACGGGTGTCGCGAAACAATATACTTGTACGTTGTTTCCTCAAATAAGTCTGGGGCGTTTAGATTGTAACCAGAGTCCTTTCGATTGTAAGCTCTCAGGATCAGTGCCCTCTGACCCCTCTTGTATTGGATTATAGTGTAACTGTACTGTGACATTCAATTTTGTAAAGTGCTACGCAACCTGTTAGCGCAATATAAAACCTGTGTAATAATAATAATAATAAGATGTGAGAATTCAGTTTGGGAATCCTGGAGTTATAATGTAATTTTGAGAACAGCATGAGGTCTGTGACTGGAAAAGCACTTGAGGCTGGGTTCACACCATTGCGAATTGGATGCAGGATTGCAATAGCAGGAGATTTTGACTGGCTCTCTATGGAGCCGGTTCACATATCTCCACAGCAGGTCCAGTGCATTTTTAAAATAAAAACACTGTGCGTCTTTTGGTCCGTTTCAGCTCCGTATTCAGCCCAAAATTCGGGCTGAAATCGGACCTTAAATGGCTCCCAGCACGCACTGGACCCCTGCTGGGAGCCGCATGCGGCTCATATGTGAACCGAGCCTAAAGGGTAACTCCACTTTCATGGGAAAAACAAATACCAAAAAAAAAAAAAAAGTAATATAGCATATATAATTGCTACACAAGTCATATTGTAATTGAATTTTATTAAAAATGACCTTTCCTTTTCAAACTTCAGTGCTACAATTTTCTGTAACATGCAATATAGCTACCTGGAGACGGTCTACAGAACGCCCCCCCAGAAATGTAATTTCCTGCTCGTGTGATCGGCTCACTAAATTTCCCAGAAATCTGCACTAAGATACTGGTCAGATTTTGGGCATCCCCTGCAATGAAAATGTCATATTTAGTGAAATACTCATCTAAAAGGATGCAGACACTGCCACTTTACCCTTTTAGAATCCTGCAAGTGCAGCAGCTGATCGATCATTATAAAATCACTCTGATTAAATTTGTTTTGCACATGGACACAGACAAACAGCTTTTTCTGCTGAATAATAAAAGGTAGGAATCTGCTACAAAGTTTAATAAAATACTTGCAATGTACATAGATCACCCAGGGGAGAATTTTTTTTTTTTGAGCAAAAGAGTTACTCAAAAATAATCAAGCCCTGATATAGAGAGCCCCCTTAATCCCCTGAGATGCATTTGTGTTTTTAAAGCAGAACTCTGGGGGGAGTGGAGCTGTGCCCGAACTGCATGGGTCAACTATTAAGCCTCGTACACACAATTGGACTTTCCGACGGGAAATGTGTGATGACAGGCTGTTGGAGGTAAATCCGACCGTTTGCACGCTCCATCAGACAATTGTTGTCGGACTTTCTGCGGACGAATGTTGGATGGCAGGTTTTCAAACTTTCCGCGGACAAATGTGTGTTGTCAGATTTTCTGAGCGTGTGTACACAAGTCCGTCGGACAAAAGTCCAAAGTACAAACACGCATTCTCGGAAGCAAGGACGAGCCAGAAGCGGTCGGTCTTGTAAAGTAGCGTTCGTAATGGAGAATTAACATTCGTGGCGCGGCAAATTATGAAATCTACAAATGCAGAGCACAATTCTCTTCTTCTTTAATGGGATAATAATGAAGCTGCTTTGCTGGTGATACTGATGGAGTTATTGCAAACAAATTTTCAAAGGCTTTTTTTTTCTAGTGATATCAAGAATAATATTATTATGCTTTTTTTTTTTTTATTTGGACAAGTTACCACAACACCATTATCCCGTAGTTTTTAAGAACAAAGATTCAACTATGTTGGTGTCCCTTGTCAATTTTACATTGTATTTTTTTTAAATGTAACTGCCTACTCCCAAACTGTCATTTGAAGTAAAACACACAGCCAAGTATTATTCTCCACAATTTTTTTATTGTGCATTAAAAAAAAGAAAACAAATAAAATTAGACATGCTATCTGCCAATAGAACATAACCAAAAAGTGCATTCTATGCATCTAAAAATATAGAAAATATACCAAATCAAATCATTATTATTCAACCAAAAAAATAATGTCAAAGCAATAACTCCAAGGCCAATAATAAATAACATGTAAGGAAAAAACAGGGAGGAGGAGGCGCCAACCTGAGTGTAGTATTAAAATGATGACTTATAGGATAATATTAAAAACACTTACAAGATGATAGAAGATTCATGATCACAGTGTTTCTCCAGGAGCAAAGAAACCAAGCAGCTCCACAGAGACCAGCATGGACCGTGGAACAGGAAGTGATGTCACCGGCGTCTGATTGGACCTAGGCAGGGCTGGAATCTTGTCAATCAGGGCTGCAGTGATGAAAGGCTACGGGCTCCTTCTATTGGCCTTGAGAAGGAGCAGTCAGCTCCAAGCGCGTAGCCTTTCATCACTGCAGCCCTGATTGACAAGATTCCAGCCCTAGGTCCAATCAGACGCCGGTGACATCACTTCCTGTTCCACGGTTCAGGCTGGTCTGTGTGGAGCTGCTTGGTTCCTTTGCTCCTGGAGAAACACTGTGATCCATTCCAGCCAGCTGCTCAATCCTTTCCAGCTATCCGGAACAGCGGTGGGACTCACAGAGCCACGTGGAATGCCAGGACTGCACTTTTCTTTGACGAGCATGAATCTTATATCATCTTGTAAGTGTTTTGACTCTTATCCTATTAAAGTCATCATTTTAATACTACACTCAGGTCGGCGCCTCCCCCTCCCTGTTTTTTCCTTACATGTCTTGCAGAGTTCTGGACAGACTCTGAAGGATGGCTGCCTTCCTTTTTAACCCTTAATACCCCTTTCTATGGATAAATCACCATCCAGCTATTACAGCCACAGACTATACCCCTAAGGATTACTCCATCTTGAGCGCCAGATAAACACTGACTACACTAATAATAAATAACACGTTATTTCCTCCGATTCCGCAACATGGCTGGTTGACGAACGGCCTCTCAGAAACGAACTGTAAAGTGTGAAATGAAAAGCGCGAAATGAAAAGCGCGAATCAACACTCACCAAACTTCTACTAACACGAAATTAGCAGAAGGAGCCCAAAGGGTGGTGCTAAAGAGCTGAAAAACAACGTAGTACGTCACTACGTTCGTAATTTTTGGCCAACAATTGTTGGACCGTGTGTATGCAAGACAAGTTTGGGCCAACGCCCTTCGGACAAAAGTCCACGGTTTTGTTGGCCAACAATCCGAATGTGTGTACGAGGCTTTAGTTTTGTCCAAGGGGGCACAGAAAGGCTAAACACCCGATCCTTCGATCCTCCGGTAAACATTGCTCCCCCATGTCCAGCATTGGACTATTCCTGCCGTCCTCACGTCCAGAGCCAGTCTATGGGCTTGATGATGTCAAGAACAGTCCATTCACAAGACAGCTAGCTTGCAGGGGGGGGGGGGGGTTAGAAGAGTCAGGGAATGGTCTTGCACTCAGAAGATCAGTAAGTAAATCTTCCCTGCTCTCCTCACCCCAAGACAAAAACAAGCAGTGCAGGCACAGCCTCATTACATGGGGAAAAAAATGAATATTGCGACAAGTACCGTATATTAGGACTGTCACAATATCTTGGCTCTATTTTTTTCAACAAACCTTGAGGCAATTCCAATTTTATAGAGGTTTGGCAGGAGTTGCTTACCGGGCACTTTCACTCCTTCCTGCCCAGGCCAATTTTCAGCTTTCAGCGCTATCACGTTTTGAATAACAATTACGCGACACTGTACCCCTATTTTATCATTTTTTTTTCACACAAATAGAGCTTTCTTTTGGTGGTATTTAACCGCTAGCCGACCAGCTCGTGCAGATATACTGTGGCAGGTTGGCTCTCCTGTGCGAATCGACGTACCTGTAGGTCGGTCCGTGCAAAGAGGATAGCGGGTGCGCTCGCCCCCCGGCAGCGCGGGAGCGTGCCAGCGGGTCCCTTGAACTCAATGTCTGCCGGCGACCCGCGGTCGCTGCGAGGAGAGGCAGAACGGGGCACTGCCTATGTAAACCAGGCGATTCCCTGTTCTGCCTAGTGACATGACAGAGATCTACTGTTCCCAGTGATCTCTGTCATGTTCCTGGCAGCCCATCCCCCCCCTACAGTTGGAACACACCCAGGGAACACACTTAACCCCTTGATCGCCCCCTAGTGTTAACCCCTTTCATGCCAGTGTCATTTTCACATTGATCAGTGCATTTTTAAAGCACCGATCAATGTAATCATGTCACTGGTCCCCAAAAAGTGTAATTTGGGGTCAGATTTGTCTGCCGCAATGTCGCAGTCCCGCTAAAAATGGCAGATCGCCGCCATTACCAGTAAAAAACAATAAAGAATAAAAAAAAGTCCCTAAATCTATATAGTTTGTAGACACGTTAACTTTTGCGCAAACCAATCAATATATGCCTATTGCATTTTTTTTACCAAAAAATATGTAGAAGAATATATATCGGCCTAAACTGATGAATAAATTTGTTTTTTTTTATATTTTTCTTTTGGATATGTATTATAGCAGAAAGTAAACATTTTTTTTTTTTTTAAATTGTTGGTCTTTTTTGTTTATAGCGCAAAAAATAAAAAAAGCAGAGGTGATCAAATACCACCAAAACAAAGCTCTATTTGTGGGTAAAAAGGGACATCAATTTTGTTTTTGTACAGCGTCGCACGACCGCGCAATTGTCAGTTAAAGCGACGCAGTGCTGTATCGCAAAAAATGGCCTGGTCATTAAGGTGGGCAAATCTTTCCGGGGTTGAAGTGGTTAATCACCACTGTTTTTTTTTACTTTTTGTTAAACAATTGAAAAAAGACTGATTTTTTTTTTTTTTTAAACGTGGGCGGGGGGATATGAGGGAAGGATCAGCGATCATGTGATCAGTTTGGTCTCTGTGCTGGTAACACCCAGTGGGCGCGCTCTCAGCACATCAAACATCAACTGCCCAGTGACACATATGTGTGGCATGTGGGCGTTAAATCCCACCCTTTTACTGCCGCACATATGTGTTATACAGGGGGGAAACAAGCTAAAGGATCTGCCTGTTTTTTTAATGGTTAAGGACTTTTACTGCGTGGCTCTCTCCTGCAGAGCACCATACTGAGAGACCCAGGGATTGTGGGATATATAGTCTCTTCACAGGAAATGTCAGTTCTTCCACTACAGACAGAGGTCATGCATTAAATGGTACAGTGCCATGCTGCATGCCTATGCCCATTTAAAGCCGAAACTTCTGACAAAGGAATGTGAAGATTCACTTTACTGTAGACTTTGTGTAAAGGGCAATAGATGACACCATAAAGCTACACGATCAAAGCACATCTTATGCAGGCAAAAAAACACAAGGTGCAGATAAGAAGGTTTATAATGCCTTTAAATCATTCTCAGTGGAATTTCACCATGGAGACACAAACTACCCCAGTCATAAAGGGGTTAAAGAAAGCAAAACAAATGGACAAGTACATTCCGCTGCTAGGTGTACACATACCATAGGTCACACATGTGATGATAGTGTATGAATGGTACCTAGGAGGAAGTAACACTGTAACTATTGTGAAGGAAAATAAAAAGAATGCAAATTTACACTGATAGGATACACAAGAAAGTAAAAGAGATCAATATTAAGCTGAACTCCAGGTATGATTCTTAGTACATACTTACACACTATAAGTATGCTTATCTGATACCTGAGGGGCCATTGGTGCAGCTGAAAAATCACTTTAGTAGTCTGTGATTATATAACGATAGTTGTGATCTTCTGGGTCCTGCTCAGATTCTATGCAAGCGGCTGCCCTACTGCATACTGAGCATAGGGGGGTGCTTTATACTCTTGCTTACAGGGCACTTAAACCCCCCTTCCTGCTCAGGCCAATTTTCAGCTTTCAGCGCTGTCACACTTTGAATGACAATTGCGCGGTCATGCAACACTACCCAAATGAAATTTTTACCATTTTTTTCACACAAATGGAGCTTTCTTTTGGTGGTATTTAATCACAGCTGGGATTTTAATTTTTTTGGTAAACAAACAAAAAAGACAAAGATTTTTGAAAAAAAAACAAAAAACATGTTTCATAGTTTGTTATAAAATTTTGCAAACGGGAATTTTTTCTCCTTCATTGATATTCGCTGATGAGGCTGCAATGATGGGCTGCAATGATGGGCTGCACTGATGGGCTCTGATGGGCTGCACTGATGGGCACAGATAAGGCGACACTGATAGGCACAGATAAGACGACACTGATGGGCACTGATAAGATGGCATTGATAGGCACAGATAAGACGACACTGATAGGCACAGATAAGATGACACTGATGGGCACTGATAAGATGGCATTGATAAGCACAGATAAGATGACACTGATAGGCACAGATAAGACGACACTGATAGGCACAGATAAGATGACACTGATGGGCACTGATAAGAAGGCACTGGGGGGTGGCACTGATGAGTGGCACTGATGGGTGGCACTGATAGATGTCACTGATGGGCACTTGTAGGTGGCACTGATGGGCTTTTGAAGGTGGCACTGATGGGCACTGGTAGGTGGCACTGGTAGGTGATATCGATAGGCAGATCGTGGGCACAGAAGCCTCTCCATGATCGGGACCGATGTCCCTCTTGCAGCCACCGGCGATCGGCCTCTTTTTTTTCTCCTCACACTACCAGCATGAGGAGAAAAAATAGCCGATTACCGGCTCAGTTTACGTTACATGATCAGCTGTCATTGGCTGACAGCTGATCACATGGTAAGGGGTCAGGATTGATACCCAGAGCTGTGATCAGCTGAGTCTTACAGTCTCGCTGATCACACAGTGCGCCGCGCGCACCCTGTGGGGGGGGGGGGGGGAGGTGCAGGTCGCTCAAGCACGGGAAGACGTCCAGGGATGCCCTCCTGGCAAATTAAGTCCGCACTGTAGCCGTCTTTCGCATATAGCACGGACGGCAAGTGGCTAAGCAAGCAGCTACCCCACTGCACAATGGCCACAGGGGGGCGCTAAACAAGCAGCTCCCCTACTGCACACTAACCACAGGGGGTGCTCTAAGCAAGCAGCTACCCCACTGCATACTGGCCACAGGGAGCTCTAAACAAGCAGCTCCCCTACTGCACACTAACCACAAGGGGGTTGCAGGCTTTTTACAATGAATACAAGGTGTTCTCTGATTGGATGAGGTGGAGATTGTGACATCCCAATAGAAGAAGCCGGCACTCCAGATCCTTAGTGTTTGGTTTATTAGGTACACATAAGAGGGTACAAGGGGCTTACGTTTCGGCACAACCGCCTTGATCGAAAGCTGTACCCTCTTATGTGTACCTAATAAACCATTCACTAAGGATTTGGAGTGTCGCATTCTTCTACTGGAATTTGCTGATTGTTTGCTGTCGTGAGAACATCGTATCCTGAGCATACCTCCTGTAGACTGCAACTGACACCTATGTTATTTCCTTGTAGAAAGCTGCAATTTTTGACTGTTTGAGATTGTGAGATCAACGCCCCTTCCTTGTGACTCATAAAATCAGAGAATTATAAAAAAAAAAATGCAAGGTGCTTTTTGAATGGTGGCAGTGGGGAGCAAGCAACCCCCTGCTGTCAGTGTGTTGTGGGGCAGCTGCTTACATAGATCGCCCCCCTGTGGTCAGTGTGCTGTGGGGCAGCTGCTTACATAGATCGCCCCCCTGTGGTCAGTGTGCTGTGGGGCAGCTGCTTACATAGATCGCCCCCCTGTGGTCAGTGTGCTGTGGGGCAGCTGCTTACATAGATCGCCCCCCTGTGGTCAGTGTGCTGTGGGGCAGCTGCTTACATAGATCGCCCCCCTGTGGGCAACGTTTTTCCAATCTTCTATTGTCCAATTTTGGTGATCCTGTGCGAATTGTAGTCTCAGTTTCCTGTTCTTAGCTGACAGGAGTGGCACCCGGTGTGGTCTTCTGCTGCTGTAGCCCATCTGCTTCAAGGTTCCATGTGCTGTGCATTCAGAGATGGTATTCTGCATACCTTGGGTGTAACGAGTGGTTATTTGAGTTACTGTTGCCTTTCTATCATCTCAAACCAGTCTGCCCATTTTCCTCTGACATCAACAAGGCATTTTCCTCCACACAACTGCCGCTCACTGGATATTTTCTCTTTTTCGGACCATTCTCTGTAAACCCGAGAGATGGTTGTGTGTGAAAATCCCAGTAGATCAGCAGTTTTTGTAATACTCAGACCAGCACGTCTGGCACCAACAACCATGCCACGTTCAAAGTCACTTAAACCCCCTTTCAGTGCAGCAGAAGGAAAGAGACTCTACTACCCTACGTTGTAATGCCTTTGTGGAGAAGATAGAAGCAGGAACTGATAGATTGTCCTCTACACATCTTTGGAGAGTGGGGTCTAGGACTCTCCAGTGTCAGGCAATGTAAAATTGGTTCTGGGTGCAGGGTATTAGGGCAGAGCTTTGAGCTTTCCAGTATCAGGAGTGCTGGGATCTTTTACTTTCGGGTATCAGGCCCAGTGCAGGCTTTCCTTTGCCCTCTGGTGTCAGGCAGTGCAGGGTGGTGCTATGTGCAGTGATTTGGATCACAGTGTTGACCTTTCTAGTGTAATGCAGTTTTGGACTCTGTTACTACTTGGTGCCAAGCACAATTATGGTCTCTCTGTTCCTCTCTGGTATTAGGGCACAGTGCTGGGCTCTCTTTTTGCTGTCCAGTGTCAGGCAGGGCAGGTTTGGTGCTATGGGCAGTGCATTGGATCACAGTGTCGAACATTGGAGTATTAGGTACAGTGCTGGGCTTTCTATTGTTCTCTGATGTCAGTCAGTGCTGCGATAGTGTTATGTAAAATGTATTAGGGCACAGTGCTAAGCTCTATGGTGCCAGACAGTGCAGGGTTGCTACTATGTGCAATGTATGGGAGCACAGTGTTGAATGTTGCAGTATCAGGGACAGTGCTGGGCTTTCTGTTGCTCTATGGTGCCAGGCAGTGCAGGATTAATGATATGTGCAATGTATGGGAGCACGGTGTTGAATTTTGCAGTATCAGGGACAGTGCTGGGCTTTCTGTTGCTCCATGTTGCCAGGCAGTGCAGGATTGATGATATGTGCAGTGTATGGGAGCACAGTGTTGCATTTTGCAGTATCAGGGACAGTGCTGGGCTTTCTGTTGCTCTATGTTGTCAGGCAGTGTTGGGATAATGTTATTTACAGAGTTTTAGGGCAAAGTGTAGGGCTTTCTGTTGTTCTCTGGTGGCTGGTGCTCAATATTTTGGGGGGGTGGCAAACAAACCTGCCCCCCTCACTCGCACTAATGCAATGCCACCCCCCCCCCCCTCGGGTGACGGACATCGGCGATCAGTGCCTTACCTTAGGAGGCCGATGCTGCTCCTCGCTCCAACTTGCCGAGGGAAGAGCCGGGGCCGTTGCTTCTCCTCCCAGCTGAACAGGAAGTCCTAAGACTCCCTCGTCAATTGGGTCTCAGGACCCGCTTCCTGATTGGCAGGAAGGAGAAGCAGGAAGACAATATCAATTCGCTAATGTCACAAAACTGGGTGGGCTCAGTGCTCCCAAGGGTAGGGGGGAAAGGGTTGGGGCACAGAGTTGGGGGACAGGGTTGGGGCACAGGGTTGGGAGACAGGGTTGGGGCACAGGGTTGGGAGACAGGGTTGGGGGACAGGGTTGGGAGAAAGGGTTGGGAGACAGGGTTGGGGGAAAGGTTTGGAGGACAGGGTTGGGGGAAAGGTTTGGGGGACAGGGTTAGGGACAAGGTTGGGAGACAGGGTTGGGTCATAGGATTGGGGGACAGGGTTGGGGCACAGGGTTGGGGGAAAGGGTTGGGAAACAGGGTTGGGGCACAGGATTGGGGGACAGGGTTGGGGCACAGGGTTTGGGCACATGGTTGAAGGACAGGGTTGGGGCACAGGGTTTGGGGCACAGGGTTGGGGGGACAGGGATGGGGGACAGGGTTGGGGGACAGGGTTGAGGCACAGGGTTGGGGGAACATGTTGGGGAACAGGGTTGGGGCACAGGATTGGGTGACGGGGTTGGGGGACAGGGTTGAGGCACAGGACCGGGGTTAGGGTTGCCACCTCATCCCTTTAAACCCGAACACATATGAATTACACAGGTTCCGTGGCTAATTTAATGCAGATAAAGCACCAAGTGCGTTTAATTACCATCTTAATCAGCCACAGAAACTGTGTAATTCATATGTGTTTGGTTTTAAAGGGATGAGATGGCAACCCTAACTGGGGTACAGGGTTGGGGGACAGGGTTGGGGCACAGGATTGGGGGACAGGACTGGGGCACAGGATTGGGGGACAGGACTGGGGCACAGGGTTGGGGCACAGGACTGGGGGTCAGGGTTGGGGCACAGGGTTGGGGGACAGGGTTGGGGCACAGGATTGGGGGACAGGACTGAGGCACAGGGTTGGGGGACAGGGTTGGGGCACAGGATTTGGGGACAGGGTTGGGGCACAGAATTGGGGGACAGGGTTGGGGCACAGGATTGGGGGACAGGGTTTGGGGCACAGGGTTGGGGGCACAGAGTTGGGGGACAGGGTTGGGGGACAGGATTGGGGGACAGGGTTGGGGCACAGGATTGGGGGACAGGGTTGGGGCAGAGGGTTGGGGGACAGGGTTGGAGGACAGGGTTGGGGCACAGGATTGGGTAACAGGGTTGGGGGACGGGATTGGGGGAGAGGATTGGGGCACAGGATTGGGGGACAAGGTTGGGGCAGAGGGTCGGGGGACAGGACTGGGGCACAGGGTTGGGGCACAGGATTGGGGGTCAGGATTGGGGCACATGGTTGGGGCACAGCATTGTGGCACAGGGTTGGGGCACAGGGTTGGGGGACAGGGTTGGGGCACAGGATTGGGGGACAGGGTTTGGGGCACAGGGTTGGGGGCACAGAGTTGGGAGAGAGGGTTGGGGCACAGGATTGGGGGACAGGGTTGGGGGACAGGATTGGGGGACCGGGTTGGGGCACAGGATTGGGGGATAGGGTTGGGGCAGAGAGTTGGGGGACAGGGTTGGGGCACAGGACTGGGGCACAGGGTTGGGGGCACAGAGTTGGGGGACAGGGTTGGGGCACAGGATTGGGGGACAGGGTTGGGCCACAGGATTGGGGGACAGGGTTGGGACAGAGGGTTGGGGGAAAGGGTTGGGGGACAGGATTGGGGGACAGGGTTGGGGCACAGGGTTGGGGGCACAGAGTTGGGAGAGAGGGTTGGGGCACAGGATTGGGGGACAGGGTTGGGGGACAGGATTGGGGGACAGGGTTGGGGCACAGGATTGGGGGACAGGGTTGGGGCAGAGGGTTGGGGCACAGGGTTGGGGCACAGGATTGGGGGACAGGACTGGGGGACAGGGTTAGGGGACAGGGTTGGGGCACAGGATTGTGGCACAGGGTTGGGGCACGGGGTTGGGCTTGTTGGTGTCAGTGTGGCAGTGCTGGGCTGTCTGTTGCCAGTCAGTGCTGGTCTAATGGTGTCAGTGGGGTTTTCTGCGCTATCTGTCCCGGCAGGTGGGTGGACAGGAATCTCTCCCCCGGCTCATGCACTTTTCATTTCTCGGAAAAGCCTTCGCTTATTAGAATCTACTACAGCCCGGCCCCTCCTCCGGAGCTGATTGGAAGGAGGAGTCAACCATGCAGGGGGCGGGACACGGAGTTTATTACATTGTAAAGTGACAGCAGGGTGACAGTGTGTACCGGAGACCGAGCACTGACATACAGAGAGGTAACTATCCTACAGAGAGAGAGAGAGAGAGAGAGAGAGAGAGAGAGAGAGAGAGAGAGAGAGAGAGAGAGAGAGAGAGAGAGAGAGAGAGAGAGAGAGAGAGAGAGAGAGAGAGAGAGAGAGAGAGAGAGAGAGAGAGAGAGAGAGAGAGAGAGAGAGAGAGAGAGAGAGAGAGAGAGAGAGAGAGAGAGAGAGAGAGAGAGAGAGAGAGAAATTAGGAGAGAGAGAGGAGAGGGAGATTTAAATATATATAGAGAGAAGGGGAGAAATAATAGAGAGCTAGAGAGAGTAGAGAGAGATAAAGATAAGAGAGAGATAAAGATAAGAGAGAGGTAAAGATAAGAGAGAAATAAAGAGGAAGAAAGAGAAGAGAAGAGAAGAGAAGAAGAGAAGAGAAGAGAAGAGAAGAGAAGAGAAGAGAAGAGAAGAGAAGAGAAGAGAAGAGAAGAGAGAAAGATAGAATAGAGAGGCTGCTTGGTGTAAATATTAAATAATAGAGTATTATAGTCATTTGTACGAATATATGGTGGAGTGGCAGCACAGAGGTAGCTCTGACATGTGACATTATAGTTCATTCTAGGACTGTATATTATTATATGGGACAGTCTGCACCCAGCACAGCACACAGGTGGATGTATTACTCTACCATAAAGTAGATCTCCTTATATTACACTGCAAAGTGCCATACATTCTATCCTATTATATGGGCTGCATTGAGAACCATTATATTGCATTGTATGATGTTGTATATCATATTGTTACATAATAGTAGTAATAATAATAATAATAATAATAATATTGTTATATCACCATCTTCTCTTATAGATTTGTAAACAATACAAACAAGGCTAATACAAATACTATATACATTGTTTCCAAATAAATGACACATAGCTGTAAACACATAAGGCAATAAGATACAGTTGTAGAGATTTCTGTCAATATAAGCTTACAGTCTACAGAATATTTTATTAGATTTTATGAAAAGATATCCCATTGTAATATATCTCATGGGTTAACCTTACATTGT